>OY101448.1:13235350-13767297 GCA_956483635.1 Panzeria rudis | reverse complement strand
AAATGTATACAGGCGACAAATAGTCGACAAACTTGGCATTAAGAGCTAAAATTTCCTACTGTTGATTTAAAGTTACCAGTGTTTCGTATTAATTTAAATAACATTGTTATCAACGTTACATTTCATTTTAAATGAACATTAGTATAAATTTAACTTCAAATAAATTTTATGTTAAATCATGCTGAATTAAAATGAAATTCTTTTTACTTCCCAGTTGGCCAGATTGCCTTGCACGACATTGTCATCTACGATTCTTGCACGAATTGTCCTCTGTCGATTGGTTTTCTATTCGACATTGTAAAGGAAATTGTCGTTCACGATAATCTGAGCGACAAAGTCCTCTAGTAAACACTTTTGACGACAATATGAGCGGCAATGTCTTTCGTTTTGTCCTCAATCCAACTTTGTTGAGGACAACAATGTTTTAAGTGGTGCAGCAGCAGGGTGGTAAGCGCAAAAGCTTATAAACATGCAGCCTCAGTTCGAAACTCAGCTAGTTCAGTCAATAATTTAAATGAAACGGAAAAACAGATAAGCAAAAATATTCAATAATTAAGTAGGTGAGATTGTCGCTATGTAATCGTTGACGACAAGGTAAACGAAATTGTAGCCTATATAATCATTGATGACATAATGGGCGACTTTTTTGTTTATATAATCATTGACGACAACATAGGCGACAATGTCGCCCATGGAATCATCTTGTGATATGTGAACGACAATCTGAGCGACATTGGCGCTCATTAAATCGTGCACGATTTTCGCGATACTTTTTCGAAAAGTTCATTGATGATTTGTTTCGGCTGTCCGACAGTTGTCGTCGAGGATTTAACATTGTCGTGCACCCGTCATTGATGATGTCTTAAAGACGTGGCCAACTGGGTTATGATGGTATTTATTCAGTGCATATTTAAAGTAACGTTTGTAGTTGTTGTGGCACCCACAACAACTCGTTGATTGCCAAGCAAGCGGCCCGAGTTCAAACCTTGGTTGGGACAGCCAACTACAACACAATTTCTTCTGATGCCTATGCGAATACCCCTCATCATGTAAATAAAATAATTCTGTGGTTTTCTTGAATAAAATCGACAAAAATGGACATATGCGTTTATTCAAGAAACCACAGAATTAATAAAATATGTAGCTACATTCATGCTGTTTCAACTTGAAATGACTTCGATTCAATACGATTCTTCTTCGTGTTATTTCAGTAACGAAAGGACGTTGTTTCTTCTTAAAATAACTTTGATTCAATATGATTCTTCGTATTATTTCAGTATCAACATCATTTTGATTTAACTGTACTGGAATATTAAATCAACAAGAAATATAGTTATTTCAAAAGGAAAAATGTTCTTTTAAGGTTATTGTAAACTCATGTTGAATTAAAAGGAAACATTTATAAAGCAAAATCACTACCGAAAAATTTTAAATTATTCTTGTTTTCGACGATTTTTATATGAAATTTTTTATGTGCTTATATAGAAGTTAGTTAGTCCATTGTCTCAATTCTAATTCTTTCGTTCCCATTCTTTACGAGCTTTATTTAGCCTTATGAAAATCACTTGGTTTGGCTTAAAATATGTGTAGTTTTTAATATCTGTTTTTCTGTAACAAAAACATTACTTAACCCCACATACTTTCCTCATATTCGAAAACTGGCGATTAAAAAAAAAATCAAATCAGGCATATGTTTAAGACGAACTTAAAATGGTAGCAAAACAGTGTTGAAAGCTACATGATATTTTATGTTTTATTCTCTCTTTTTTGTTGGCATTTTTAAATAAAAACCTTTTTTTATAAATGGCCATTTAACAAAGATCTTATGCAAGTGATCTATAAGGAATGACTAAAAAGTTTTCATTTCTTAACGACAGACAGTTGACGGATTTGAGCACAATTCGAACGTGATTATTTGTGGCAGCCATCACCATCGTCTTTATCATCATCAACAGGCTCCTCTCATCATTGTCGTCATCGTTTATTCATATGATGTCTTACGATTTTTTTAAATAAAATTTTTTTTTAGCTGGGACTCAACTAATTTTACAATCATCACGCATAATATTTGTAAAATGTAAAAAAAAATTTATTCTATATGAAAACAAAGAACTGAAAATTATATTGGAAACTAAAAGAATGACTTCAAACTGATCGCACAAAAACAATTTAAAAATGCAGCACAATGATTTCTTATAAAAAAAGTTAATAATAATAAAATATAATGCAAAAAAAAAGAATATTCCAAAAATTTGTCTTCTGTCATAATTCAATAAAGTTTTTAACCACTTTTGACATTTGTTGCAAATGCCAGAAATTATGTTTTTGATTTTTTTTCTGCCTGGAATTCTTGTCATTGGCATTCAACTGCTGCAATATTAACAGCAGCAACAACAAACAACAAAAGTTGCTTCAATTATGATCATTTAATTTTCTGTGGCACCATCAACCGAACGACTGACCATCATCAAATAGCAACAACTATCGAGGATGAATTGAAATGAAATTATTAAAAATTATTATTATGCCAAACACATGCCCGGCTGGGTTATTGTACCATAACGCCATTTAGGAGCCCTCCTTGAAATTTTCAAAAAACGACTTTTTGTTTTGTTTTATTGTTGCATTTTGTATCCTTGTTATTACCAGTATTATTTTGAATGTTTTTGTTAGCTTTTGATGAAATGCTTCTCATGTTTGAAAATTTAAATGGTGGCTTTTCGTATGTTTAAGTTTGCGTGTGGTTTCTTGATTTCTGCTTTTATTTTTTTGTTCTTTTCAATTTCAGTTACTGTTTGCTACCTTGTAATTTGCTTCATTGTAGTGCCCGTTTATTTGGCTTTGTAATTGTTGAATTTGGCAAAGGGTTAATTTTGAAACCAATTTAGCTTAGTTGTACCTGTAATAATCATAATATTAGCATTAAGTGTCAACATTTTTATAATATTCGAATAATTGGGCAATTTATGACAAGTGTAGTGCAAGAGGGTTACTTTAGAAGTTTGCCAAAAAAGTTAACAAGATTAATCATGAAATTGCATGTCGTGCTCGGAATTGCTTAATCACTATTAAATGTGATATATTTACACTTGATAATTTTCACTATGCGATTTTCCCTAAGATCACTGCAAATACTATACGTAGGGAACTTAAGAAAATGTGATCATAAAATTTATCACAAGATTTGTATACATATGTAAAGAAGAACTGAAAATACCCTGTCGGAAAATCACTAGTCGACTACGAAAGTAATTTATTTAAAATTTACTTTTATTAGAGTGACTAAAAGCAAACTACAATGTTATCCAGCACTGCCCCAAAATCAATTATTAAAGGGCCCCATACACTACACCAGTATGCACGCGCAATCACGTGTTGGCTCCAGCGGTTGGGTCGTGTATGGGCATGTGGTCTGATTGTACGATTTGTGTAGCGATGTCAAACAGAGTTTGATATTTTGCTGATGGTACCAGTTTGTGGTATTGTGTATGGTGAATTTAGCTCAGTTGAGAAAAGTTGTCAAAGAGTAAACATCGGGGTAACACACGTTTACTTGAATAAATTACTCATAAATTAAGAAAAAAGGAACAAAGTATGTATTGTAAAGTATTTCTGAAATAAAACATATCATTCCTAATATATTTTTTAATAATAAACCCGCGTTTTCCTTAAGTTTTGTTTTAAAAATAAATGCGGTGCGCACTAGGTACAACAACTCATCCGTACAGAATTTTTAAGGAAATGAATATTGCACCATTATGCTTGTATGGTATGTGTTTCGAGCACGATTCAACATCACTTGTTTGTGCCAGTATACTGGAGTAGTGTAAGTTGAGTACATAATCGGAAGTGGTGAGAGCCAACAACTTTACTCTCAGCTACTTTGAAACTCATTTCAAGTTTATATTAACTTTTTGCTGTTATTATTTTAAATCAGCGTTGCCCAAGCTTTATGCGCTTGGTGCTCATTTGTTTTTGTAAAAGCACTTAGCTATACGGTGTGTTTTAATACACACATGCAGCACTTAGCACTAACAATACGAAATACACGAACAACTTTGTCTTATTAGCTTTTTTGTCACTCTTTACTGTATACACGCAAGTGCAAAGCAACAACAAATAAATACATGAAATATATTTTTCTTTGGGTGTATTGGTTCTTACAACAACAAATATTGAATAAAAAAAAGTTTTTCTTTATATGTATTGGTGTTCGCTCTTCCATACGAAACTTTTGGGCACCCCTGTTTTAAATGGTACCTTAGCTGGGTCGTCAGCGCGTTGACTATAAAACGTGTGATATATAGTTCGAACCCCAGCAACATCTCTTTGCAAATATACTAGCTACCAGGTGACTTAAATAAAGTCAATGTTAAGTTAGTTGAAAAGTAGTGCAGAGTGGGACAATTGACTACAGTCTAGGCCATCGCAATGTTAAAATAGTTAGTTGTTTCCACTGAAAAGTAATCCAAGTGTCAGTCAGAACTAGTTGCGAAATAGTTAGCGTAATGTAAATTTAAAGTTAACTACGTTTCCGACAGGGTAACGATACAAACTTTAGTCTAATAAGTATTAGTACGAGAGCCGACTGCAAATTTCTGCACTCATCTGTTTTTTCAATAAAATACATTTTTTATGAATATAGCGGTCCAAGGTTGCCTCTTTAAATATGGTATATCCTATAACCAACATATGATCAAGACGCTTCTAATGATACCTCATTTTAATGGTGTAGTGTGATAACTCTCATTCATTCTTCATTCGCTAATGTCTATGTTAAACAGCTGGCATTCCTAATGCCAGCCATACACTACACAAGTTCAGTGCTCAAGTCTCGCACTGCGTAAATGAAACTTGTGATACACACTACACAAGTAAACTGTGCAGTTTTTTATTTTAAAGCTACAGCGAAGAAGACAACATGTGCTAATACAGCACTATTTTATTGCTTGCTATACAAATAAAAAGAAAACAAAGACAAAAAATTCGCTTTTTTTCAAATAATTTTTCGTAGACTTCGACTTTTATTATTCTCTTGCTGTAATCGGTGCTCTCAACATGCCATAATGCAAACGATTCTCCGTATAATTCTTCAAACTTTGTCCAGAACATATTTTCTGCGCTCATTTTTTGTTTTTAACTCCTCTAAAATCGCGACACAGCTGAGCGTTTGCAACATACACTACACAAGTTCACTGTACAATTTTGGAAAATTGAGCAAATATCAAAATAGTTTTGATTTTTACTGAGTTCACTGCGTAAATAGCACAACCACCGCCATACACTACACAAACGCACTGTACAGTGCCAGACTTGTGCAGTGAACTTTTGTAGTGTATGGCCGGCATAAGTTGCGGTGAAATCGGGAATGGTAGCCTATTTTTTTAACTTCTTTACACATCCCTGTGACGCGAACTACAATTTATTACAAAAAAAAAACACATGACCGAAAGTGACCGCCAAAAATTAATTATTCCTAATGCAATTAAAAGTACTTGTGGCCATATTTAAATAGGCAACCCTGCACCACTATACTCGTATTCCACTACTTCAAAATATTAATAAAAAATTTATTTTATTAAAAAAACAGATGAGTGCAGAAATTTGCAGTCGGCTCTTACACTACACCAGCATGCATGCGCAATCACATGTTGACACCAGTGGTTTGGTCGTGTATGGGCATTTGGTGTGATTGTACGCTTTGCTGTATCGATGTCATACTGAGTTTGATATTTTGCTGATGGTACCGGTGTGTGGTATTGTGTATGGTGAAATTAGCTCAGTTGAGAAAAGTTGTCAAAAGAGTAAACATCGGTGTAAAACATATTTACTTGAGTAAATTGCTCATAACATAATAAAAAAATAAACAAAATAACTACTGTAAGGCCTTTTTGAAATAAAACAAGTCATTTCTAGTAATTTTTTAATAAAAAACACGCATTTGTCTTAAATTATATTTTCAAAACAATATCAATAAGCCTTACAAAGTTTTTAAAGAAATGAATATTGCACCAGTATGCTTGGCTGTTAAGTGTTTCGAGCACGATTCAACATCACTTGTTTGTGCCAATATACTGGAGTAGTGTATGCTCTGCTTTAGACTTATGAACTTTGGATAAAAAACTATTTGCTATTGAAAGGGCATTCTTCATGAAATTCACCCAGCAAAGACTTGGTAATGCGTAGCAATTACCAAACAACATACTTTTCATCACAAAATACATACCGTCTGCACTACTTTACAGTAGTCAAATATATTACACTATGCAACAAGAAAAATACATGTATATAGTTTTTTGGTGGCCTGTACCAGAATCAGCCGTTAGAACTTTGCTATAAAAATAAGATTGATTTTGTTCTACAGTGTAAATATTCACAATTTTAGCAAAATTCAGGTGATATCACTTTATTCTGAATAAAATCAATATTTATCTATCGATTTTCACGAAATAAATCTTATTTCTAGTTTTTATGTAATTTAATTTTTGAACTGAATAGTTAGTAGGGTATTCATATTAATCGATTTTTAAATTATTCGATTAATCAGTTAACCGAAATTGAGGTTTTAAAATCACTCGAACAATCGAAACTTTTATTTCGTTCGAGTAATTCGAGTAATTTCTACTCTCAAAAATTTTTTGAGTTAATCGGAAAATGTTAAAGTTTATTAGTTTTTTTATTTTTTAATGGATATACATATAAAATAAGAAAATTTTTTATTAGTGTATTATAATTTTTATTGATAAAAATAAAAAAATTATTATTTTTGCATGAATTAATTCACAGTTTGATTTTTTTGGATTTCTTGGTACTTTCTTAAGAATTTTGAGATTTCCCTAAGCAAATCTTAACTACACAGTTTCACTTGAAAATATCAGTAATTATTATATTATAATCTATGATTTAATAGCAAAAAATTTTTTAAATCGTATGAGAAACAAAAAATTGTAATCGTTAAAAAATTGTACACGACCGAAGTGACCTACTTTGTGACTTCATAGCTCCGCTCCTGACCAATTTCGAGATGTGGTATTTAAAAATTAACGGGCATATTTCTCTGCTGTGTGAGATTTTATTCCAATAGGACTATTCGTTTAAAAATGCCTGCTTTATGTCCCAAATATTTTGACTCTGCCCCAATGTGCTGTGTCGCTTAACGTTTGATTTGAAGAGCAAAATTTCATACAGTTTTAAAATATTGCCAGTTTCTATTAGTTAATTGCAAAAATGCAACCGAGAAAAAGAAAATTTACATACAGTTTTTAGTCGAGTTATTTGATGTATGGACCCAACTTACTCGAATAAATTTTTACTTACTTTAGAAAATTTTTGTTTGATCGAGATAACATTATTCGAGTGTATTATTCAAGCTGTATCAGTAGTTTATATACAAAGAATATTACAAATGATATTAAAACACTTCCTTATTTTCCGGTAATTAGTACATACTTTCAATTATTGGGCCTTGATTCATTTTCTTAATAGGGCCTTATTGCGTGCCTCGCCACCCCATTGTTGTGCAGATATAGAAAAATTAATTAAATCATTTAAAAATATCCATAAAATTGGTTAGTTTTTTTGGCGATCATTTTATTTTTGGCGAATTTTTGCGTTTTAGAGATTTTTTCATTTTGGCGATTTTTCGTTTTGACTTTTTTAATTCTGGAATTTTTAGTTTTAGAGTTTTTTAAAATTTCAAGAGTTTGCCTCTTACGGTTTCCAAAATACAGCAAACTGTTTAAGCTACATAGTCAAAATTACATTAACTTTCAAAACACCCTTTAATTTTTGTTGTGTTAAATATTCTACAGACTACACCAATTAACACTAACTTTGAAAATTTCGAGAGTCTATATTAAAGTGTCTGTATATTACATTAGTATCTCAACATATTTCGTTGCTCGCCTTAGAACACCCTTTAATCTTCAGCCCGTAGATCTTACGGCTCTCGAGAAGACAGCAGAAAGACCGACGGACTGACGGACAGCGTATCGAAAACAATAAGATTAATTTACACTTTTGGTGTACAGAGCTCTAAAAAGAACCTTTTCCAAAAAGTAACTTTTCAAAAAGTAACTATTTTCAAAAGAGTATCATTTTCAAAAAGTACCCTTTCCAAAAAATATTTTTCAAAAAGTACCATTTCTTTAAACTACATTTTCAAAAAAGTAGGTTTTCGAAAAAGTACCTTTACTTTAAAATATAAACGGTTAACAAAAACGTACCAAAATTATAATACCCTTTTTCGGCCCCTAAATGTACAAATTTCAAAATAAGTACAAAACACCTATCCAATCATGTTTCTATCGTATTATGACGCTTTTGGAATTTTATGTCTACCTTACTTAGATTCGCAGATATAAGACTACGGACGTTTACCAGTTTTTACGCCTTTTAAACCCTTTAGAATTCAAGTTTTCAAAAATCCCTTCTTAGTGAATATATATAGAAACATATTCATTCAGTATGTATATCAATGTGTATAAAAAGTAGTTGTATGGAAAAAAGTACCAAAAAGGACTACCAATTTTACCTTTTATATATTCGAATTTGAAAATAGTACCATAATTTTTTTGAGGAGTTCGTAAGGAGAGAATAATGCATTTTACGTTTAATTTCTATCTTTATTACTTCAAGAGATAAACGGTTAACAAAAAAGTACCAAAATTATATTTGTAGCCTTTTTCGGCCCCTAAATCTACAGATTTTAAGAAAGTTCCAAACAAATATCCGCTCATTTTTCTATCTTATTATGATGCTTTTAGAATTTTATGTCTACCTTATGTCTACCTTAGATTCTAAGATATAAGGCTACCGATTTTACCCGTTTTTACCCCTTTTAGTCCCCTTAGAATTAAAATTTTCAAAAATCCTTTCTTAGTGAAAATATACAAACATATTCATTCACTATGTATATCAATTTACATAAAAAAATAGTTCTATGGAAAAAAGTACCAAAAAGAGCAACCAATTTTACCCTTTATATATTCTAGTTACGAAAAAGTACCAAAACATGTTTGAGGGCTTCGGAAGGATAGAAGAATGCATTTTAAATTGAATTTCTATCTTCATTACTTTAGGAGATAAACGGTTAACAAAAAAGTACCAAAATTATATTTTTACCCTTTTTCGGCCCATGAATGTAAAATTTTCAAAAAAGTACCAAACACCCGTCCGCTTAGTTTTTGATCTTATTATGCTATTTTTGTCTACCTTAGTTAGATCCTGAGATAAAAGGTTACCGAATTTAACCGTTTTTACCCCCTTAGCGTTTGAATTTCCCAAAACCCCCGTCTTAGTGGATATATACATCCTGAGAAGAGCTCACATACGAAATTTAAACTTTCTAGCTTTAGTGGTTTGGGCTGGGCGATGATGCATCAGTCAGTCAGTCAGTCACTCAATAACGTCACTCTTTTATTAATATAGATAAAGCCTAAAAAGAAAAGAGTAATAAGTCCCCAAAAAACCAAAGAACACACCAAAATTCGTTGTTGTTGATCTCTGTACTTTTTTTGGGGCTTTATTTAATTTTCACTGTTGGTGGCTATTTTCTGGGGGATGATTTCATGCTGCCCAAAAATACGCATGAGCACTGATGTTGCTATGTTCTGCTGTGTATGTTGAAAATTAAATTGATGTTAACTTGTTATAATTTACATTAGATATTAATTGTATGAATTCGGATATCGCAGACTTTATGCCGTCATTGTTGTTGTATTTTTTACTATGAATAAATATATAGGAGCTAAAATTTCGCAACTTAATTACTCAGAATTTTCTTTTTTTCACTTGTACCCTTTTGCTTCTCAGCCACTATATTTTTATAAAAAAAAATTTCTTTCATAACGTTGAAAACACCATAAAAGTGATTTATCTAATTAATATGTTAACTTTTTACCATAAAATTTCCAATTAAAAACAATTTGTTGGTTTTCAGTTCATGCTCAATACATTATTTTCTTATCAATATTTAAATCAAATTCTCCCATGAGCTAAAATAACTAGTGAATTTCTAATTCCCAAAAAAAAATAATATGAAATTTTCTTACGAATTCCATATTTAAGACCAAACAATTTTCACATATTTCTAAAAATGTTTTTGTTTTAAACTTACTCACGTCATAGTTTTTTTTTAAATTCTTGTTAAAAATCCATTTTTTGAAATGATAATATTGGAAAAAAACTAAAAACGCTCAAACTACATAATTTAACTAAATACCTTTTGGAATGTTTCTTGATAAAAAAAAACTTCAAAATTAACAAAATAGTAGAACAAAGATTTCTATTCCAAGAATTGTGCACCTTCAATTAATTGCTTACAGAGCGAGCGATCATTGACAATTTGTATTTGTTTGTTTTTAAGGGTCTGGTTTTAAACGTATAAATCACCTTAAATGGACACACGTTTAGGTTTTTTTCTTACTTGTTGAAAATGTGGTATTATAAAATTAAATTTTATCATTATAATTTTAATATAACGATCATTTTACACGCATGTTTTAATTTACAAATGATATTTATTGAATGTAATTGAATGAAATGTTTAGGCAATGGCAAGCAGTAAATAGTGCTGGTCCCTAGCGACTGTAAGTGGAGCTACACAAGGATAAATATGAATTTATATGAAAATAGAGTTTTTGATGAAAATAGTATCCCGGATCTCTTGGTAGGCTAGTTATGCAGAGTATTAGTCTGGCGTTTGATTGCCACCAAATAATGTGGGTGATTCTCGCTTTATGTGTACACTCTAAAACATTATCTCTAATTGAGGATCATATATTGTCTAAATTTGTGTTGAAAATTTCTCCTTGTCTAAAATTGCATCGATTTTGTAGTTATTTTATTAAAGAAAAAACCTTTAAATGAATCATATTTAGTCCAAGTGGAAAAAATTTCAAATAAATTATAATATGGTTATGGCTGAATGGTAGATACGTCAGACTATCAGTCAGGAGGTCGCGGCTCAATCCTGGATGCAGCCAATCACTTTTTTTAGTAAAAACATTTTGTTCAAAAATAGTGCGTGTCTACTTTTAGGTCGATAATAATCGGTAAAGTGTTGCCTACTATTATCGACCTAATTTTCAACAAAAGTGCTTTAGAGTGTACGTGTTTTTAGATTTTTGTTTTTTTTTATTTCCTGATTTTAAACTATTAATAATATGAAAAAAGTTCAACTTCTTAACGCTAAACCTTAAAGCAAACTAGTTTTGGGTATTGAACGTTACCCTTCTTTTTCCATTTTAGTTGTTTAGCTTTGTGGTTTTCTCTTTCAGATATTAATAGTAGTTAAAGCATTAAATTTTTTTAACCCTCCAGCATTTATATAAATACCCAGCAAAAACTTTTGCTTACTGGTAGGCAAAAAAGTATATGAGGATTTAAGTCGTAACTACTTCCAATTTGACTCGTTAACTACTTATTTTTGTTTGATGAGTCAAAAAAATAAAGGGTACCCCTTTATTATCTAGCAATTAACTAGTTACTATTTGGCTTACTTAAAGCTAAAAAATAAGTAGTCAAATACACAAATTAAAATTAAAAACAATTTTATACAAATTATTTTATTATTACTCTGTATATATTTTTAATATTTAAAATTTTTATTTTACCCAGCTGGGATACGAACCTGTGCTCGTTCATATTTGAAGACAAGTACTTTAATACATATCAACAAATATTGAATTAATACATATCAACATATGTAAGTACTTTCAGATAATGAGAAAAATACGTACTAAGTTTATTAAAAACTAGGTAGTAGATCTAATCGAATCATAGTAATAAGATACATAACTACCGCTCATTACTTTATAGCCTATTAATAAAGTACTACCGATTACAAAAATGACATAAGTTTTTGCTGGGTAACAATGGTCTGTAAGAAAATACTTATTCGAGCCTTTAAATAAAAATATGAGGAATATGAACATTTCCACAGAAAGTCACTATCTTGTCACTTTGCGTCACCAAGCAATTAGCTTGTATTTTAGAACCATGCTGTTAGATACAAGAAAAAAAAAAGATTTGTAAATACAATTAATTTTTTTGTTATATGAATTCAATAATTAATTGATTTTGAACCTACAACGATTTTTGTAAATACAATTACACAACCCTCGAAGCGACTTTTGGCTTGTGTGCGAAAAAAAACTAAATGTCTTCGGACGGAACCGAACCGGCGATCTCTGGACTAATATACTAACGTTCTTAGCTCTCAGCTAAAGAGCAATTCGTTATAAAATACGCAAATAATGAATACACATAAAACTTCATTTGCTTTCTTTCATTTACTAGTGTGCATTCGTTTATTAGTTATATCAATAATGATAATTGTTAATTGTTTCACAAGTTTAAAAATATTAAAAAATTTTTGATATTTTGCGTCATACATAACAAAAAATTTGGTTAGTTTAGTTCGTTGAAAAAATTTCTGTGTTTGTCGTATCAACAAATCAATTTGTTATATTAACTAAATATATTTTTGAATTTAAATTACATATTAACAATTCGAATTGTTAGTTGCATATTGATGATATATTTTTTTGTGCAGTGTAGAGCTAATTATGCTCTACATCAAAATACAAACATTTTAATAAATAATGTCTTTTAGGCTTAATTGCTTGGTGACGTAACGTGACAAAATACTGGCTTTCTATGAAAATGCCCTTATACAACTTTGAATTCGCTAAACTCAAATCCGTTTTCAGTTTGTTTTCTATTACGTACAGATTTTGTTAATGCCCAGCAAAAACTTTTGTAATTTTTGTAATCGGTACTACTTTATTAATGGGCTACAAAGTAATGAGTTTTTAATTAAATTAGCACGTATATTTCGCATTATCGCAAAGTAGTTTCAATTTGTTGACATGTATTAACAAAATAAGTAGACAAACACTTTTTGAGTAAATATGTGTTTGTATATGAAAACAAATTTTTGTCAACAATAGCTGAGTGGGTAAAGTTCTTGTCTTCATATCCGAACGAGCACAGGTTCGTACCCAAGCTGGGTCAAAAAAATAAAAATAAAATAAAATTTAAAAAATATAAATAACACATAATGCGTATAATTTTTTTTAGTTTGTTTATTTTACTACTTATTTTTTAGCTTCAGGTAAGCCAAATAATAACTAGTGAATTGCTGTGACAATGGAAATACATTTGTAAGGGGAACCCCTTATTTTTTTGAATTCTCAAACAAAAATAAGTAGTTATCGAGTCAAATTGTAAGTAGTTACGACCTAAATCCTCATATACTTTTTTTGACTACCAGCAAAGTTTTTGCTGGGTGGGTATGAGTAATATTACAATTATATATGACCTTAACTAGATAACGGGTTGTCCGATAATAAATAAACCACCAAAAGATGCGGAATAAAATTACCTCTAAGTCATCCTACGTTAGTTCCCACACAGCGAAGAGTTAGAGGTTGAAATGTTCTACAAAAATTTTCCATATGGTATTTTACATAAAAGTGCTGAACACATCTTATACCTTTAACGTAAGGCTTACAAGATTCCTAATTCGAGTACCAATTGTGAATAAGTACGAAATTACCCTCATACAAGTTCTAAGTTTTGAATGGTTCCTGTTAGCTCTAGAGCTTGGATGTATTTTTTGCCATTTTTTAAGAAATGGACGAAACGACCCACATAGCGAAGAGTTAGAGGGTTAAAATGTTCCATAAAAATGTCCTTCGTAATGTTTCACGTTAAAGTGTCGAACACACCTTAAACGTAACACTTACAATAGTTCTTATGCTCGGTTATTATAACTTTGTGCAGTAAGGGGAAATTTAATTCCCCCTAAAATTAATTCCAGATGTACGCTTTCAAAACGCCGATACAAGTAAATATTTTTGGCGCCCTTTACCGGAATCAGTCGTTAGAACCAACCAATTTTTTTTTTGTGTTGTACAGTGTAATTATAAAAATTTTATATTTCTTTAACCCCAAATATTTATGAGAGGCGCTAAAAATGGGGAAAAATCATTAAAACGAAAAAAAGCACAAAAAATCGCCAAACCAAAAAAATTATCGGTAAAACTAAAAAAATCACCAAAAACCGCAAAAAAATCCCCAACACCGAAAAAGCTCCAAAACTGAAAAAACGTCAAAGCGAAAATAAATCGCTAAAGCTATAAATATCGTCAAAATTAAAAAATCGTAAGAAAACGTAAAAATATCAAAGTAAAAAAAACGCCAAAACAAAAAAACAAATCGCTAAATCAGCAAAAAAAACTTAAAAACTAAAATTAAACGAAAAAGAAAAACGAAAAGATTGCCAAAATAAAAAAAGGGCAAAAATGAAAAGGGATATACGTGTATTCGGACGGAAACCTTTGTGTGCGACCCAAAGTCCCACTTTACTGAATTTATTTTTAAGAAAGGGACAAAACTATCCATACAGCAAAGAGTTAGAAGGTTAGAGTGTTCCACAAAAATGTTCCCCGTGTTATTTTACACAAAACTTCCACCAGAATCAGTTGTTAGAACATTTTTATTTAAAAAAAAACTTGAATTTGTTGTATAGTATTATTGAAGCTTACTAAGATAGAGTAACGTTCAACACACAAAGCTGCGAACAACAACAAATTGTTGTAAAAATTATACTCTGTACTATTTTTTAAAATTTTTGATATGTCAAAGAATAAAAATTCATTTTACAGATGATTTTTGCATGGACTGTAGGGTGCCTCCCACTAAGTGCAGGAATGCAGCGATCTTGCACTTGCACTCAATTACTAATTAAAAATTTTCAACACGTCTGAACGACGAAATTGAAACGAAAAGAAAAGAAAGACTTATATCGATCATTGAAGATCTATAAGAAAATAAAAAAGAAACGACAAGAGAAAGACAAGCGGGCAGGCTGGCAGGCTGGCAGTGAAGTGAGGTAAGCAAACCGAAAGAAAGACAGACAGATGGATGGATGGTTCGTTCGTTGGTTGTTTGTTTGGTTATTATTGATGTTTGGACAGACAACAGATGAGCGAGCCAGTGTCTCAATAGCAAACAAGTGTTAGTTACAATCAGACTTTGACTACTGCAAGGCCGGGGGAAAAACAGGAGAAAACGAAAAAGCCAGCTTGAGGCTTCTAAGCTCAACAAACAGAAAGAAAACAAGCATTTTACTAAGAAGGGACATTTAAAATAAGTGATCAATGATCATGTCTAATTGATTTTGAAAAAAAGCGTTTCTTTATAAAAAGGAGGTTTATTTTGATAAAATTTGTTTTGTGTTGTTTTTGAAACAAAATCTTTATTAACTTGATTAAGTTTTTGTTGATTTTGTGGCTGAAATTTTCTAAGACTTGCTTAAAGGCTTATTTTTTTCTGCATACATATTTTGGAAAAGTAAAAAAGAATAAGAGTCGGTTGGTCTTGGTTGTTGGTTACATCCATCCAGTCGTCGGCTGTTTAGACTTTTTCCTTTATCATACCCATTTTGTTGACATTTTTCTTTATGTCTGCCATATACGTAAATTGAGTTTATTCTTTTTGTTCTTGTTTTAAAATTTTGCTTTGTTTTAAGCATTATTTTGTTGGGAGTAAATATTTATGATATTGGCCTCCTTTGGAGTTTTTAGCTGACCGTGTATGTATGCCACTCAATGCTTTGCAGATATCAAAACAAGCTGACTTTTCTGCCAGCTCCTTTGCTTGCAGCCTTGTTGACAGGAGGTTTCTTGTTTGTATGTGATTGATTTAATTTTTGGCTGTTGTTTCGTTTGTTCGTCTTACCATTCATCCATCCATTGTATTTTTTTTTGTGTTTTTGTTTTTTAAGTAGTTTCAACTTGTGCCTCTCTCGCATGTTGCATGAATGGGGGCCTTTGTAATAAGCCGCCTATAAAGTTTTTGGTTTTTTAGATTTTTCGTTGGTTTTTATTATTGAAGTTTCATGTTAATTGAAATTGATGATTTCAGTTTGAAGAGCACAAGATACCTTTGTTTTTATTCATATATTTTTAGTTGTCATTTGGAGAAGAAAAAAAAAACAAAAGAAATAAGAATGGAATCATTTTTATAGTCATTATAATTTACAGATGACATTGTTTATAGGTGTGGTGGCCTTTAAAGTGTGTTTTGAATTTAAAAACGAATTTTTATCCGAGTTTCATCGGATGTTCAGGAAGATGAGGTTCTTTTGTTAAAAACTGACATTGACAGCTAACGTTCAACAGGTTAATGAAGAAGCTAAGTTACAAATACGGGTTTAAAAGATGTGCTATAATTTTCTAATACTTATGTGCTGTTTATAGAACCCAAACCATCGATTTGAGTGGAAAATTTGTATAAAAACCACTTAAAAAAACTGAGTGATTTTCACACAAATTTTTCTTTCAAGTCGATTGTTTGAGTTATATAAACAGTATATTAATCTGCCTACACTGTCTGATTTCTTGTCTGACATCAATAGTTGTTAATAGCTAAAAATATAACTTATTATATTTTCATCTGATGTACAACATAAATTTCAATTGTCATATTCTTAGAGTTAGCTATTGAAATATCCAGTTTTTCATGCCCCTGAATCGGTCTTTCGCATAAAATAAAACATTTCCAAATCGCTCTATAAATGGCGGATGTTTTTACACAGCAAACGAATTGATAGCCTTCTGTTCTTTGGAGTCGTTGGAACATTAAACTTTTTTTCTTCATATATTTTTAATTTAGTATATTATTTTTGTTTAGCGCTTTTTGCCTTTTATTGTGTACTATGACTAATTAATCTAAATATTTTATATAAAAAAATTCTAATTCAATAAAAAAAATTATAATAAAAATTTCCCATACCGGGAATCGAACCCGGGCCTTCTGGGTGAAAGCCAGATATCCTAGCCACTAGACCATATGGGATATGCAGTCTGTTGCGATAGAAGACAATATTAACAGCAATATCAACCAATATATAAAATACACAATCTCCACAGCGAATTTTTGTGCGATGACGTCAAATCTGTTTTTAACTAAAATGTTATGAATGGCTTTGCCACTAATTCGAAGTACATACACAAATAGTAACACAGTACAACAAAAATAAATTTTTTTTTTTTCAAAATAATAAGGTTCTAACGGCTGATTATAATAGGGGGCAGCAACAAAATATATAGTATGTTTATGTATCGGAGTTTTGGAAGTGTACATCTGGGATTAATTTTTCAAAAAAGGGGAAAAAGACCGTCTTCACACTCAAAATAAAATGATAGGTAAATCTAATCAATTTAAATAGTTAACCTACTGTTAGTGTAAAATGTTGTTGCAATTTTTCTGAAATAACAATTTTCATTAGTTAAAATAACTTTTGAAAGTTGTAAGTCATTTCAAGTCTATGGTTACATTGTGCTGTCCTTATTCAACGATGATTTAGCTGGGATGGTAAAGGCGCCCGGTTCATAAACATGAGAACCTAAGTTCAAGACCGAAATATTACATTTTACTGAATTGTAAAATATAAATTTGAGAAAAACGATGTTTGAAAATTAAAATTATTTTTAATGAATCGGAAGTTATTTTTGATGGTTAAAATTACTAATTTAATTTTTAATTGTTGTGGTTAAAATGACCAATTTTTATGGTCGAGCGCATAAAAAAAATTTTGGGATAGGGTTGCCAAAGTCCCGAAATTTTTTGATTCCGGGAATCGTGAACAAATTTGTTACTTTCCCGTTAAAACGCGAACTGCCGTCATATCGCTAAATGATCGTAAGCGACAAAAGTTAAATTTTTCAGAGAATGGTTTTTTGTTGTATTTAAACTAGGGATGTAACGATACGCCGTTTTGCCGATCCGATACCGATACCGATATTTAAAACTAAATATCGCCGATACCGATTCCGATACCGATACGAATATTGAAATTGAGTTCAAGTTTAGATCAACAAAACTGAAGTGAAATTTTTTATTATACAAAATTACATTGTAAGAGAGAATATTTAAAATTGATTTTAACCCAGTATAAAAAATTGGAAGCAATTTTTAAGGAGCTACATTTTCTTTGCTTCAAAAAAATCTATATTAAAAATATGCAGATAATTAGTAGAAAAGCAAGAAAAAATTTTTAATTCCTTTGTAATTTTAAAAAATACTCGCCATGCTTTTTAAAAAATCGATTTTTTAAAGAACATTTATCAACTAATATTCTTCTAAATAACTTAATAGCTTAATTATTAAGAGTCTTCTAAAAGTTTATATTTATTCACTTAAACTTGCATGAAAATAAAATGTTGAGTTTAAATTCGCATAAAAAAATTGTGAAAATGGGTAATTTTTTATCCTTTTTCCTTGAGGAAAAACCATTATAGAACACCGAAAAAGAAATTTGTCCTAGCATCGCTTCCAATTCGGTGATTGGTAATCGAAAAACAGAACTTCTTGCAATGGCAAGGATATGTAAAACTAATTAGAAATTATCCAAATTAGCAATACTTCCGGATCGCGAATTCTACATTTTCATGACTTCTTTGGAGTGTCTTTTTTTGCTGGAATAAGATTTAAAAAACAACTACTTGAATTTGAATTCATGGTAAAATTAACAAAAAAATAAATAATTTTTTTTACAAAATAACAGCATAAAATATTATTAATTTTTAAAATTGATATTAATAAGATTTAAAAAATAACGAAGTGAATTTAATTCATGGTAAAATTGAACAAAAATAAATTATTTGTTAAAAAAAAAAACTGAAAAAAATTTTAAAAGTATCGTCGTATCGACAGTAAAATATCGCCGATACCGATGTATCGGAAAATCTGAAGTATCGCCGATATATCGGTATCGGTATTCGTTACATCCCTAATTTAAACATGATTTATATTCATAAGCTGTCGCTTACAATCAAATGTTACAGCCTGTATTTCAAAAGCTATCAACAATTTTAATATTTTGACGCTTCAAAGCTATGGGTATTCTCATAAAATTTTAATTTCAATAAATAAATTTGTTTTTTACAAAGTGTCGCTTACGATCATTTCGCGCAAAGGGGTCGATATATTAAGCGATGGTATTTTTAAAATTTTATTATATCTTTTAATGGAAACAAAGTAAAATAAATTAAGTATCATTAAGAGCAGCTCTACACTATCTCACAAGCCGTTCGGCTTCTGTTGAAAATGCATCCCTGGTTTTAAAAAAACCAATAACAGTCGTGCAATAAGTTTCGGAGTTGTGAACGCTGGGGCAAAAATTTTAACAAGATACCCTCACTGTACAAGCAGATTTTTTCCATATGAAAAATATTTGATGTATTAAAAAAAGCACAACAGGACAAGTACTTCAAGTTTAGATCGACAGCCCATCACTGAATATTATGTCAAGTGACCCTCTCCAATGGACATCGCCATGTAATAGTGATATAAAGTCTTAGAACTCGAACCAGTTGCTGGTCCTCGAAAACCAGTCACGTGACTTGTCCTGTGACAGGTTCTCCTCCGTCTGCGGTAGTTAATTCAGCAATTTTAAAAATGTTTTCCAAGAATTATTGGAGAGTACAACAGCTGAATAAATTTGTTCTGAACATCATGGTCGAATATTCAAGTACATTTCAATTCCAAAGGTTTTAAAGGTTTACTTAAATTAAGATCACTGAACGCACTTCCTTATTTGTATGAACAAATAATTTCTAAATATGTACGTACCTTTTGTATATGAAACGAAACAAATGATTAAACACAGAAAAAAAAATGTGTTATAATACCAGGGTTGTCAGTTATGGCGATTTCTCGCCAAGCGTGGCGATTTTCAACATGTTTGGCGTCTACATTTTTGATTTGGCGACATTTCGACTTTTCTGGCGATAAATAAATTTGTTGGTGATTTTTAATTTTTATAATTCAGGAAAATTACTCCGTTTAAAGAGTATTTTCAAAAATAAATCTCACCAAAACTCGCCTGCAAGATATTAAAACAATGTGGTTTAGATGGTTTTTAGGGTTTCGTACACCAAAAGTGTAAAGGAACCCTATTGTTTTCGCTACGCTGTTCGTCTGCCTGTCTGTCTGTCACAGGCTGTTTTCTCGTGAACCGTAAGAGCTACGGACCTGAAATTTTCACAGAATATATAAAACGTTAGCCGCTACAACAAATATATGCCAGTTAAAAATTAAAGGGTGTTCTAAAGCGAGCCACGAAAAATGTTGAAATACTAATGTAATGTAATATACAGTCGCTTATATATAGACACTTAAAATTTTCAAAGTTCGTGTTAATTGGTGTAGTCTGTAGAATCGACTACACCAATTAATACCGATATGTAAAACAAACAAAAAAATAAAGGGTGTTCTATCAGTTAATGTAATTTTGACTATGTAATTTAGAAAATTTGCTGTATCTTGGAAACCGTAAGAGGTAAAATCTTGAAATTGAAAAAATTCCAGAATTAAAGAATGTCATAAAGAAAAATCGCCAAAATGAAAAAAGCGCTTAAAGAAAAGAAGTACCAAAATTAAAAAAAATCGCTAAAACGCAAAAACTCATCAAATTTAAAAAGATCGCAAAAAAACTAAAAAAACAAACGAAAAAAGTCGTCAAAACGAAAAAAGCACTGAAACTAAAAAAAAACGCTAAAACTGAAAATATTATTAAAAACGAAAAAAATCGACAACTATTTAAAAAATCACCAAAACGTAAACAAAAGCACCAAGACTAGATAAAATCGCCAAAAACCGAAAAAATCGCCAGAACGAAAAACCGAAAAAATCCTTAAAACCGAAAAAAGCGCCAAAAATATCGTAAAAAAGCGAAAAAAACGTTCAAAAACGCCAAAACTAAAAAAATTTTCAAAAAGCGAAAAATCGCAAAAAAAAAACAACGAAAATGAAAAAAGCGCCGAAACCAAAAAATTAAACAAAAAGCACAACGAAAAAACTGCCAAAATGAAAAGAGGAGCAAAAACGGAAAATGATATACATATTTGTATTCGTATGGAACTCTTCGTGTGCGAGCCAAAGTCGCACCTTACTTAATTTATTCTTATATTAATAATAGTCATTAATGGGTTTTGAATTTGGATGAGAAAAATTTACAATTTAGCAATTTTATTTCTACTTTTGGTGATTTTTTGCAAAATTTGTATACGATCGTTTTATAAAAATTTATATTAAAAAAGTATTATATAAAAACAAATTTATTATCAAATATACATATATTAAGGAAAACTACATAAAACCGATTTTGGCGATTTTTAAAACCAATTTGGTTAAATAGGTCGGAAAAAATCTGACAGCCCTGTATAATACCATCGAAAATTAAAAGTCTTGTTACATCGGTTAACCGCTTAATCGACTGAAATTAATCGTTTTAAACGTTAATCGAAAATAGTCAATTTTAGATTAACCGATTAGCCGATAATTTAATCCGGTAGTAATTAACCGGTTAACCGATTAACGGTTAACCGGTTGAATACCCTAATATCTATATTTTATAATTTCAGCTCACTGATACATTTTTTCTAATTTTTTCTACTTAATAACCTCTTTATGCCAAATTTTACTTAAATTAATAAACTCTTAAAGAAAAAAAAAGCAAACATTAAACCTTTTTTACGAATTCTACCAGCATTGTTTAAATTTTTGTAACCCGCAATTATGTCTACATTTCGCAAAATAATTTCTCTTCAAACTTTACCTTTTTTCTCTACAATTAAGCTTGTGGTTAAAAAAATTATAAAAAACCTTCTACTACTTCTTCATTTACGTTAGTAAGTCTCCAAGTGTATAACTAAAGGAGTGTGCATAAAAGGAAAGAGAAAAAAGTTGCCTCCAAGGCATATTTAGTATCAAACGTAGCTTAAAAGATGCAAAAAACGCAATATATTTAACAATATTTAGTGTACTTGTTCTAAGTTGTTGATAGAAAAAATGAACCTGTTAACTGGGCCAGGTTCCTTTTGTTTGTTTCTATGCTTGTTGTTTTTTTAGAACGTGTGTTGTGGTAGTTGTGAAAGATTGCATCAAGGAATTAAATTAATATTTACTTTAGTCTTGACAACAACAAATAACACATACAAAGCAACTAACCAATAACTCGAATAAGTTACCCTATAATCAAGTACGGTGGTGATGACAGCATAAAAAGCACCTAATTACACCCTGTTCATTTAAAATCATCATGTGCCACGGCCACACAGGATGAGGTTCACTTTTATTTATTTGTTATTGTTTGCATTTACGTACGTTCGTTCGTACGTTGCTTGATATCACTTTTTTTATGGTCCTCTTAAAAGTTTCATGTTGGAAATTAAATTAAGAATTATTAGACGAAGAAGATCTCTTTGTGTCATGTCAGCCATCCAGTCAAGTACACGTTTCAAGTCTAAAATTATGGTTTAACTAAAAGAAAAGTAAACAGAACGTATTATGCCATGATTTAAGCGCCATTTACAAATTGATGTTTAACTAAAAGAAAATTACTTGCAAATATGAATTAGTTGTAAATTGTTACACAAAAAAAAAACATTTATTTTGTGCATTAGAGTACTAAGTCGTGCGAAAAGCATCAATGCTTCCAAGAGAGAAACCACTAGGGCAAAAAGGGAAATGTGGAAATCTTTGTGCGGCGTCTTTTTGAGCATCTCTGAGGCATCACGTTTGAGGAACCTGCTCTCAGAGGAATATGGCTCGCCGAGATTCCTAATGAAGACGGTCGAGGGCCTATAAGGAAAACATCCCAGTAAAACAAATTTCATGTTTTTGAAGCACTAAGGCTATAAAGCTTATTTCGGAGCAGTGAACGTATGTGAAAGAAACTATAAAGAAAAAACTGATTTCTTACTGCTGACACAATGTAGGGCTTTAAGCGAGAAAATTCCATATATTTTTAGTTTTAGTAAACAAGATGCAATCACGAATTGCAATTGTTGTCTTTGTTTGGCGGTACCAAAGCAGAGTTTGTGGACTTTAGGTCTACACCAGCGTAAATGAATACGTATTTTCTGTGCCGCAACGCACTCCATACATAATGCCTGCTTTACACTATCTCACAAGCCGTTCCACTTCTGTAGAAAATGCAACCCTGATCTAATGAGTTTATGGAAAGTTTTAAAAAAGCAATAAAAACACGTTATATCAGGGTTGCATTTTGTGCAGAAGTCGAACAGCTTGTATAATAGTCTAAAAACAGCTTAAGCAGCACTCTGCATTCCAAGACGGATTTCGTTGAAACCTAAACATTTAGTGCTGAAAATGGTGATGATTTTCAGCGCTTCAAAAAGCGCTTTTTGTATCGAAAATGTAGTACTCCAAACCGGGAACTCGCCATACCAAAACCAACAACGATTTCGGCAGATTTGTAAGCCCTAATTCTATATACTCTATAATAGTTCAAATTTGATTTTTTAAAGCAATTTTTTTACTGACAGAAAAAACTGGCACCCAAAAATTTTCAAACAAAAGTTTGTCGAAAAATAAATTTCATTTTCAGTAAATGTTCTTTACTGAATCAATGAATTGATTGTTTGACTCTTATTTAATACGCAAACACCAAAAACAACAAGAAAAACTGTGTCGTAAAAAACAACCCCGATGACGCACAAATAACAACAACAACCATGATAGCAAAAGGAGTCCGATTGTACCAAGTTGGTTTACTGAAGATTCTTGAGTCAATCAATTCGTTAATGTCGTTGCGTTAATTCTCATTCATTGGTTTTAGAGCCTTTAGCTAAACATTCAGACTTGAACACATTTAACAAAGTGGAATTTCATAAATGCTTAATGGATGATGATGACCCAGACAAAAATTTTGTTTGATATATTACAAAAAATTCCGTAAATGTTTTTGTTTAATTAAGTAAACTATTTTGTTTAATATTTGTTAGTGTTTTTAGACTAATTGTTTTATAAATTCAGCCAAAAATATTGTTTGATATTTTTCAGCAAATCCAGTAAATCTTTTTGTTTGATTTAGTAAATTGTTTTGTTTACAATTTATAAATATTTTTAGACAAATTGTTTTATAAATTTAAACAATTTGTTCAAAGAAGTTGTTGAGATATTTTTGTCTATATTTACAAATTTGTTTGTAGGTCCGTTCCTACACAAAATATTTGCTATTTCATTGAATTCCTTTCGCTGAAAATGAAATTTAGTTTTTTCTGCGCTGGGAGCGCGGAAACCTTGGATCTACTCATGAAAACTGATTTCTTGGAGTGAAGATCAGCTAAATAAAGAAGTGAAATGGTAGGCTCCATTGTACAGCCAGCTAAAGTAACGAGGGCTTTAACTTCTATTAAGCCCTTCAAGTCAACAGGACGTCAGACGTCATTTGCCTGGTGTTTCGCGGGAAGTATATTCACCTGGATTATGGATGTCGAAGTCAATTTTGTGACTACGACAAATTGTCCTAGAATAAATAAAAGTTTTACAAGTTTTCTTTATTCTATGACAATTTGTCGTAGTCACAAATTCGACTTCGACATAATACCGGTGATTATTTCACATCAAATCTTTAGCACTTCCAATTTTGTTTTGTCGCTGTTGAAATTGTTAATTATAGTCATTGATTTTATTTTTTAAATCATAAATATGTGCTAATTTCATATACAATTAAGAGAAATATATTGTATGTGTTCGTATTAAAACAAAAAGAAAAATAATGTGGTTTTTTTAATTTAATACATTTTATTAACCGAGGTCAGTCACTTGAACAGTGAACAAGCAGAAGTATGAAATCTTACAAGAAATATTGAACAATCTACAAGAAATAATTATAAATCACAACAAAAAAAAACAAAGAAGCGATTTTTTGGTTTATGAAATTTATTTCCTTGAATTAGCGTTGAATTTTTCAGTCATTAATTTGTGCATTTTTATTAACACCGTTTAAATATTTTTAATATATAATTTTTTTATAATTTTTTTGCTTTAAACTATTCAAACGTTTTTGTTTTGACGTTTTTTTTTTGAAGACAAAAATTAAAATTAAAAAAACATACTCAACATGTCGCTTTCATTTGTATTTTTAATTTTTCCTTATTTTAAATAAATTTAAAAAAGTGTCTCTTGAGATCTGGTTTTATATTTTTGTTTTATAATTGCTTGTTGTTGCATTTAAAAGTCGAAAAAGATTTTAAAGATAAAATTACAAATTTAAATTATGGAGTCGGTTTGTCTAATCAAGTGGTTTTGAACGAAACTCAGCAACCAAACACGCAACCATAGACCTCCTGGTCGAAAGAGAAATTAACATACAACATTTTTATTTGCTTGTCTGCGTTAATTTAATGATGACCGAAATGCTGTAGAAATATAATTTTAGCAATACGCAGTTTTATTTTTAAGTTGCGAACAAAATTAAAATATTTATATTTATGCATAATTATAACAATTAATTTATGAAGTTTTAGTCGAACTGTATGGGTGTAATTGAAAGAAATTTAATTATTTTTGTTTTAACTCGTCAATTCCCACTGTCACCTACAGGTGACACATATTAGTGCTATTTTTTTAAACTGTTTTTAGACTATTATATAAGCTGTTCGACTTCTGCACACAATGCAACCCTGATATAATGTGGTGTTATTTCTTTTTACTCGACTGCGCGACACAAAGAAGGGTATTGTGTTTATCAGTCTATGTATGTGCGTGGACCGGTTTTTCTTCTTAATTCGGGGAGTGTCACTATGACAGTAGTCAAAATTCAATATGGCGGCCAGCAGATGCCATTTTGTGTATACGAAAAAAATAAAATGTCGGCGAACTATATAAAAATGGGTATCAATCGACAGGTATTTGAAAATCATTTTTAGGTTTCTCTTATGATTTTTTATTTCGAATGACCATTTCGGATCTGTGACGGTTTAAAGTTGTTTTCTTTTATGTTTTTACGCAGTCGGGTTTTTTTTGGTTTTTTAAATTTATGTCTTGTTTAAAACTTTCCGTAAACTCATTAGATCAGGGTTCCATTTTCTATAGATATCGAACGGCTTGTGAGATAGTGTAAAACAGGCATTAGCATGTATTTATATCGACATTATTGAAACATATATATATTATTAGTACAAAGATAAGACCCTATAATGTTTGTGATTTTTTTTTTCAACGCTGGCATATCTTCACTTATCAGATTTTTTAAATTATTTTAAACGATTATTTGATGTTTAAATATTTTTAGTTTATTAATATGATTATTTCGAAAGTATTTGCTTTGTGAATGCAAATTGATTATTAGGCTAAGGTTCGTAACGTTATATTCAGAAAAAATTGGGCATGATATATTTAGTTTAAATTTTTTGCTTAAACGAGGGAGGTGTACTTATACTATTTACGGCCCTTTTCACAATGTAGGACTAAAATTTAAGGTGGACTTTAACGGTAAGTTCTGTATGCCGAACTTTCCGTTAAAGTCCACGTTAACTTTTAATCGTTTATTGTGAAAAGAGCCGTTATAACAAGAAATCAATTTTTATTCAATTATTGAAGGCATACGAATTCCCGGGCTAAGTTCGATTTAATTCAAATTTTCAATTAAACTATTCTTTATATAGAAAGAAATGTGAAGAATGTAAGAATTGTTAAGATAAAGAAAAATTTGGCTGCATAGAAGGTTAAACTTACAACATGATGTTTGGAGACCAATTGTCCACTTGGGAACGCATGTGGCAAACCCAAAGGATTTATCCCAATCGGAATCCAACCGGGAACTTGTTGGGATAGCACATCTACAAGTTATATAATTTAACGTAAGTTCTTTCCAAGTGGGAACCTATTGGGAACTTGTTGGGAAAATCTTACATACATTTTTAATCGTATTTGCTGATCATTTTTGATGTTATTGATTGTTGCCCAATTTTGTCCCTGGGACAGCTTTAACAATTTTTAACCAATATTGGAGTTCGCTATTTTACCAATTTTAGCAAGTTTCCAAAAAAGAAACCAATCAGGTGCCATGCCAAATACGTTTCTGCGTTACATCCCAATCGGGGTCCCAGTTGAGTCCCAAATGTGTTTGTATGAAAATTTCTAGTCGGGAGCCTCAGAATTCTTTTTCGCCTAGACCTGACTGCCAATGACGGCAGCTTGCAGTCAAATTTAATAACAAAAAACACTAGAAAACTTGACATAAAATTACCTTTAAGCTATTCAATGGTTTCGGAGTTATTCAGACGGCAATGCTGAAAAATATATTTTTTTATGCGAAATTGGAAAATTTTCATAATATATAAAAAATCTAAAATTGCAAGAACTTTGCATTTTTATTAATTGATCATTAAGCCACATATGCTAGAAATAAAATAAGCTTTATTTCATAAAAATCGATGGATAAATAATGCTTTTATTCATAATAATTTTTTTTAAAGAGAACTAACAACACAATCAGGCAACTAACGCCTATCAGTTAATTAATTAATAGCCGTATTCACAATCTTGTGCAAATAGTCTTGCATCCTAGCATTTGCAAAATGGTATAGTATATTTATACTCACCACTAACAATTGTTAAGTGGTGAGTATCAATATGCAATACCATTTTGCAAATGCTACGATGCAAGGCCATTTGCACAAGATTGTGAATTGGGCTAATGTGTTTCCTTCTTTGGGAAAGGGATATTGTAGAAAGAAGAGGTGGTGAAGTAAGAGAGAGAGATAGAAAGCTTAATTCATTTACATCTCAGCAGTGTTGCAGCTCCTCTGGTGTTAAGTAGAGGCATTAATTTGTTTAATCAGTGTAGCCATTTATTAGTTCTTTTAATTCGCCAACGGGTCTGTTACAATACCGACCAAGGACGGTGCTGTGAAGTGCATTAGCATGTGCTAGTGCTACTCAGTGTCGGTACTGCCAAAGTGACCAGTGCTATGCCTTCATCATTTTAACCGTCCAACAACAGCCAACACAATCACCCGTATTATGTACATATGTCGTAGCCGAATTTGTGACTACGACAAATTAGCCTAGAATAAAGAAACGTTTTAAATGTTTTCTTTAATCTATGACAATTTGTCGTAGACACAAATTCGATTTCGGCATCCATAACACGTGCGAATAACACACCAATGCACGCACATACTCTCTACACCTGACCCATGTCCCAGCTATTTTTTTATGAGATAAGACTTGTTTGAAGTACTTATGTATGAAAAAAAAATAAATAACCGGCATGGGAAAGAAATTCATATAACAATGGCAAATGTTATTGAAATTCATATTTTTTTCAATAACATGGTGTTATTGAACGTAGTTCTTGTCTATTTTTTTCTGTGAATTCCAAAACTATTGAGCTAAACAAATAATATTCAAGCATCTTAAAGGTAGTTTTGTTTAAAGTTTTTTAGTGGCTTTTGTAATAAAATAGGACAACCCTTTCCCAAGTTGTGATAATATCGGTGCAGCAACCTCTGCAAAAGCCGATGTTTTGCTAAAATCAGGTAATTTTAGTTTATTGTGAATAAAATCAATATTTATCAATGGTCTGAATAATTCCGAAACCATGGTGCATATAAAAAAAATAATGTTAAAACGGCGTAAAGATAATTTTTGGTTGTTTGTTAATTTTGTATGGTTTTTGCAATAAAATTGTACACTCCCTTTCCAAGTTATGATGAAATCAGTGAAGCAAAAAGCAGCCTTTTAAGAAATCCAAAATTTTAGAAAAAAAAATTAAAAAAGAAATTATGCATAGAATTGAAAATGTTGACTGGTTTTGTAGTTAGGGGACAATAACACATATAAAAATATAGTGGTAATCCTTGGCATTTTTCTTGTTGCATAGTGTTCCCTAAATTTTGCATAACTTTTAACATTGGCAGTCGGCTTTATTAATATTAGTCTGATTTGAAAGAAGAGTTAGCCTGCTTTTCGCTCAAATATAAATGTTTGCAAATAATCATTTTAAAAGATAAAAATTTTTATTGTTTTATCCCAGCAAAAATATCCGTCTACCGGAAGCAGGTTTGAAAGGGAGAGATTTCGGTACTCTCCTTTAGCAACCTGCTTCGGTATTACATGATTTTTGTATGGGATGTCCCACTTGGTAGGTCTGGAGGCATGAGCTTCTTTCTGCGCATCCTAGATGTATTAACCTCATGCCTTTTTTATATGTATATAATTAAAAAATGTTTTTCTCTTTATATAACAATTTTACCACACTTGGACTAATTTTTTATTTGGCATTATTTTATGTTGTTTTTATATATATTTATGTATTAAATGGTACAAATACAATTTTAAATTATATTACACTACATTTACTTTTATTAAAAACTTTTTGTTCGCGTATTGAATCAGAAATCGATCCCACGATCTCCGCATGATAGACTAGAACACTAACCACTAAGCTATCGAGGCATATATATTTGCTTTTCCGCTTCTCCGAAGCACTACCTATTAATCTACCTGCTTCCTTGTAACAAATTTATTTTTGCTGGGATGTGAACCCAAGTCAAAATTGAAAAATTGGTGTAAGTGTTAATTTCGGATTGCGATTGTTATAATTTTTTGTTTTTTAGAGATGTATACTGCGTTCAAATCTTATACTAATTTTTTGTAGTGCATTTTTTGGCAAAAATCATTCCCAGAACAACCGCGAAAGCAAATGGGTAATTCCATGTCAAGTCAACTAATAGTTAGACACAACCCCTTTCGATTTTGATGAAATTTGGTCAGATGTTGTCATTCATCCTATAACGAATTTGCGTTAAAGGAAAAAAAATTAGATATGTTTATTTCAGAAGTTATGACATATCCAAAATATCATTATTTCGCCAAATATACCGAAAGCGTTGAGTTTAGTTTTTAAATATCTCGAAAACTATTTTATATACAAGATTGGTTTGTATGTCATTTTAAGCAGAATATTTGGAGCTGCAAAAAATGTATAGGGCATAAATTTTTTGGGAAAAATTACTTATCTGCAAAGTTTTGAAATTTTCAAAACTGATTAAATCAAAAACCAATATTTTTTTGACTGAATTTTTTTTATATAATATCTCTAAACGTCCTTAAAAAATCCTGAAATTTTTAAGGAGGTGTTTTTTTTTCTTTTTTTAGATATGACAAAAAATATACATTTTTAACACAAAATTTCCAACATAAAATTTCACCGAAAAAACAAATGCACCAATTTGTCAATGTTATTACTTTTTCCCCTTCAAAAACTTTAAATTAAATTTAATGCATATTGCTCAAAATTACCGATATAAATTATTTTTGATACTATATCGTTGAAGGTTGCGAAAGAAAAAAATCATATCTTAAAAAAGAAAAAAAACACCTCCTCCAACTTTTCAACATTTATTAAGGACATTTAGTGCTATTATATAAAATAAATTCAGACGAAAAAAATTATAGGTTTTTGATTTAGTCAGTTATAAAATTTTCAAAGCTTTGCAGAGAAGTAATTTTTGCAAAACAAATTTTTGTTCTATGTATTTTTTGTTGCCCCAAATATCCTCTTTAAAATGGCATACAAGATATCCTTGTACATAAAATAGTTTTAGAGATAATTAAAAACTAAGCTCAACACATTCTGAAAATTTTACGAAATAATGACATTTTGAATGTGTCATTACTTTTGAAATAAACATTTTTAATTTGTTTCCTTTAACATAAATTCGTTATACAATGAATGACAACATCTGAGCAAATTTCATCAAAATTGAAAGGGGTCGTGTCTAACTCTTACTTGATTTGACATGGAATTACCCAAATGTAACGCTCAATACACAAAAATGTTAAAAAAAATCTAAGTATATTATTTTATTTCAGGATCCATTGAATGAGGTGAAAACTATAATATCAATCAAACCATCTCCTTTGTGTAATCAATCAATTCCTCATAGCTTACGACCAAAGTTTTGTAAATTTTTTCCAAATATCTTAAAAGTATGTATTGATAATTTTCACCTCAGGTTTTAATCAATATATGGGGGGCGCCTTAAGTTACAGAAAGAAAAGACCTATTTACAATACCAGAATATTAAAAATATATTCAATTTGACAACTTAAAAATTTATGACGCCAATAATTTAACCGAAAGCATATAAATTTTATAAAAATTGAGTCATTTGTACGAAAATAAAAAAACCTGCAACAACAATTAAATTCACAAAATGCATAAATAATAATGCCCTATAAAACATAAGTAGGAATAAAAAAAAATGAAATTAATTTTCAACAAATGTTCCAATTGTTGTTAAAATTGTTTAAACTACTTTATGACCATTGTTAAGTGTCTTTCAAATGGCTTGTTATTGACTCATTTAAATGCCAAACATGACAGACAACTGAATACGAACGAAGGTACTTTTTCTGTGTTGAAGACACTAAACACAGAACAAAATTAAATTTATGCATAAAATGACAATAACTATTTACATTTACAAAGACGAGTAGGAGTTGGAAGCCAATTGATATGGTAGTTGCTTACTCTTCGGTGGGCAAAGCGACACAATAATACCCTAATATGAAAAAAAGTAGTTATTGTATAAGGAAATTAAAAAAAATAAAAATAAAAAAACTTAAAATAGCATCAAAGTAATTGTGTAGGCTAAAGTAATTGTGTAGGCTTATCAATATTTCAAGGAACAAGGGAAAAACAATATCAAAAACAATGAGCAAAAACTCGGCAGAGCTGTTAACAAAATTGTTTAAAAGTCTTTGTTGTGGAGAGTTCGTACAAGGTTTTTGTTAGACGTAGTCATATTATTTTAAAGAAGAGCGGCAGAGATAGCAACTTTTTTTGTTTGTTGTCTCCTTTTTTTTTTGTATTGCAAACAATGCTTGTTGTTAAGACATCGTTGTTCTAACAATTATTACAACAACGTTGTCACAACAATAAAGGCTCATTTAGCCGACCGTAACGTTGATGTAGTTGCATGTGCTGATCGTTTCTGTCTTATAGCTTTTCAATGTGACAGAAACGATCAGCACATGCAACTACAACAACGTTTTCTACATTTACGCTCGTCTAAATCAGCCTTAACAAAACAGTAACAACAGCGATCCAGACGTGACAAATTCTTGTGCTAACAATTCCCTACGATAAATGGAAGTGACACAAAAAAAGTCATTTGACCGATCCCCAGGTGATAGGGACCAGTCCGAGTTCTAACACTTCCTATGAAGCGGACCAGCCACTTTTATATGGGGATGGCCTAGGATGGGGTTAATTGATACTTTGTATGCACCTTGTAACTTGTCTCTGAACTATATTATGGTGTCCTAATCGGTGTAGAATAATATAAATTATATAGAAATATTATTCCAAAATTCAGCTGTAATTATCGATTAATTTATTTTTTTTATTGTTAAAAATCCAAGTAGAAATCGTATTTTATTTTTAAGCGGTGTTTTTGACAGGACTCGAACCGACAACCTCCGGCATGACAGGCTAGTACACTACCCACTCCACCACAGGGGAACTAATATTTCAATGTTATAAATACTAGTTAAGCTGGAGTTAATATCTGAATATAATTACGGAACAGGTTCCTGAGTGGCATGGCAGTCTCATTGAAGGGAGACAATTAATATTATATAGATACTATGTGAAAGGCCTTAGATCCAGGTGCATCGAATTTGTTCAGTGCCGTTTACTACAGTACTAGCCGGAGTACCAACTAAATTTACTCAAAATGGTTAATATGTGACCATTTACACAATATGTCTTTTTTCACCAGTCTCATTTTCTCAAGTCATAGGACGAGTACTTTTGGAACAATTGTGACCAAATTTTCCTCAGGGTTGTTATAACAAATAATTTGCTTGTCAAGACGTCCTGTAATGAAAAACATGTTGTTCACAAAAAAGAGTAGGCTTCGGGAAAAAATTACCTGATTTTATTAGAACACATTCCATTGTAGTAGCGATATAACAGCGAAGCACGCCCCCACATTGCGTCGATACTCCAACGGGTCTGTAGAGTACTGTCAAGGATGACTAGCCTCGCCCTCCCCTGTACGCCGTCGAGTATCTTCAAAATCGACTTTGAAGTAGCTGCCCATAGATTAGAGTTGCATCACATTTTCTAACGGACCCGTCTTAAGAAACTAAGGGACTTGAATGCTTCTTTTCAGACTAGAAAAATTTCTTCAGTCCATCGAGCGTCATACTGGATTTGTATGCCAAGAATATTAAGAGCTTCTGATTCGCAAATATTTATATCATCCATAACTACAAATAGTTCTTACAAGCATTAAAATTTGCCCTATTCGCATGACGCTATTCAGAGATTGTTATAAGATCGTGATTAAGTGTATTATTTATGTTTTTGTCATAATGTCCGACTGGCTTGGCTTATTATTGAATGAATATGAATGACAGATGCTCTCCAAAGTTCATTAAGAGAAATAAGAAATAGGTTAGGGGAAAGAATGGAACCTTGCGGTATCCCTGAAATAGTCTTGAACTCGCTTGGTGACATTACATCTATAACAACTCACATTGTGCGATCCCTGAGAAAGTTCGATATAAATAGAGAGAAGTCACTACCGACGAAAGACCTTAGAATTATCTAAAGTCACCACGTTCCTTTCGCCTGAATGGTGCATGGTGTGATACTATTTTTTTACATAAAACTAAGCTTTTTATTATGCCAATGGCGCCATAAATATGTACAAAAATTCATTTCAATAATCTAAATAAGCTGGCTTTGAAACCCATTTAATTTGGCTCAAGTTTTTATCATATATCTCTAAGACCAAATGTATTTTAATTCACTTTCGTGTAATACCAGTTTTATGAATGTGGGTTTCATATGTATTGCGAAAAGTATGACGAATTAAATAATAGCATATCTATAGGCGAGCGTCACAGGCCAGTGTAAATATGGTATCAGAAGACGTTTTCGAGATATTTAAAACAAACCCCTTTAAACTTCAAAGCTTTGAAATTTAATACAATAATGGGGAGTACCAAATAAGCCAGCGGAGTAACATGGAGCTACTTCTCTGTACCAGGACGTACAAAATAGATTGCTTTGAGCTATATAGAATTGTAGAGATAGAATTGAGGCTGGCAGAGGTGGCTAAATACTTGAGTGTGAAACTGGCGCCGAAAACCGAAAGTGGTAAATTGGATTTACATATCGAATGTAAAGTCGGTTCTGTCATATGGATGTGTTGTATGGTGGTACACATTGAGGAATAAGAGTTATAGGAAATTACTTGCTAAGGCTCTTAGGTGTACCTCACTCGGTATCATAGGTCCCCTAAGGAGCACGCCTTAGGCTGCTATTTTCACCACGAAAAGTAGATGACGAACGACATCTACAATGACAATGGCGGTAAGGAGTTTGCTTAGGATTTTGGAGGCAGGTTTGGTGAGACTAAGATTAAAAGGTCATTAGATTAATGGGTGATTAGTTTTAATGCGCATGTCTACAAACCCTGGGCTCACGAAACCAAAGGACGTTAAGGTTGAGTTTAGCAGAGTACACTCATTAGTCATTCCGGATAGGGGCATCTAATAGGCTCTGCGAGTCAAAAATGGAATATGTACGGGCGCTGGTGTCTGTATTTTGAAGACGGACGTTCGCAAGTCTTTCAGACTGCCGAATGAATGTAGCGTTTTCCAGGCTAAGATCCTGGCGGTGCTAAGGCCGACAGTATTGGTGGTCGAAAATGTGCGCGAAGGCGAGGAGGTAAGCTTCTATGTTGAGATGCGAGTGGCGCCAAAGGCTTTGAATGGACACAGTTCAAATTGAAACAAGTTCGCGACTGTAGAGCCCTCAGCGTGCTTAGGGACAAATATAGTGACAGACTATTTTGGGTTCTACACTCATAGAAAAATTTACCATCGCATGGATTACGCCATATCATCAGAATTCTGACATCGATGCTATGACAAATGTCATCAATAAAACGAAAATAGTAGAATTGGATAGTTCATGAACGAACTAGTTCAATTGAACTAGTCACACAACTGAACGAAGTGAGCTGCTCATATCATTGAGCTCTTTTCAGCTCTCCACGTTTCTTTTTAGTTCATATTTCTTTTTCGCTCACTCTCACAATAATCAGATCACATTTTGTAATCAAGGCGCATCCATACTATTAAACTCGCTAGTACACCGCGCTAGTACGAAATCTACAAAAACCACAAGTACTTTATTTTTGTAGAATCATTGCACAAAGCAAGTAAAGAAATTTTGATATTCAACCATGATATTAGCACAAACAAAAAGTTATAAACTCTCTGTCAACTTTATCTGTTATTGATTGCCCAGTGCACCTACGCATACTGAGCAACTTAACTATTGAACTAACTGAACTAAAAGAGCGTCCTAGTTCAATAAAGTGAGCTGCGTTGAAAAGAGCGCTCACTCAACTGAGCTGAAAAGCACAACTCAAGAAAACAGACAGGAATCTGATGACAAGCGTCACCGTAGAATTTCGTCATAGTTACGAGTCATCAATGCTATGACTGGTGTGACAACAATATGATGCCACTTTATTAAATATTATTAAAGTGTAAAATATGTATAAAAGAAATAAGTAAACAATGTTATAATGTTTGTAATTTGTATTTTAATACCAATGTTATTTTTATGTTATTTTTGTGTTTAAACGCATTTTTAAAAGTTAAAAAACGTGAAATTACATAATGTACACATATCATAATATCTATGACAGCGCTAATAATAATATATGCCAGTTTTTTTTTAAACTAAGGCAGTACAGCATATATATACAGACAAAACATTGAAGAAAACGATAGTTTGACACCTTTTCATCATATTGATGACACTTAGTCATCATATGAATGTCGCATCAATAATGTTTATGTTGACTTTGTGCTGCCGATGTTTCGAATGGTGACATAGCTGAAATGGTTTAGGCGTTAGTTTATAAATGTACGATAAATTGAAGACCCTGGGATCAAGACCAACATTAGAAGAAAAAAATTAAATAACAAAAAGTAAAACTAAAAGAGAAACAAATAAAAGTGCGGAAATATAAATATGTATAATTGTTTCAAACATTCCATTGATGATAGCTGATGTAAAAGTTGACATTACTATGAGAAGTGTCAGGCGGTCAAAAACGAAGACACTAGACATTAGCATTGATGTCACATTAATTAGATCAGCATTATTGACGGTTTTTCTATCAGTGTAGGCCACTGTAACGTTGAGAGAAATGAAACCACCGACGAACTGACGAGAATAATTTCGACCTTAGATTAGGAAGTAAGTGATGGATCGGTTAAATTTCCGATAGGGTTCTACTATAAGGAACTCAGTAATTGGGCGATGGATATGATCAATCGTTACTGGGGAAGTAGGGAGGATAGTAGCGTCTCGAGAGCAGTGCGTCTAAAGCTTGACTTGGGAGGATCCGAACTACTTTAGATATGTATGAATAGGAAAGTTGTAAGATTCTTGACAGGCGTGTTGAGGAGCAGCATTTGGAAGACTGGCACTCCTAATTTCTCTAGGCTGTTCCAGTATGTAGGTGAACCTAAAGCAATCGAACATATTACCTGCCATTGTTAGACACTGCAATGCCATAGGCTTAAATGGTTGGGCAGATGTTTCCGTGGGAGGTGAAGTGCAAACTTAAAGATGTCAGTGGCTTCATAATGGGAATTAAGTGGCTTAATGACAGTTAATAGGGTTTCTGGGCGCAAGGGTAGGAGTTCTGCAGAAGGGAATCACAATGGATCCAATTTGATCTCTGAGTGCAAGTGTTTTTTACACCAACCTAATACGGTATTTTGGAACATCAATTAGTATACAAAAAAGTACGATGGTATCAATTTTTCCATCACTGCCTAAAACCTCAACCATGCAATAAGTGATATTAAATCATTTTATGCCTAAACCCTATATTTTCTTTTTTGCTGGAAACTCAGCTGTAGTTGTTAATTGCAGTAGAAGTTTGTAGGGTACACTTTACCTTTAACTATAAATTTAAATCAATCACGTACCGGGTATAAACCAAAAATGAAATAAACACGCATTATTTTTAATTTTTTTTAGTTTGTCAAAATACCATTAATAATAAATTTTATTGTGCAATTTGGTTTTTCTTTAATATTTCTCTCGATTATTCATTTATAGCTTATTTTTTTTAAACAATGATTCAATTGAAAATAATTTTTAATTGTCATTATGTTTTTTTATTTGTTGAACATTTTGTGTCTTTATGTTACATTGAAATAATAAATACAACTAATTAAGTAAATGTGTGTGTTTAGGAATATAATTAAATTGAATAAATGTCTATATTTAAGTACTGATTTGTTTGCTCATAATTGAGATATTTAAATTATAATTTTGATTTCAATATATATATAATTTTCTTTTCTGTGAAAAAATTATCGTATACTTTAAGTTTTTTTTTTAGAAAAAAATCCTTTATTTTTTTATTAAAAGAAGCTTAAATTTAGGAATATTTTATATATTTAAATCTAAAGTTTTACGGCCAGGTCCACTATGACGACACAATTCTTTCTTTCGCACAATTACATTTAAAACAAAAACGAATTCTAAAATTTTGTTTTTGTTTTAAATGTTATTGTACGAAAGAAAGAATCGTGTCGACATAGTGAGACTGGAAGTTATTTTACTAAAACTAGTAAATGTCTATCAAAATTCTCTAAATATAATTTTTGGATTTGTTTATTTAAAATTTACATATTATTTTTTTTTTAATTTAGCTTAAGAGCAAAATAGAATTAAAGTTTTGGCATAAAACTTAAAAAAATGCTTAATTAATCCATACTTTTAACTCACTGGTTGTTTTGTCTTCAATTTCGATTTTTACTGTGTTGGACCGAACAATTCGATAAAAACCATGAGGCTGTGATTCACCAATTGGCATTTTTTCACACAAATATTTCGAACTTTTCATCCTTCTAAAATGTTATTCTTAAGAACCCCATACATTATACAATATTGTTGGATATTTTATTCGACGTATTATTGTCATTTTGCCCCTATACTACTCAATAGGTTGCACAATGCCTTCGAATTAAATATGGCGCAACTTCTCTCACAATAAATAGTAAACATAGCCAAGCAAAACGAAAATAATATTGAACAATGTTGCCAACATATTATAGAGTTTTCTTGGTCGTGCAATAAAAATCTAAAGTCTCTTGACATTGTGCAACCATCGCATATAACATACACATTGGCGATATTATTGTACAATATTTATGAAATATTGCACAATTACAGTGGTGGAAGAAATAATAGGGAAAATTTATTTTTTACAATACCGTCTCATAAACTTTTTTGTACTAAAATTTTATGGAGTGACAATTCCAATCATCACACTCGAACCTCATAGAGCACCTTTGTGCAGCTCTCAAATATAAAAAGTTGGAGCGTAAAAACGTATAAAAAAACAGGTTATGTGGGACACAGTTCCAATTCTTCGGATATCTGAGACAATCTTGTCAGTTCAATGATGCGACGGTGTCAGCAAGTAGTCGAAGAGAAGCTTCTACCAAATATTGAAATAATGTTGGGATTAAATAGCAAAAGCTAATTATGTTCTATATATTAAATGTCCCTATTATTTTTTCCAGATATATATTTTTGAATTACATAAATTTCCGAATGTATATTGCAAGTGTATGGGACGCCTTAAGAAATCTATCCACTTAGAAATGTTAAAGTTCTGCCACTTTTCTTTTTGTTAATCCTCAGCCAAACACACTAAAATAATTCCCTCCCTACATACTTAAGTTTAACAAAATCTAGCAAAAAAATAAATCAAATAAAATAAATAAGCAAAATATAATATTTTGTTTAACTATCATACAATTGAGTTTTTAATTTTCTTGTAACAATATCTTTGCGTTCCTATTTGAGAATACTAAATAACTATTAAATTTGTGCACATCTCTTTGAGTGTTTCTCGAATCTTACAATTCCTCTAGACATCGTGCATTTGTTAACATAATACGTGTTAGACGCCAAACTTGTTTGGCGGCATTTTCTAAGGCACCCGGTGATTTTCCTTTAAATAAATCCATATTCGGCAGAAAATAATGTGGACACCGACGGCACTGTAAACATGAGATTAGTTGTAAAAATATACCATTAATACGATCGGCAATACAATTCTCCTCCCACTCCATTTCCCGAGGATGTTTTTCGCATTCATATAAGAGTAACGTTTTTAAATGATATGACGTCACGGGATTGCCGGGCAAGTCTAAATGACGATCGCGCAGGGTTTTTAAAATACTTAAGCATCTACGACGGCTGGCACCTAAAATGAAGAGAAAATGTATAAAAATTAACAAACAAAAAAAAAATTCAATAACAAATTAATGGGAATAAAAAACAACAAAAGAGCAAAAAAAAATTGTTTTGAGCAGAAACCAATTAAATTAATCGATGATTTTTGCATATGTGTTCAGTGTTGCCACTCTAGAAATAGTTATAAAAACGGGATATTATTTGGTAATGATATTTTTGTGCAATTCAAGTTTTATTAAATTAATATTAAGGGCCTTATTTTATAAAACGCAACGCTAAGCGTTAACTAATTTTGTGTGTGTTTTGTTTTTGCAAATTACATTTTTTCCATACAAAATTTATCAACGCTTGGCGTTGCGTTTTACAAAATAAGGCCCTAATTTTTATTTAAGGAAAATTTTCCTACTGGCAAATTTCTCTATATTTTTTTAAACTTTCTAACATCGAAAAAATATTTTAAGTGTAAAGCCTCACACGGGGTGACATATCCACAGATAGATACTTTTGCAGCAGTTATAGCAATAGCTGTAATAGCTTTGCCGTCCCCAGAATTTAAATATTTTTACTGCAGCTTTTGTTACCCCTCGAAAAATTGCGTATCTTTGTCAGTAAATGACAGAACTAAAAAAGGGCTCAAATAAGGCGTTTCATTCGTTACGTCTAGCTAAATTCTACTACTACCGAAAGCAGGTCTGTAAGAGACGGAGAGAGAGTGCAACTCTGGCTTAGTACTGCTTCACACGCGCAGTGTTGCCAAGTTAGGGACTGTCACCCTAAATTTAGGGTTTAATTTTCCGGTTAGCGTGAATTTTGGGGAGTAAAAATTAGTTAGGGGGGAAATTTAGGGTGCAAAAATGGTATTTAGGGATATTTTAGAGTTGTATAAGTGTGTACGAATACGAAAAAGAATGCGAAAAAAACGAATTTATAGGTGATTATTTAATATAAGTTATAATATAAGAAAGTTTTATTTGTTGCGGGTTAAATATGTCTATATGCATTGGTTCTTTACCAAATCATCAGTGGACGTCAATCATACTTTTGAAAAGTTTCACACCTCTTATCTTATGCACAGACTTTCAAAAATCATTTGAGAATTTACAAAAGATTTTTTGAAAATCCCAATAGAATAAGCGCAGTAGGTTAAGAAAATTATACGAACCAAAACAAAATTATGAAAATAGAATTGGGAGAATATCTCTAATAATAAATTTAATAAAAAAATTTTTAGGCAAACTTAAAATTCATATACAAATGGGGTCTTGCAAAGGAAGGTTGGTAGCACCATTTTTTAGCTTAAACGTCAAATCTTTTTTGTCAATCTACCTTGTATACTTATACCATGGACAAAACTGGGGGGGGGGGGGGGCTTCTAAGTAAAACATACTATTTTTCCAAACTTCTTTTAGAAACTCTATTGAAATTTACTCGTTTGGTGGGGAATATCCCCCTCCCCCTTGTATTCGCGCCTGATTTTGAGTGTAATATTGTTATAGAAATTGCCAGAGCTTCGTGACCGAAAATATATTCCCTGAGACAGACAATTGTCCTGTTCGTTTAAATACCATATGTTTTCTTCTAGTTATGAAATTCCCTCAGAGAAAAGTATGTTCTGTCTCATCACACAATTCAAAATATCCATTAACGAATTGATGGCTTCGAAAACATAATATTCGCTAAGTCATCCAGTCAAGAACTTAAGGTTATTCTGATCGAACGGCAACAGTATCCACTCCGAAAAAGCTGATAAATCGCTTTGCTAGTCAGCGAAGGGATAGAATTGCACATTAGCTAGTACCTACCAATCTCACTGTCGTGTACTCATGGTATAGCAAAAAGGGGGTTCGGACTTGTGAAAACACATCCAGCCTTTTCATAATTTTAAGAAAATCTTAATAATAAATTAGGTATTTAGGCCGTAAATTTTAGGGGTTTTGGTTCAACCATTTCCTAGTTTGGTTCAAATTTGGCCTACACTTTAAATTTTATTGAGGTGAAATTACGCACACAATACACACACATTATATTAGAGGCTATTTAGATATCACGTTAAGCAAACTAATGCTAAAGGCATTACAATAAAACACTAACAGCTCATAGAATTGCTTGGGTGATACGTTTTCACTAACTAAAACCTAAAATGTGAAAACTTTAAAGTTACACGATACGTTTTTACTAACTACACCTTTATCCAAAAACCACCCAAAAAATTTCATGTTGCCCAATTTTTTCTTCATTACACAGAAACTGGCAGCACTAAACGTTTATTTTAAGAGCTTGAGAATTTATTTTTAAAATAATTTTTTTCATCTCTTTTGTTTGAGTTTTCTTATATCATTCTTTTGCCCACTTATTGTCAAATGACTCCGTGGCGCAACGGTAGCGCGTCTGACTCCAGATCAGAAGGTTGCGTGTTCAAATCACGTCGGGGTCAACTAATTTATGTTTTTTTGCTTTTTTTTTAGGAAAAAAACCAAAATATTATTTATGTTTTTCTTAACTTGTTTTTAGTGCTTTTGTCATTCATTATTGTTGTGTTGTTTGCTTGTTAATTATAAGTAAATACACACTGCCAATTAACACCCTCTTGTTTGATTAGATAAATATTTCATCGGTTAAGGTGTTTTATTATTTTTTATCAAACAAGATTTGTTTTTCGTTAAATATTTTTAAATAAATAATAATAAATCGTATTTTATGAAAATAAACTTGTTTAGAAAAATATTGTGCTGTTTTGGAAACATATGAACTATTTACTGCAATGCACATGTTGGCTAATTCAATTTGGGGTTTCTGGAATATTGATTTAAAAATACATATGATTTCAATTCTCTGATAATAGCCATTGAATACTAGAGACATTTCAGGAATAATTAAAAAAAAATATCACAAAGTGAGCTTAAGCGAAGTTTGAAATTTTCCATCTTCTTTGAGTTTAATAGATTTCTTTTTATATTCTATAGGCAGTGGTGTTTTTATTAAGTTTGTTATTCGTCCTGCAATTTCCGCATTTTCAAACGCAGCACATTAGAAATTGTAGATATATTGATTGTCGATATTATAACGTCCCGGTAGGCAGGAGAGATGTTCTGTATGCCTTTTCTGTCTCCCCTTGATCCGCATATGTACTAAAGTCATGCTTAAACCTCTTCTAAAATTTTCCTGTTTTAAGCCAGTGATACTCTAAAAGAGAAGGCTGAATAAATGAGAAATGACTTGTTGCTTAAGTGTCTTGGTGTTTATGTTGTGTCGTTCCGGATCGACCTTGTTCCATGGAACGATTCCCTTATTGGAACGCTGCGGAACGATTCCCTAAAAGGAACGATGCGGACTTTTTTAAATGTAAATTTTTTATCTTTCCTCGTTCCGTAATTGCAAACTGTCTTGATAAGTAATTAATTTGTTTTGATAAACGTCATAGACAAACGTTCAAGACCGTATGTTACATTTGTTTCATTCACTTACATATTTCTGTACACTTTTTCTGTATAGATAATTATGTATTTATTTATGTTTATGAAAGATTTTATTATTAAATTATGAGTTTAGTGGAACTAGAGAAACAAGCCGTCTTAAAAAGTCGGCGGCGGAGGCTTAGGAAAATATACTCGGCGGCGCCTCATAGCCGGCTTGAGCCGGCTGACAGCGGTTGTTTTTGTATTTCGCGAATTTAGCGAATATTTCGCAATAAAATCAATTGCACTTTTTAATGTTGAACTTCTTTATTACGAAATTTTATAAAATTTTCTTTTTATAAGTTTTTTTAAAAAAATTTTTATATACAATTTTTCGAACACCTTATGACTTTTACATAATTTTTAATATGTAGTACAAATTTGAGCCGAGGCTAGCCGCATGGATCGGCGGCGGCTTGAAGTTACATTGATAGTCGGCGGCGGCTCTTAAGCCGGCTTTGAGCTGATCGGCTTGTTTCTCTGGTCGAACTGTATGGGTTTATATCCAAAGAAATTTAATTATTTTGGCTTGAGTTCGGTTTTAGTTTAATTTTTCAATTTAAATTATTATATTTTTTATTTAGAGATAAATTTGAAGCATGTAGACAATGTAAATTTTGACTGCACGGAAGGTTGAACTGACGTTTCGATAGCTTTCGCTAATCTCTTCAGAGTTCTGTTTCGCTTAGACCACTCGAAAGATTTTATTATTTTCAAAAATGTATTGCTTGTTGTGAGCTATTATTTTTTTTACAAATATTTTGGGAAAACAAAGAATTATTTTATTGTAATTATGTCAGAAAAGGAATATAAACCATGAGAAATGTTCGTTGACATTTTTGAGAGTGACTGACAGAAACGTTCTCTTGTTCCTCGTTCATTCGCTGTTCAAAGTAAAAACCCGAATGATAAATGAAAGGAACGACCTAGTTCCTTTAGTCTTTCGGATCGGTCAGAACGATTCCATAAAGGCAACGATTTTGGCCAACTCGAGTTCATATGAAAAGTTAGTTTTCCACTGAGCCTGAGATTCTAATTAAACAAATGCTTTTTTGCCCAACTCTAGTTTATAAAAAAAGTCTGTTTTCAACTGAGCCTGAGATGCGAAATAAACAAATGCTCGCTATAGCGAAGAATTTTCGAAACAAAACTGTTCGATAAATGCTCGTAAATCTAAAAAGTCGAATGATAGCTAAAACGAACTTTTGTCGATAATGTCGCGTTAATAAACCGAAATCGGCTAAAATTCATAATATGTGAATGTTCGCAATATCAAACTAATTTCAAAAATTTTTCGAATGTTCCTACCCTAGGACATCGTAATGTTAAATCGACCATGTTTTCCCCATACATTTGGGTTGCCTTTGGACTAGTCCTAGTTCACTATGGAGTATACTTTACATGGGTGTTTAGTCGCGTTATCTGCAGGGATCTATTTAGCAGCGGAGCACACTCACATACACAGTGATAGTGTATGTTTGAACACATCTGCTTTAAACACAAACTAATTCTCTTAGATTATTTGTAACTGCCATACCTAAATAAGAGCGACAAGCGTCGCGTTAGCAACAGGGCACATATTTACAATACAAACTATAAAAGAAAAAATTCTCTGAATGTTCGGTAAATACGTACCCTGCTGCTAACGCAACGCTTGCCGTTCTTATTTAGGTATGACAGTAAATCTTAAACGTTTTTTTAGTAGAACAAAGAAACATTAACAAAATTCTAATCAGTTCTCAGTCAACATAAATTAAATACACAGAGGGAGAAATTGGTAATTAACTGTTTCTAACACTTATTATGTGTGTGAAGATAAAAATCGAGGAATTCGGAGCAGGTCCATACTAATAAGTTAATGGAAAACATAGTCCAAGAGATGCTTATGAAATTATAATAATAGGGCACTCATGGAATATTTAATATAATATAAAAAAATGTATTTAAAATAAATGTTTTCTTGAGAAGATTACTGCTCATTATAGAAGAAGGGTAAATTCTAGAGAAATCCCACTACATAGAAATGGTGCGACAGGTAGTGCTCTAACTTGCAGAAAAGATATGTATGAAACGATTTCATATCACAGACCGACAAATTGACGTCCGTAAGAAGTTTAATGCGCTTAACATCAAAAGATGCCTGACAAAATTACCCTCAAAGTTTGTTCTGAACCAAGAGGTTATTCACAAATTAGTAAAGAAAAATAATATTTTTTTTTGCAAAATTAAGAAATTTGTCTGTCTAAAGCAAATAAACAATTTAAAAATTAAAAAACTTTACCTTTTGATTACTCTTCTTTAAGAATAATACACATTGTGTTATAAACAAGTCCAATCAAATGTCATGAAAATCTATGGATGAATGTTGATTTTATAAGCAATTAAGTGAATACTACCAAGCACTGAAAAGGTACTTTCGGAAAAAATCTACGGACAAATGTTGATTTTATTCACAATTAAGGAAAACACCTACACAGGAAAAACAAAATTTCATTTTTAATAAAGAAATTCAATGAATTTTGTCTAGAAACGAACCTACAAACAAATTTGTAACTACAGACAAAAATATCTCAACAATTTCATTGAAAAAAAAACAATTTTTTTAGTAAACAAATTGTGCTTATCTATAAAACAACCTGTCTAAAAATATTTACATATTCTAAACAAAATAATTTACTGAACAAAACAAAAATATTTACTGAATTTTCTGTAACATATCGAACAATTTTTTGTCTGAATTTCTAAATCAATTCGTCTAAAAATAGTACCAAGTTCTAAACAAAATAGTTTACTAAATCAAATAAAATATTTACTGAATTTTTGTAGTATATCAAACAAACTTTTTGTCTGCCAGTAAAAATATGAAATATTAATAACAAAGCTGTACGAGAATACATTTTATTATTAAATTAACTTTTATTGATAGGAATGTTTTTATTTAAGTATTACTTCGGTTTTTATGCAAACTCCGTTCTGTTTCGCCAGTGAAAATTTTCAGGGGAAAAAGGAAGTTCAAATGCATTGAGAATGGCTACTTTTTTCCCCATTGAAGGTTTTCCGATGAAATTTTGATTCACAACAGGACAAAAGAGAAAATGAAAAAACTCGCACGGAATTTTTGCTTGTGATTGGGCTGATAGTTTTCTTTTTTTAGCTTTTTCATATTGTCAATTGGAATTTCTCGTCGGATACTCTAACAAATTTCTGCAAGCATTCCTTCTGACCATTTTCATTGTAACGCCTTAAGTTTTTCATTAGGCCTATTTTTATATGAAGAGTTAGTAGAAGATTTTTTTCTTTCCTTTGATTGCGGGAAGCTAAAAACTTTAAAATAACTGAGCTAAAAATATTTTTTTTAGTTTTTAACACTTTTAACAAAAAAAATACAATTTCCTACCAAAAAATGCGTTTTATAAAAAAAAAGTGCTGAGTTAACAATGCAGGTGTCTTCATTTAATTGTGAATAAAATCAATAGTTGTCGCTCAATTTTCATGATTTAGTGCTTATTTTATTTCCAATATAAAGCTAGCTTTCTGATTAATGTTAAAAACGTCAAGTTTTAGCCGTTATAATTTTTTTTATTCATTTTTCAAAACAAAAAAAGTTTAATTTTGCAGGAAAACATTTTTTCGCCGCTAACTTCTAAATCACCCTTAAAAATATAAAAAAATTGTTTTTAGATGCCTCAAAATTAATTTTATAATAGGATAAACCGTTCTCGAGTTATCATGAGATATATTAGCGTGACCTCCCTATTTCGTACAGCTAAATGCCGAAGTAATATTTATATATGGCTCATTCTCATTTCAAATTATTTTTTTGTTTCCGTTGACAGTATTGTAAAATATTTCATAAAATAAATAGGTAAATTTTAAAATGAAAGCTGCTTTAGCATGATGTAATAGATTGTAAATGAATATACATAGGTTTTTTTGTGTAAGACTGTCATTGTGTGTTAAAAACGAAAAACAAAAATTTAGTTTTTCTACTCTTCATACAAAATGGCGTGTCCCTAATGCATGGTGTTGATTTCCCACATTAAAAAACTATGAATTTGTTTAAAAAACGACATTATCCAAAGTTATTTAATTAGTTTGGCTTAAGTTCATTTTTAATTTAATCTTTAGATCAAACTATTTTTTATTTAAGAAAGAAATTCTAAAGCATGTGAATATTGAACATTCAAAGAAATATTTGGATGTACGGAGGGTTGAACTGGCAGCTGTTTCGTGCTACCAAGTCTACTCGTCAGAGTTCTTTACCTACACTACCACTGACAGTGGCAACAACACTGTAGCGAAAATCCTACTAATTTTAGTAAGCTCAATTAACAGACTGTCGCCATCTTGTGGCGAGTCGCAACTATTAGTTAACTTTTTCTAAATGTTCGGAACTTCACTAACTGTCTCTTCTTAGAATGTTCAACTATTCTAAGCTTTTTCACTTCAGTCTTAACGAGATTATATTTATAATGGTTTTAGAATATTTGCATTTGGTTCTCTTATTCATACATACATTTTTTTTAAATATTACAAATTAGAACTTTTTTTAAATTGTTGTTGTCCGCAGTCATGTGTATTAAGCGTTACGAGCTTTTAGTACGCTCCATTACTCAGTTTAATTATTAAAATGGCATCAACAATATACACTAAATTAACAGCATTGGTTTGTACTTCTAAATATTTAAAACTTTTGTGAACTTTGTTAAATAGGATTATATTGCAAAACGTTTCATCATTAATCAATCATCGTTTGTATCCAAAAAAAAGTATTGAGTGTTATACAAATTTTTTAAATATTAATGAATACCTAAGTAGGTTATGTTAAAATACATCGAAGATTATACATCTGAACTGTATTAAATTCAAAATAAAGTACGTGTTCTGAAAAAAATATTGAGTGCGTATAAAAATGTATTGAGCGTTACGTAAAAAAATTTTTTTATATATAATTTATCTATAAATTTAAAAAAAAAAGTTAACAGCAGCTGAAGGGTAGAAAAGATGTAACGAATATTTTCTGTTTACAAATTGCTGGTCTTCTTTGAAAAATGTTTGCTTCTTTCTCACTGTGGGTTGTTATATTTTCGACGAATGTATTAGATTGGTCGTATTTTGCAACAATAAACTTATTTCAAAACCACATAACTTTAGACTTTGTCGGCCGATTTAATTAAAATAAGTCTTATTTGAAAGAAGAGTTTTATTTTAAAACATAAACTTTTTTTATTTTTCCATCTGAAACCAAATGAAAATTGAAAAAGGGGTCATAACATTTAATTTCGTCCTGCGATTATTATAATTTTTTGTTTTTAGAGAGTAGATATATAGTGCTTTCAAACCCTGTACTCATGTTTTTGGTAATGTATTATTTTTCGCAAAAATCATTCCTGCAATAACCGCGAAAGCAAATGCAACGCTCAATACACAAAAATGTTAAAAAATCGAAAAATATAATTTCATTTTAATGAAGCGAAAACTATAATAAAAATAATTTTTAACGTGCTTTTTCCCAAATTAATATTTTACTTTTTAAGTAAACTATTAAATTTTTTAATTTTATAATAAAAAATAATATTTTCTCATACATATTTATTAGTTACATTGGTAAACAAAAAAAAAACACAAAATGTACGTTTAGAATGAGAATCAGCCATATACATTTATAGGTCGCTATAAGATTGTTCAGTCATAAGTCACAAAGTATAAATAAACTCCATCCTAGGCCATTCCCATGTAAAAGTGATTGGTCCACTTCACAGGCGGTGATAGAACTCGACCACCAAGTAAGCTGGCTGCCCAAAAATTAGATCGTATTTTACCCATAAAGAACTTGATACTAGGCTTGCCAGACATGCTTGAATGAGCTTGATTGTCAAGATATTTTAGGTGTTGTCAAGTAACAAGCTCAAATGCAATTTGTCAAGCTGAAATGATATTTTTGACAGATAAAAAGAAATAACATCAAAAATTTTATTAAAAAATATTTCATACATTTTTAGTTTAGTTTGTACATAAGATAAAGGGTTTGTAACTGTTCAAAATTGTGTTTAAAGTCTACTGAGGAGTTGGTAAAGCACCAACGAAATGCTGCATATAGACAATTGCTTAAACTCCAGCAAATAAATTTCATTTAATAATAGATACATATAAATAATTTTTAGAGAATCAATTTAGAATTTTTTTTAAACTTCATTATCCAAAAGCAACTATTATTCTAGAGAAGCCCTACACAGGGCCTTTCATTTAGGGCACAAACGCTGTTGACTAGAGTGGTCGTACAAAATTAAAATTTAGGTTTCTTCAATTCTCATACACCAAATCGATGGGTATTCGTATTTATAAAAAAACTATGCTAAAAAATTTCAAGTCAATTAGTTCAGATTAAGGCGTGTTGCGTTGCACGCCTACCAAAGTTTGAGCAAACGCTCTTTTTCACTTTTATATCTCATAACCTAATAAATCTAGTATTTACAAAAAGGTTATCTTTTAAAAAGTTGCTGTCTGTGAAGTTTCCACCTGCTTTTCCCTTACCGACTTTTATCTTAATCGCAGGATCATCTTTTTGCATACTAACTACCAGTTGACTTAAATAAAGACAACTTTAGGTTAGTTGGAAAGTAATGAAGAGTCTGACAATTGACTACCGCCGAGGACATCGCAATGTTAAAATAGTTAGTTGACTCCATTAAATGAAATCCAGGCATCAACTACAATTAGTTGCGAAATATTTAGCTCAAAGCGCGTTAAAAGTTAACTGAGTTGCTTATAGGGAATAAACACCAACACACTTAAACAACAAATTACCTATATGTATAAAAATGAATCTGTGTTTGTATGTTTGTTTGTGTGTATGTTCCTTATAGGACGCCAAACGGTGCGACCGATTGTTGTGAAATTTCGCAAGTGTCTTACTGATCATAGGGAAATTCAAATAGGCAAACTTTTTTTTGAATATTTTGGTGGGAAAGGGTACCCCCCTAAGAGGTAGTTTTTAATTATCCTATATCTCTATAACTATAAGAGTAAGGCTCTTTAAATTCGATATGTGTTACTCTTAGCGTAATATGCAACTTCCAGAAAAATATTGGTGGCATACTAGAAGAGAAACGGGTACCTTCCATACGAGGTAATTCTTAATTTTGCTATATCTGCACAACTATAGGAGTACGGATCTTTAAATTCCATATGTGTTATTCTTAGAACATGTATCTTCCAGCAAAATATTGCTGTATACGAGGGGACAAACGGGTACCTACCATACGAGGTAATTCTTAATTTTGCTATATCTGTACAAATATAAGAGTAAGGCTCTTTAAATTCGATATGTGTTTTTCGTGGAATAACATGCTACTTCCGAAAAAATATTGGTGGCATACGAGAAGAGAAACGGGTACCTTCAATATAAAGTAACTCTTAATTTTGCTTTATCTGTGCAACTATAAGAGTAAGGCTCTTTAAATGCGACACGTGTTACTCTTACACTAACATGCAATTTTTTCCAAAATATTGGTTGGTATGCATGGTGCGAAACGCGCACCCCCATACGAGGTAATTCTTAACTTTCCTATATCTGTACAACTATAAGAGAGAGGCTCTTTAAATTCGATGTCTGGTATTTTTAGAATAACGTGCAACTTCCAGCAAAATATTGGTGGTATAGGATGAGGGAAACGGGTACCCTCCATACGAAGTAATTTTTAATTTTCCTATATCTATACAACTAAAGGATTACGGCTATTTAAATTAAATGTGTGTTATTCTTAGAATAACCTACAACTTCCAGCAAAATATTGGTGATATAGGAGGGGAGAAATGGGTACCCCCATACGAGGTAATTCCTAATTTTCCCCTATCTGTATAACTATAAGAGTGAGTCTATCTAAATTCGATGTGTGTTATTCTTAGAATAAAGTGCATTTTTCAGTAATATCTTGGTGGTATAGCTGTGGAGAAATGTGTACCCCCCATGCAAACTAATTAATAATATTCCTATGTCAGCACAACGACAATAGTGAAGATCTTATAATTTGACGTGGGTTACTCTTAGAACAAATTGCAATTTCTATTAAAATCTTGGGGTTTTTAGTGACGGGAGACGAGTATCCCTCATACAAGGTAATTATTTATGTATTTTCCTATATCTATACAACTAGACGAGTGGAGATCTATACATTTTATATGTATTAATCTTAGAATTTTATTACTACAGTAATTAATATACTCGTACGATCTGTAGGAATTACTTTTGATCGAATTTTCGGAAAAAATCATGGTGGCATAGGAGCGAGGAAACGGGTACCACCCATACAAAGAAATTTTTAGTATTCCAATATCAGCACAACTACGATAGCTGAGCCCTTGAAAATGTGTGTATGCTACTCCTAGAACAGCGATTTCAGGAAAATCTTGATCGTATGAGAGGGGGAGACGGGTGCCCCCCATACAAAGTAATTATTAAAATTTTTCCCTATCTGCAAAGTTATAAGAGTGTGGCTCTCTCAATTTGATATGGGTTACTCTTAGAATAATGGAAAATTCCTAGCGAAATCTTAGGGGTATAAGAGGGGCAAACGGGTACCTCCATACAAAGTATTTATTAATATTCCTATATCAACACATCTACAATAGTGAAGCTCTCAAAATCTTATGTGGGTTAATCTTAGAACACATTGCATTTTCTAAAAAAAATTTGCGGATATCAGAGGGCGAAGACGGATATCCCCCATGAAACGTAAATTTTAATATTTCCATATCAGCAGGACGTGGGCTACTCGTAGAATAAGGAGCAATTGCCAACAAAATCTTGAGAGTATCAGAGGCGAGAGACGGTTACCCCACAAACAAATTAATTATTCATTTTCCTATATCTGCACAACAATGGCGTAGCGGAGCACACCGGGTGGGGCTAGTTTTTTTTATAAATTTAAGATGATTTCTGTGTGTACTAATCGAGTTTATTAACGTTGTAAAAATCAGTATAAAGAAGTTACAATTCTTGTATTCTTTCTACTTACATTATTCGATTAATAGCTGATAGTTGGTAGGAATCAACGAGCATCCACTGGACTAGCGCCAACAACAATGAATCACATCAACACTGATGAGATGCTGTGACATCTTTCTCTTTTTTTAATAAAAAATTAATTAGAACTTATGAATATGTTTAAGAATCGAAATGAAGTCTGAGTGACAACGTTTTGATCTCCCTCGAGAAACGGTTGCTTAAGTTCCTTAATAGTGAAAACCAACTTTTGAAACAACTTGGGTTTTATATAATATATTAGGCTAAAGCTCGTAACATGTTATGCAGAAATAATTGGACACTATTTCAAGAAACAAAGACAAAGCTAACGTTGAACATAAAGACGTTGTTTTCGTTGGCCGCAACATCTCTCATTAATGTTTAAGTGCATTTCATGCCTTTCAGTACTTTTTAAGTGGTTTTCGTTGTTTGTAAATTCAAGTCTTGTTTGTACAAATTATGAATGGAGAAATAATACGTGAATTGCTATTATTCCATTAAATGAATATATTTTGAAAAAAGTACGTAAAATAATTAAATTATTAATAAATTCTTTATTCGATTTTCATTTTAGAGACATTTTGAAGCCATAACTAACCATTGAGCTGTAAGTACGGTCTTTTATTTCTAAATAAATTATTTTAATTTCTATAATTTTTGAAATTTCATAACAAACAACTTATATTTTAGAAGCACTAATTATTTGTTTGTTGTTGTAATTTGAACCCTTTTTGCTGTTCAATTTTTTTTAAAACAATCAATGGGAAATTTCAGAACAAAAGGAACGTAAATTTTTAAACAAACATTTAATAAAAGACAAATAAATTTAAAATAAAATTGACAAAACAGCCATAAAAAAGCCAAATAAAACACGAAACAAAATTATCGTTGTTGTCGTTTAGATTAAATTTCAAAGTTTCTCACAGATTTATGATCAGTGTGTTTGTTGTTCATGTTGAACGACCTGCTGGAATATAATTTGTGTTTTTGTGAGGGTTTTGGTTGTGACTTTTCCAAACGTAACGCTTATCTGATGATTATAATCTTTGAATTTTTATTTAGAAACGAAAGTAGAATTTATTTATAAATTTAAATTAAGAAAAAAACCATAGTTAGAGGGAATTAAAAAACGAGGTGTTATTGATGGATGGTTGAGCATAAAATGAATAAAAACTTGAGCCTGAATATATTCTTAGTAAAGAGACTAATGAAGTTTTGATATATTTTCTTTTGAGTGTTAATTGTATCTGGGGTTTCGGGGTGGGTGTACATTAGGGTAATGACTTTTTTACTATTTTTGCTTATTATTATTGAATATAAAACGAAGAATTTTAGCTTTTAAAATATAATTTTAAGTGTAAAGCAAATGTTTTTTTTAATTCATACTACCCACCGAAATTGGTAACGAAATCTGATTTCGTTCGTATTCGGGTCGTGTCGTGTTGACCAAACTTGAGACGAAAAAACACGAAACGATTTTAAGATTAAAATATGTATGAATGCAGAAGTTTGCCGCACAATACTATTGAGCGAAAATCTTAATAAGTTACACAGAAAAAACTATAATTCGTATTCTATTACTAAATTCAAATATTTATTTTACGGAAATGGGACGGACCTATCACAAAATTCGTAAAATTTTACACTAAAACTCGAAAATATTTAATAAGAAAAAAATCGATTTTTTTTATCAAAATTTTATACTGGAATATTTTTGGATTTGATTTCGTACGTGTTGTGTCGTGTTCGTGTTTTGAAAATTTTTGGCGTGCGTGTTTCGTACGTGCTGGACATCCGGGATTCGTGTCGTGTTATAAAATGTCGACACGCGCCCATCTCTACATCAGAGCCCTTTTACCTACACTACCAACGACCGCAGCAACAACACCCTGGCGAAAATCGTACTTACTTTAGTAAGCCCAATCAACAGATTTTTTCGCCACCTCGCGGCGAGTCGTACCTATTAATGAACTTTTTGTAAAGGTTCGGAACTTCACTAACTGTCTTTTCTTTTATCATGTTCAACTATTTTTTAAGCTTTTTGATTTCTGTATAACCAGCGTGAAATATCAGCGATATTTATAATGCTGGGATCTTTTTTATGTTTATTTTGCCCAATTTTTTGGACAGTATTATACATTCATGTTTTTAGCTAAGTGCCTTTAGAGTTTTAACAATTAAGTTATGAATTTTGGTTGAACTGTATATTTTTTATCCAAAATTATTTAATTTGTTTGGCTTAAGTTCTTTTCTAATTTAAGCTTTCGATCAAATTATTTTTTATTTAAGAAAGAAAAAATTAATATTTTTGGTTTAATTTTTTGTAAAATTTTTTATGTACATATTTTTTTTTGAACGTATGCGCAAAATGTTCGTGAAATATTCGCTTGAATTTGGCGAGCCCGAATGTCATGAAAAAAGCAAATATTCCGCGATTTGAATACGAATATGAATATTCGTAACATCACTAGTATGCAGCTACATATTTAAAGATGATAGCTTCTCTATGACGTATCGTGTCTATAACGCTGAAGTTTTTCCCTCCCCATATACTACGTTAATGAGAAGTTCGACGTTATCAACTTCCGCACTCCTAAATCATTAAAGAAATGTGCTCAAAATAACAACTAAAGCTGAGCCTAATCCTTCCGTGTTCTTTGAAATTTAAAAATAAAAACAAAATTGCTAAACAGTATCCAGTTTAATGCTGAGACTGAAATGTGCGCAAACTACTTTGTTTTTTGGATAAAATGATAATCAGGATATAAAAAAGTAAAAAATATATGTATATTTTTATTAATTATGAAAAAAACCGAAAAAATCGGTTATTCGAACCGGTTTTTAAATAAAATCACCGAAAACCGGTTTCTGAAAAAGTGCGGCTTTTTTTTTCAAATATTCGAAAACCGGTTTTTGGAAAATGTCGAATAGTTTACAACTCGTTTCTAAAAACTAAATGACGCTATGGCATTCAGTTATGGGGCAATGGCGCGCCATCAAATATACAGAAAATTCAAAGGTGCCAAAATAAAATGCTTCACGCGAATTCACAAAGGTCTTAATTAGGGATGTAACGAATACAGATACCGATACCGATATATCGGCGATACTTCAGATTTTCCGATACATCGGTATCGGCGATATTTTACTGTCGATACGACGATACTTTTAAAAAAAATTCAGAGTTTTTTTCTGACAAATTATTTATCTTTTATTAATTTTACCATGAACTAAATTCATTTCGTTATTTTTTAAATCTTATTAATATCAATTTAAAAAATTAATAATATTTTATGCTGTTATTTTGTACAAAAAATATTTATTTTTGTTAATTTTACCATGAATTCAAATTCAATTCGTTGTTTTTTAAATCTTATTCCAGCAAAAAAAAGACACTCCAATGAAGTCATGAAAATGTATAATTCGCAATCCGGAAATTATTTATTTTTCGTTAATTTTACCATGAATTCAAATTCAATTCGTTGTTTTTTAAATCTTTTTCCAGCAAAAAAAAGACACTCCAAAGAAGTCATGAAAATGTAGAATTCGCGATCCGAAAGTTTTGCGAATTGGACAATTTCTAATTAGTTTTACATATCCTTGCCATTGCAAGAAGTTCTGTTTTTCGATTACCAATCACCCAATTGGAAGCGATGCTAGGACAAATTTCTTTTTCCGTGTTCTATAATGATTTTTCCTCAAGGAAAAAGGATAAAAAATTACCCATTTTCACAATTTTTTTTAATGCGAATTCAAATTGAAAACTGTATTTTCATGTAAATTTAAGTGAATAAATATAAACTTTTAGAACACTTTTAATAATTAAGCTATTAAGTTATTTAGAAGACTATTAGTTGATAAATGTCCTTTAAAAATCGATTTTTTAAAAAGCATGGAGATTATTTTTTAAAATTATAAAGGAATTAAAAATTTGTTCTTGCTTTTTTACTAATTATCTGCATATTTTTAATACAGATTTTTTAGAAGCAAAGAAAATGTAGCTCATTACTTCCAATTTTTTATACTGGGTTAATATCAATTTTAAATATTAATAATCTCTTACACTGTAATTTTGTATAAGAAAAAAAATTGCACTTGAGTTTTGTTAATCTAAACTTGAACTCAATTGCAATATTCGTATCGGAATCGGTATCGGCGATATTTATTTTTAAGTATCGGTATCGGTATCGGATCGGCAAAACGGCGTATCGTTACATCCATAGTCTTAATATCCCGACGGTAAAGACAGTGTTTGCAAAACATGTGACAACATATGTATATAAAAAAAAATATTGAGTTGCAGCCAAGCCCACTAGTCCACCACATTCTCAACCATGGAAGTCATACTCGGCTGAGAAGGGAGAACACCTTTACTCTCAGCCGAACACGAGAGACATAAGAAAACCAAATGATCAACCGTTAAACTAATATCGCAGTATAACGCAAAATAAAATAAAAAATAGCATACTTCTAACAACTGATTCTGTCAGAGGGCACGAAAACAATATATACGTGCATTGGCGTGTTTTGAAAGCTTACATCTCGTTTTAATTTAAGGCGGATTGAAAGTTCCCCTTTTTGCACATACATAGCTATAGGGACTCATCATAGGAAGTTCTTGTAAACCTTATGTTCAATATATAATATGTGTTCAATACTTTTATGTAAAACACCATAAAAAAAAATTATGTGAAACATTTTTAACTCATCGTTGCATGGGTCTTTTTGTCCCTTTCTTAAAAAGGTCCCGAAAATTTCCCTTCAGCGGGGTATATCGGGTTGAGTTCGCCCTTACCGTGTCAAGCTATCCAATATACTAATTTGGACTTTTCAGAAGAGTGAGCCCAAAGTCAGCGTATTCCTGAAAGTGCAAGTTTTAAAATATTTCTCATTTAGCTATAAATGCTCTATGGTAATTTCAGCATTTTCAAACGAGGCGTATCGTACACTTTGGAGTACCATGATAACGAATCTAAAAGAAACGAATTTTGCATATTCAATAGTTTGTCATGGCAGGGACGAAATGCTCTATAATTGTGCTATACGTCTTCAAAGACACACAGGCCCCCGACTTAAGTTGAGCGCAGAGGTGTGAAAGATTGCAATCAATTTAATTGCAATCACATGATTTGATGTTAATGATTGTTAGTTTTTGATTGCAGTCAAAATCGTAAATTTGAAATCATTTCAATAAAAATGATTGCAATAAATTTTTTTAAATCAATTTCTATTTTAATTGATTGCAATCATTTGATTGCAATCAAACCCAGTGATTGCAATCAAAATTATATCAGAATCAAAATCATCGTTCTCTTCAAACGATACTCATTCTTCTAGAAATAAAGTTTACTCTGATAATAAAAAAAAACTGCATGAAATGGCTAACAAACCTACGTTTTGGTTCGTTTTTTAATACTATTTTGTTGGACTTACACTATAGTAGTGATTTAAGGGAAATTGATTGAAATCACATGATTTCAACAAGATTTGATTGCAATCAAATTGATTGCAATCAATGATTTCAAAAAAAAAATTATTTCAAAATGATTGCAATCACAAAAGATTGCAATCTTGACATGATTTCAGTTGGAAATCTGAAATCATTTTGAAATCAAAGCATGAAATCAATTTGGTTGAAATCATTGTGATTGCAATTAAAATTGATTACAATTTTTTACAGCTCTGGTTGAAATAATTCAAAACATAAAATTCAGAAATCAATAAACGCCAGAAATCATTCAAAACATAAAATGTGTTTAAGGTTTAATTTCGTCCTTATTCATAATTAGTACTCGCTATAGGAAATCTTGTAAGCTTTACGTTTGCGATATAAAAGATATTCAACACTTTTATAAAAAAATACCACATGTAATATTTTTGTAGAATATTTCAGCCCGTTATATCGCCGCTGAAAGAGAATTTTTGATCTCATTTTTAATAAAGTGACAAAGGGACCCACCCATACACTGAACAATTTTATTTTTGTCTACTACTGTGTTTTGAAATTGTGCAGTCGAGTGGTTATTATCTTTGTTATTTTTCTTGTTGCATAGTGTTTGTTATTTATTTAAATCATATCCAGTGTGATTTTAGTTAATTTTAAATATCGACCTCTACTATTGATTTTTTTTCAATTAAATTAAAAATTAGTCGACTTTGTTCATGTGGTCATAAGGCGGCAGACACATTAAGTCAAATAACTAACTGACATTTTAATAATCACTTTAATTAAAGTAGAATTAAACAAGTTAACGTTGCTGCAATGATATCTTGTTTGTATTTCTCTTTTAGAAGAATAGTAATTTTTATATAAAATATCAGGTGTAAAATGATAATGTTTGAATTAAAAAAAAAAACGGCTGCTTATCTTTGGTTTCATTTGAATTTTAATCTATAAGTCATTATATCAATCGGCATTTAATGCTCTCAAATAAATCAATTGTAGTTTAAGTGTGTCACTGATTCCACTGACCATAAATATTTGTTTACTACCACTCAACGAAATTCAGACTTTTTGTTTTAGCTTGTTACCAGCTCCAAATTGCTCTAAGAAGATTTTTGATTTTGTTTAATTTTTTATATTTTCTTTATGGTTTGTAACCCCGCAGTGCAGCTACGTACGTATTCTGTTAAGTATATACGATTTAATTTTATTATGTTGGTCAACTTTTTTATATATTTCTACTGTGGTTTTTTTCCAGCTTACGATTTCATATTTAAGACGCCACTCATTTAGTCACTGTCACCTTTTTATGGTTTTCCACGATCGTTAATGTCTCTTTGTTGTATTTAAACAATATTTATTTATAATCGAGCATTTAATAGCACGTTTGGGACGATTTGTGATCGTATTGTTGTTTTTCAATTAAGTTGTTAATATTGATTTTCTTTTCTATTGAGAGTTTTAGTTAAATTAATGATGTGAAATATTTTTAAAAATAAGGGTTTTTCCAAAATTTGTTATGACACCAGGACCCTGCAGGGTTGGCTTTTATATATATTTTAATGTCATTATTGTGAACTAAATAGTCCATAGCAATTTTTATTAGGCAAAAAATTCATAACATTTTATTCAGAAAAAATTGGTCTAGCGACAATATTCCAAAGATCAAGCTAAAAATAATGTTCTACCGGGTAGATTGGAAGTAATTAACGTTAACTTTTAAAGTTAAATTTTCTCTTGCTTTGAATTAGAATATTGTTCCTTGTTCAATTCTTTCTAAGTATAATGATACAGACTTTAGCCTAACAAAAATTACTTTGAATGAAAATATTTATTTATATATTTATTAACCAACTTAATTTCTATCCGCCAATTTGTCTGTTTTGATATCGGGCTCTTTTTTTCAGTGTCCTGTTTCCCTTACTTTTACAAAGATTTTCATGCGATTTTTTATGCGATTTTTTTCTATTTTCACAACGCTGCCCCTATTGTACTCACCAAAAGAAGTCTATATACCAAAAATTCAAGTGGACGGACCATATTTAAAGTTACCTATCAGCCCAATTATAAATAACAATTCCCCGGGAGTTTTTTCCCTATTCTCTGTTCCCCTGTTCTAAATAAAATCTCCCCGGCGCAATTTTTCTCTTTTCCCATTCCTCCTATTATAAATTACAATATCCCCGGGAAAAAAACTCTCAGGGAAAAAATAGGTATTCTAAATATGATGGAGAGCCAGAAATTCTTGCGAACTTTTTCCACAAGCATTTTGAAGGGAACTAATGCAAAAATTTTAAATTCAAATTAAAAAATGTTGTGAAACAATGGTATAAGCATTTATTTAGGACAACAAGTTTCAATGAACACTAAAATATTATATTTCTCTCTTGTTTTAGGAATTTTTATCCACGCTGTGCAAACATGCGCTCCAAAAACAAGAACTACTTCTGCTTTCGGAAGAACGTTTTAAAACACACTAAATTTTGCACGCCTCCTTTAAGTTCACATAATGGGTAAATGGGAGATTTGTTGCGGCTTAAAAAATTTACAATTTCCCTTTTACACACAATCATTGGAGGTTTGCAGCTGGCTCTGGCCCAGTTTTCGCTTCACTTCCTTAGTATAAAGCTCTTCCGAGAGCTTCTGAGTGACTACACTGTACATTTTACTTTTTATTTAAGCAAAAACAAATATTTATATTTACACAAAATCTTATTATCAATGAAAACATAAAGTTTTGATTAATTTCTATTGCTGAACTCTTGCGTTAGTGCAGACTAAAATGCAAACACTAAACAGCTGATCCAGATTTCTCCCTCTCCCTCATTTGATTATTCACCGGCTTTTTAGAATAGGAGGGGGTTTTCCACGGGAACAAATGAATGGGAAGAGAAAAAAATCCCGGGAAAATTCATAATTGGGCTGTATAATTTTTGATTTCTATATGAAATTTATTTTTAACTAGATGTGCCCGCCCGTTTCGCGCGCTTAAAGTTCGCTTTATGACTATAAAATGTCTGTGCTACGTATCAGAAATACATTGAAACACCTTTGAAACACCAGAGTTAGTTGCATGCAACCCTGGCTTTAAAGTCCAGTCTTGCAAAGAGTTCTTTGAAAGTCTGTGAGTATTTGCGAGGAGCAGATTCAACTTAAATGATTGGATTATTCATTTTAATGGAACATACAACTTGAAAAATTTTTAATGTTTATTTTTTAGGTGTGTTATAAATTTGTAGTGTGTATCTGAGTGTATGCCTGTTCCCTCGTAGAACCTTAGCGGCTGGACCAATTTTGATTTGCTGATTTCTTTTGTTTGAAAGGTAAATTGATCGAGAGTGTTCCTAGCTATGTTTGAAGAAAATCGGTCCAGCCGTTAGAAGTTATCACTTCTTTTCTAGCTGAATCTCCCTGAATCTATGCGTCTGTGGCATTGTAGCTCCTAAACGGATAGACCAATTTTAGTTTGGTATCTTTTGTTTGAAAGTTGACTTAATCTAAAATCTTCTAATCTATATTTCGGTCCAGCCGTTTCGAAGTTATTATCAATTTCCTTCGGGGGTTTTGAAAATTTTTAATTGTATGTTATAAAAAGTAAGTTTTTAATATTTCAAAATGCTCTCCCACAGAAATTCTTCCTTCCATAAATGTTCATGGTTTAACCCAAAATTGAAATCAGGAAGAATTAAATTTCCCAAGCAATTTACATAAGGCTCTTAGTACTTCAGAAAAATTGTATCGAATTCTAAGGGAAAAGAATTTGGAAACAATCCGAATCGCATTATATATAAAAGGATTCCAATATTTTGTGTATTAAAAATTTAATCTCAATTTGTTTATTCTTAAAGTGTTCCTGATGAAAACTCACTCAAGGATATTAGCAAAATGCAGAAACTTAATGAAAGAATACCGATTTGAATTAAAAAAGAATTGGCGCTTGTGAGTCTCTTTTTTTTCAATAAGTTCTGGTTCTAAAAGATGCAAGTCTGCAAAGATATGTCTTCTCTATTAGCATCTATAGCTTAGTACTCTGTTCAAATTTGCGACAAATGTTGATCAACATTGGTTTTTTCATACGAAAAATGTGACAAGTAACCAAACCATGATACAATAATACAGGTACATGCATTAGAAAAATGTTCTCATCTACGAGTAGCTTGTCAAATGTTCATGTGACTTGTCAAAAATTACATACTGAGCAACAACAAAATTCGTTGCACACCCAACCAAACATGTACATACAAAACACAGCTGACGAGAATGTTAGCTAATGCATGTACCCACCAAAAATTATTGCTTGCTGGAAGCATTTTTATAAGGGAGACTACAAAATGGAACCATTTGCAATTGCGCCTTTATAATGCATGATTTTTGTTTGCTATGAGCCGCTTAGAAGCAATACTTTCTGCTTCCATAAAATGCTTATATTAGTGCTAAAAATCATCAAAACTTTCAGCACTAAAACTGAAAATATATGGAAAAATTATTCGATGTGGGTTGGCGGGGCTGATGGATTTATTAACGTCATGTTAAAGGCTTATTACTTTTTATCTTTAGTTATCAATTTTGTATTTTTACTAACTGTTTGTTATTTTAATTTCAACTAGTATCGAACTAAGCATCTTCAGATTTGAAATCCAACGCACCAACCACTGAACCAAAAACACTGTTGCAAATCGGCAGCATGAAGTTAACATGAACTTACTCTTATAAACACATTATATTAAAATTATTTACTTTATTTTTAAAATGTACTGTTCGTGTATACACATGTGTATGTGTATATTCTGTTCGTGTATACAATCGTAGAACATATTTTAGGGTCTCGCTTACGTTAGTGCTTCCAAGAAGCACTATCGTCAGTGAGAGAATTTAAATATTAAATACTTATGTTGCTTTGCATATATTTATCATATTTTAAAATTATCGTCAAAAGCTAATAAGTGTTCGTGCATATTTGTTTGTGGTCTTTTGCAAACTTTAGTGCATTTGTGGTAGCATTTTTGGAATCATTTGTTCTTAAATAAGCAATGCATTGCTTCTAACAGCTTTTAGTGCTTCTAAATGTCGAATATTTTTTGCTGGGTACCTGTATAATTGTATCATGCAACCAATCATAACTAGCCCTTGAAAGTATGCTGCAATTGTGTAAATTCCACACGAAAAAAGTGGTGCTCATACTATTTCGCATGAAGACTCAAAATGTTGTAGATACATTTCATATGTTTTTCACAAAATAAACAGAGTACTGCTCTGCAACAATTTTTCGTGAGCAATTCGTGTAAATTCTTTTTATATGGACTTTTGACAGCACTTCGAACGAAATCATGAACAGAGCACCATGCTTATCCTTTTATTGTTCTATATACATACATATCTTCTAAAGAAGCTTAATAAGATGGAAGATTGACAATAGGCATATGAATTATTGGGCCCCCAAGATATTTATTGACTGTCATATGAACTTAGTGATCGTAACCAACTAACGCATGATTTCAAACAAAAGGTACTAAGTGTGTGTTTACCACAACTAAAGCTACATAGTATATCGAAAAACAATCAATAGTTTGAAGCGTTGGACCAATTTTGGTATGCTGGATGTGATATTTTATCCAACGACGGAACGAAATTAGATGTACATTAGTTCATATATTGCAATATTCCTTGTTAAAATAAATCAAATACCAATAAAAACTGAAATACTAAGCATACCTTATGAGGAATCCACTTAATCAAGATGTTAAAATTGTTAGAAGTCCCAAAATAACATATCGCAGGTTAAGAGAATCTGAAATGAATGAACTACCTAGACTAGAAATTCTGCCAATACACATACTAGGGCACCGTTGGGAAAGCATGTGGCAAACCCAAAGGTTTATCCCATTCTGAATACGGCCGGGATTTTACATAAGTTCTTACAAAAAAAAAAGAGGGAAACTATTGGGAACTTGTTGGGAAAATCTAACACAGATTTTTAATTGGATTTTTAGCTCATTTTCGGTGGAGGTTATTGTTGCTTACTTTTGTCCCTTGGACAGCTTTAGCCATTTTTTAATCAATATTAGCGTTTTCTATTATTTTTATTTCCCCACAGGAAACCCATCGGGTACCACCGCGGATCCAGGGGAGTGGAAAATGGTATATTTCCCCTCCAAAACGAATAAAATATACCACATTTCTATGAAACTTCTAAAAGAAATTTGACAAAATGGTGCCATTCATTTAAAAGTTCCCCTCCCAAAAGCTTAAGCTGGATCCACGCTTGTCGGGGACCAGCTACTTTTTTGAGTAATATCCCGATTGGGTGCACATGGAAATTTCTAGTCGGGTAAGTGTATCGCGGAATGAACTAAGGTCGATGTCTTAGAATCGGTTTAGATGGCGATCGGCTGTTGTTGGTGCCCTACGCTTCAGCAAGAGCATAGAATATCCATGAATAGAAATATAGAAATGTTTAGAGATGCCTTCTGCAAGCAGTCGTAAAACAGATTGAATTCCTCGAAATGAGAATTTACCGACGGGTGCTATAAATCCCATGGACAGATTTTTGAAAAATTACTAGATGCTATGGAGAATGCAGAGAGACAATGATGTTATAACGACTTATACTACATTTACACCAGAGCGAAATCAGATAGATTTCAATTGAAATCTATGCCGAAATCTATACCATTTACACAAGGCTTTTTTGACATTTATCAAGATTTCGTTTCCATACCAGAGATAGTTGCTTGACCTTTTTTATTTTGAAATGTCAAAATGCATAGAAAGAAAGTTCTGTCAAATGCAAAACAACTACTGCGCACACCTTATAAAGTATATATTCTGGAACAGCGTAGTATTTTTTTTGTTCTATATGAGCAAAATCACGGTTGTATAACTAAGTACTACTAGATTTGAGCAGATTTTGTCAAAATCTATCCGACTAGAAGTTTTCATGCAAACACATTTGGGATCTAACTGGGATCCCAATTCCGATGTAACGCAGAAACGTATTTGGGATCCGATTGGTTTCCTGTGGGGAAATATCAAAATCTTGCAAAAATTTACTCAAATCGAGAAAATATCAAACTCTAATATTGAATTAAAATTCCTGAAGCTATCCAAGGAACAAAAGTATGTAACAGTCACCTCTGTTTAATATGAGCAAAATATATGATTAAAATGTGTGTTAAGTTTTCCCAACAAGTTCCCAATAGTTTTCCATTTGGGAAGAACTTATGTTAAGTCAATAATTTGTGGATGGGCCATCCCAACAAGTACCCGATCAAATCACAAATGGGGTAACCCTTTTGGGTGTGCCACATGCATTCCCAATCGGGCGCCAGTATGACTATTGGGAAAATTTCTAGTCGGGTAGTGGCGTAGTAGATATCGTTTTGTATGAGAAATCTAGTAAAAAGCAACTAGATTTAGTTCAAAGTCTCGTAAGTACTAGATTTCGCTCTGGTGTAAATGCACTATTAAAAAGAACCGACGAAATGCCTACTTTTACCACATCAAATCATTATGAGATAGCGGAGCGATGGAAAGTTAATTTTACTAATATCCCTGCAATAAAAACTACTATGAAAAAGCAGCTATTCGACATATCCAGAGGAAAAAAAGCCCGAAAGAAGGCCTTGCTAGGCAGAAAATCTTTGCTCCATGGTAATTATGACGATAGACACAATGACATAACCTAACCATAGGATATTTTCTGAGCGCAGAGATAACTAGATTTTAGTATTTGCCGAAATCTTGGCAGCTTGTTGGAAGCATTTTTAGTATTGTACAGAATTCAATGGAGTAAAACAAATAGGATAATAAAAAAGGGAAGAGTGTTCAATACGTTCTTGTAGAATTATCTAAATTCCTGAAATTGGAGTTATCAGCAGCCAAAACACATTCAATTATATTCTTTCATCGGTAGCTAATTTCGAGATGATATATGTTTTATTAGAATAACATATGTAAGTTCAAATTATAATGCGAATCAATTTATAGTACTTGTTAGTGAAGTCATAAAATTATAACGCAGTTGATTTCATACCAGCTTTCTAACTTAGACTTTTCTAAGTCTCCCAAATCTTCACGATTTATAACACAAGAAAAGTCAATGTAACTTCCGACGGCCTCGTGACTTTTCCTACACCATATTGACTTAAACTTACCTTGCAGTAAACGATTTTCGGCATCTGTAAAGCTTAATACCCAGGCATCACCCTCCATTGCTGAGTTTTTGCCCTGCAACGCAATACATTCTTTTGACAGCATATCGAAACCTTCAGTCTTAACCTCTGCAACAATGTTAGGATGTGGCCACGGTATACCCGGTATTGGCCAATGTGATGCGGAACGTGGCCAAAGGCCGGCACATTTGAAAGCGGGCGTTATCTGTACAATAATCCTTTCGCGTATACGCAACTTAACCTCGGTGGTGTCGGCTATCATTTTCACAATATCTCGATAAGCACATTTATCACAAGCTTGGGCAACTAACGTTTGAAAACGTGAACGTATCTTACGGGCTGACAAGTAGCCAGAAGCTGTTATAAATTCTACCCATAGAGACATGGAACGTTTGCGACCATCACTGAGCTTGAGCACAGCACAGCCTGGCAATGTGCCATCATCGACGAAATTCAAAACACCCATTTGATTTAGATAAATAATGATCTCAAATTCTGTGGGTGATATAACCTCTAAGCCTTCAAAACGGCCATTGTAGTCGTTTAGGGAGGATATGAAACGAGGTTCCTGGACCTCAACTTCCTTGAGGACATCTTGGACTATGCGACACACTTCCAGAATTTGTTTGTGTATCTGGGCTTTTCGTGTTTGAACACGATCTGCACAGTATTTGTTCATTTGATAAACCATTTTCGATTGTGCCGCTATCATATCCGACGGCACTAACATTTTGCTTAAAAATCAATCAATTTTGTGCAGAAAAAGCTCTACAAAGCTTTCTTATTAAGTAAATTGGCTTTTTTTCTTTACAAATATTCTTTAATTAATTAGATTTCTCTTTTTATTTTAATAAGATATTTTAGGAACTTTATGCTTTTATTTTAATGCTTTTGTTACTTATTTTATATATTTTTGAATGAATTTTTCTTATAATTTTCACTTTTTGAGGTAAAATTTTTTTTTAATTATTTCTTTCTTTTTCATGTATGCCCGTAATTTTCGTAAATTCTGTTGTTTTGCTTAAGAAAATATCACAAAACTTCTTTTTCCAAATTTCTTAACAAACACGCGACGTCACACACAATTACTCTCCACCACGTTCACGCGTCGTCAAGTTCTAAATGTTGACTGAGTTTCGTTTGCTGAACTCACCGCAAGAAAACGACTACGGCAACGCCAACCAACGGCGACGACAGCAACTGCGTCTCATTTGTTTTGTTTTGCTTTGTTTTGTTCTCTTCTTTTATAGTGGTTAAACCACTCCACTCTTCACAACTCTGCACAATTTCTTATTAGCTTTTCCGTCGTAACTCTTTCTATCCCTGTTTCTCTTTTGCTTCCTAAGGTAGCCATGTTGTTTTTACTGTTCCTTGTACCTTAATGTATTAAAAAGGGATGCCTAGCTGCCTTTATAGTATAGAGTTCTGTTGGGAGTTTTTATGTAATTGTTTTGTATTTGCTTTAATGGCTGGTTTTATATTTTTATTCTCCGGTTCCTTTTTTCTCTTTGTTGTTTTTGTTATGAGTTTGTATTGTTTGGTAGGTGTTTCATAAGTGTTTAAAACTTTACTTTGGTTTTATTGTTCAATAGTAGCGCCAGTACATAGCGATGGCGCTTATATTTGTTAATATTTTTTCATATGTATTGGCTTATAATATGAACAGTTAGTTGCCTATGAATAGGCAGCCAATGATGCCACTCTGTGAACTATTATTAAAAATAAAAGTGGGAAAATGTTTATATTTTTGTGTAATTCTTGCATATTTTGACTGAAGTTTTTTGTTAATCCTTAAAATTAATACGCCACATCATTTGTTGTGCTACAGTTTATGCTCACATTATACGACATACATTGTTAAAACTTACTTAATTTTAGAGATATATCTTGACAGATGTGCACAATTTATATGTTATAAAGACCGGTTCAGTATTTTGGGAGCTATGAGAATTTATATATGCTACTAATACTTGCGCACATAGTCCGCATGCATGTATTTATTATTTGAATGTTGTGTTTTTCTTCTTTCAATGTTTGTTTGAATTTGGAAAAATTTTCCGATGAAGGAAAAACGTTCCAAATATTTATTATTTATTCCCAGTGGTAAAAGTCAACAGGTCTGCAAGACCTTCTGTATTATTACAACTAACATTTTTTTAATTCTTTTGCATTTTTCGTCCGATTCACATGCTAGCTGCTTTCTTGTGGAAGGGAAGGTGGAAGTAGTACTTTATTTTTTTTATTTTCGTTCGATACACATTCCAGATTCCCTTCTTTAAGCAGGGAAGCTGGAAGGAGTATTGTATTTTTAGATTGAAAAATAAAAACGTGCTTTGGAAATAACAAACATTCTCGTATGACTGAAATTTACATACAAGAGACATCACACATGCTGCTATTACGTCGGAGATAATTAACTTATCATTATTCCGCCAGAACTACATCATGTCCAATTCAATGTGTAAAAAATTACTTTGGATGAAAAGGAATATGTAGTTCGTAGTAAAAAAAAACACATTAATCAAATCGTAAGATGCCGCTAGAAAAATACTGAAATAGAACGAAATGTGTGTCTCCATTTGCTGTTTAACAGATATGTACATTGTGAAACGACTGAGGAAGGCCTGCACCGCAATGATAGCATGGCTAAAAATGAAATGAGTATGGAATGCGGGTCGGCAGTCCTTATGTCTCCTAAACACGCTTTATAAAAGTCCTCTTTACTCCCGAAATTTGCTGCTGGGCTATTATGTCCTGTTGTTCCTACCAGAAACAAAGTGCCACTACAAACTGATTTCATGCAGGCTTGGTTAATTTCTCTCCAGATAAGATGGCTTTTAGATACGTCGAGTTTTAACAAAAACTACTTAATTGTACACGAAAATATTCAATTAATTTTAAAAACTATCGGTAACGTTCAATACATTTAATAAACTCTCAAAACTGTTAAGTATCACAACATACGCTCTTCTTATATTTAATGTTGTTAATGTAATTTCTGCAAATACTATGAAATAGAATATATAATACACCAAGTTGTGTATATGTATCATATAAATACATTTTTGTTCTATTATATAATCCTATTTGACTACATCTGGCATCTCTACGCTCACTTCGCCCATTAACAAACCGCTAATAAATGTGTTTACAATAAATTACCACAAAGTCTCCGCCCCTTTCTTATTGCCTGATGTCGAAAGAAAATCACACACTTCTACTAATTGTATAAGCAAACAAACTTAATTCATTCCCATACACACACAGAGCCAACATCAACTCACATAGATAATCACTAACACAAACAAACTAGTGAAAAAATAAATAAAACAAAATTCCGGGCGCTCGTTCTCTATTAACAAACAAACAAACAAAAAAAAAAAAAAAGGATAAAAAGGGAAAACAAAGTTATATAAACAAAACTACCACCAAGTCAAAAACTTAAACAAATACAGTAGCAGATGTGGGAAAACTTACCGAGTGTGAGTATACGAGGGTCATGTTATAGCACACTGGTCGACTCCATGGCTGGTGACTGAAATTTCTACAAAATGGTGATCGTTCCAAAGTACAAAATTAATTTAATGACTATTTTTGTATATATCGGCTTAAAATTTTAGACATCTCTAGGCATACTTTGATTTCCTATTAACAGTGATGAAAGAAAAAGCCATAGCAGAGATCACGTGCCTTCTCGGAAAGGGATAGGTATAAAGAAACAAAATTGGTTCTGGCTATCAGAAGAAATTCCAACTTTTAGACTTCACAGGCTTAACTGCAGCTTTCAAAGTACGTACCCGACTAGAAATTTTCCCAATACTCATATTGGGACCCGATTAGGAATGCATGTCGCAAACCCAAAAGGGTTATCCCATTTGGGGTCAGATCTGGAACTTGTTGGGATAGCCCTTTTACAAATTAGTGACTTAACATAAGTTCTTCCCAAGTGCGAAACTATTGGGAACTTGTTGGGAAAAGCTAACACAGATTTTTAATCGTATTTTTTCTCATCTTCAACAGCGGTTATTGATACATACACTTGTCCCTTGGATAGATTCAGTAATTTTAATTCAATATTAGAGTTTGATATTTTCCCGATTTAAGCAAATTTTTGCAAGATTTTGATATTTCCCCACAGGAAACCAATCGAGTCCCAAATACGTTTCTGCGTTACATCGGAGTTGGGATCCCAGTCAGATCCCAAATGTGTTTGCATGAAAATTTCTAGTCGGGTAGTCCTATACTGTAAACATTCCTGGAAGCGGAATGCGGATAGAGATCTACATTCAGGGTGTTCACAGCTATCATAAGCCTTACTTTGTAATATGTTGAAAGGGAACCTGGTGGCAGTACTTCAACAGAGAAGTTCAATATATATATTCTTCTGAAGCTGCATCTAAAGTTGCATTACTGCTTAATTTTTTAAACCTTAAGCTCTGTACAGACAGTTGTCAGATCTAGCAATACTGTTAGTAAAATATGCAAAAAAATGTTTACAACAGTGTACACAAGAGAGAAATCTATACCATAGCCAAACAGCAGCTGCACCGATCGTCTCTGGACCTGACCATGGTAGAATAATATAACAGGTAGCCGCATATCTAACACAAATGTACATATTGGGATAGAAAATGTCAAACATTAAGAGAGAGGGTAGGTATGTGTGTGTTTGTATATCAGAAGTAGCAAACATACGTGTGGTATTGTGTGTGCAACGTATACACAACATATACACAACATTTGACAGTTCGTACCATGAAAAAAGCAAATAAAAAAATAATCAGCTGGCGTTCCAGGGCTACCTTGTATATTATTCTACCATGGACCTGACCATCCATCAAATATTTACATGCCCAAAGTAATACCACAATACTTGCGAAGGAAGCGCCATCGTTAACCGGTCACGGAATCATCCTCCAACTTAAGGGTGTAGTCCGCCGACAAACTGCATGGAAGAAACCGTTGTCGAGGCAAGCATCTTATATCAAACACCGTAATGTCCGCATGAATTCTATAATGGCGAGCATCGAAATGTTTATTGCTCTATTAGCTTTAAGCCAGTGTAAGGTACTATGTTCTGTTTCACCTAAGACCATGCTAGTGTAGGTAAGCCTGCTTGCCTTAGATAGTTACAAACAACTATACAAACGCGTCGTGGCACAAACTCTGCTTTGGTACTGCCCAACAGTGACACAATTGCAAGTTCCGCTTGCAACTTGTTCCAGGAATTCACTACTGGAAATGCTGTACCAATTTTCTGAAACGTACTTGTCCTATGAGTGGTACAAAATGTTCCTCAGTCGCGACCGATGAGAACATATGACAATACTAGAACAAAAATGTTAGCAAAATACCCTCACTGCATAAGCACATTTTTTCCAAATCAAAAATATTTATTAAAGTACAGTAATTCAATTAATATTAAAGAAACCAACCTAGGACAAGTACCGTAAGTTGGGGCCTAGAGCCTATGACAGAATATCTTAATTATGTCAATTGACCTCCTCCATTAATAACTGCATGTAAAAGCTATCGGTTCCTTTTATATCAAGTTTCGGAACTACGTGACCTGTCTTGTAATCAGTTCTCTTCCCTCTACGGCTGGTTTGGCAAAAGGTCGGGGTCTGGAATTTGTGAATCATCCTTACGCCAAATATGATTTGGCTTTTCACCAAAATGCAAAACCATGCCTCTCGGAAGATGTTAGTTTTTTACTCTCTGCGAGATATATTCTACCACTTTTGTTGTAGGAAGTTTCAAATTGAGCGTTAATAAGCACAAGTCCCTCCCTCTTTCCTCCTTTTCATAATCAATTTTTACACTTCTCGCACAATGCATTGCATGAGTAAAGGTCACACCAGGAAGGCTAACCACCTATTCCTCAATGTGGAAAAGAAAATTTCTTTCTTATATTTATATTGAAAATAATAATACAAAACTAAAATTTATTTATGTTTTCAATATAAATATACGAAAGAAATTTTCTTATCGACATTTTGGGTCAGGCAGTAAATGTGCACTGATGAATCCGAGATGGTAGTGGAAGCGCTTTCGAATAATCGTAAGCCTCGAAATTTAGAAGCGATTACCAACCAGTTACACAGTCTTTGAGCCAGAGATTAATGCGAGACAGATTGCTGCTGAAAACATATTGGAGAGGATTATTTCCTCCTTAAAACTTCTAAATACACGTAAAAGTTATGGTGACTCTGAAAGCTTTGTGTTCTGAATTTATATATTTTGTCGCTCAAAACCAAGCACATGCTAACCTGCATGGATATTTCGCATGCAGACTAATGTAGAAGCTGCCTAGATGATGAGGCGGCGTCGCTAGAGCACTGCAAGAGTGTAGACATGACTGAGCTGAAAAGAAAACTCTTAAAATTTATATCAAGACTAAAGTACCTAGAAAGAGTAAATATTATTCAAATAAGTGCTAAAGTTGTGAAAATTATACTCAAGTCATTCGAGTGAACTAAACAAAATGTGAATGTATTTGAATTTATGAAAACCAGATGTACATAATAATTTCTGTGAATAGTATTTTGTTCAGACTCCTGTGTTTTTGCAATGAGTACTTCAGCGTGTTGCAAAAGTTGTCCGATGTTCTTTGGTTGCAATTTTCTTTTTTAATGAAGTACTTTTTATACTGCGTTTCTGCGGAATATAACGACCACACATGTCAAAGCAGCCCAGTGCGAAATGTTGCACCAATTATCTTGATCGTACTTATTCCAGGACTGGTGAGAGTGACCATTGAAAAGAGAACATAACCCAACTTGGGTCGAACTCGTTCGATTGCGTTCAGCAGCTCAATTTAGATACAAATCTATGAGCAAACCCTTGTAATTTAAATGAGTTTGATCATACGTTTGTGTCTAAAACGAGCTGTAAACGAGTTCGATCCCAGTTTAATCACAAAACTAGAAGAAACATTTTAGAAAAATATCCCCATTTACAAGCTGATTTTTTTCAAAGCAATTTGACTAAAATTAAATACAATAATACAAATTGATCCCCTCCAATGACAACTTCATGTAAAAGTTACCGGTTCCTTTCGTATAAAGTTCTGGAACTCGAACCGGTTGCCAGTCGTTGGGAACTAGTCACGTGATCTGCCTTTTGACCGATTCTCTTCCCTCTAGGGAGATTTGACATTTTCCGCCATTTGCAATAACTATAGCATCTTACGGCAAGGTGATGATGAGTTCTACACGATTACAACAAGATTATAAAGACAAGTTTTGTAAAACTTTTTACGATAAGGGATTTCTGGGAGCACCCTCGTAAATAAAAATGGAATAATCACATAGAAAACTAACAAAAACAACAAGTCTACACAAAGAAAGCAAGAGCCAAAAAGAGGACTATCTTTTGAGGATTCATGCGAAAACAGCACCGTTTTTGACTGCTCCAATATTTATGGGGGCATCATAGCGCTCATTTGCTGTAACGCCGTCATAACTAAAAAAAATTTGTTTTACAAAAAACGAGTTTAAAGTTTTCAATTTACGCAAAATTTCATGGAACAAGAATAGTTTATTCTTTTCGCAAGAGTTGAATAAACAAGATATTCGTATGTAATTTTAACAGTAGATGAAGAACGATATACTGATTAATTCTGTATTATTAGCTGAAAAATCTGATTTTTGAGTTATGACGACGTTGCAGCAAATAAGCGATATATTTGTATGCGATGTGTATGTATGCTCCTTCTTATAGTTTAAGAATGAATATTTGAATCAGTAGAATAACGAGAGCATAAAATGGTTCAATGCCATTTGTTTAATGAGGTAGAAGACATAAAGGGAAATAAGGACATATCCACACATAAATACATGCGTACATCCCTGCAGACAAAATGACTAGTATGTGGCTAGCAATATACTAGTTGCTTTTTAATTCAGACTAGTTGCCTAACTGTCCTTTTTTCATATATCGAACTATCGATTTTAACACTAGGTTGTCGTAGATTGTCATAGGTTTTCATAGCAGCCCAACTAGCTAATTTGTATATAGTTATATGCTAGTTGAACTACTAGTTATTGTAGACTAGTGCGCTTACTGGTTTCTTCATTTATAGTTTTTTAAATATTAAAAACCATTTGGCTCAACCAGGGTATGAACACACATTCCTCATATTTCAAGGGACATACTCTATCCACTGAGCCACTTTCTACTTATTATATTTAGAGCTAAAAATTTGTTTTATATACTTACACCTGAAAATTTTTCAATATTTAAAAAATAGTTTAAATTACTAGTATCATTACAACTAGTGACATGACTAATCCAAAACGTTCTTTTTTGAATAGTATTGTTACTAGCCTCATTATCACAAAAAAAACTTAATTTCATTTTCTGTAAAGGAATTCAATGAAATAGTAGATATTTTTTCTAGAAACGGACCTACACACAAATTTGTAAATATAAACAAAAATGTCTCAAGAATTTCATAAAGAAAAAATGCGTTTTTTTCAGTAAACAAATTATTTAAATATAGAGAACAATTTCTCTAAAAATATACAAATTGTAAACAAAACAATTTACTACATCAAACAAAAAGATTTACTGGATTTTCTGAAAAATATCAAACAATATTTTTGTCTGAATTTATAAAACAGTTAGTTTAAAAATACTAACAAATATTAAACAAAATAGTTTACTTAATCAAACAAAAATATTTACTGGATTTTTTGTAATATATCAAACAAAATATTTGTCTGGGTCATCATCATTATCGCACATTAAGCATTTATGAAATTTAACTTTGTTAAATGTGTTCAAGTCTGAATGTTTATCTAAAGACTTAAAAAAATTAATGAGAGTTAATGCAACGACATTAAAGAATTGATTTACTCAAAAATCTTCATTAAGCAAATTTGGTACAATCACATTCCTTTTGCTATCATTGTTGTTGTTTTTTTTTAAAGAGAAGTAACTTCTTTGGGAAAGGGCTAGAATAGAGAGAACAGGTGGTGAAGTGGGAGATAGATAGAAAGCTTAATTCATTTACAACCCTGCTATTGCGCGTTTTTTGAAGATCACTGTTGCAAGTTTCTCTGGTGTCAAGTAGAGGCATCGCGTTGTTTTTTTAAGCTGTGTATCCATTTTATTAGTTCTTTTACTTCGCCGATGGCTCTGCTACAATACCGTCCAAGGAGGCTGCTGTGAAGTTTATTAGGATATGTTAGTATTAATCAGTGCCGGTACTTCCAAAGTGATCAATGCTATGCCTTCATCACTTTAGCAGTCCAACAACAACCAACACAATAACACACCAATGCACATGAGAAAAATGCATGATGTTGTGTTGGCTTTCCTGAAAGTAGTCTTGAACTCATGACCTCAGGGTTTGTAGTCAAACGCGCTAACTACTCAGCCAACAATGTGTATGTTGTCATTGGGGCTGTTTTTACGACAAATTTTTGTTGTTGTTTTTGTTTGCATCCTTAATAAAAGTCAAACAAAAAATTCATTGATTCAGTAAAGAAGATTTACTGAAAATGAAATTTATTTTTAGACAAACTTTTGTTTGAAAATTTTTTGTTGATAATTTTTTCTGTGTTACAGTTAATAATATGACAGTACTTTGTTGACTAGTATCGTTACAACTAGTAATATAACTGTCCCAAAACGTAACTACCCATGAAACAATTTTGGCTGACATGTCTATTATCTGAAAAAATCGAAGACTTTGCCAGACAATCAGCCGAGTTGTCTAAAATTCCCTCAGACATTTGACGGAGCAGTAGGCAGTTTTCTGGTACGTCGTTTCTGCATATTGTCTGAAATATTATCCTATTAATAATATCAGAATAGTCTGCACACTATCCGAAGGCAATTTAATTTCCTTTAAGGCATTTAACAGAGTAGTCTGCACATTTTCTGATTTACGTCTTACGGCTTTTAGCAGTCACTTCTGCACATTGTCTGATTTTAGTTTTCGTTACAATTCTCATTTATCTCTTGAGTTTATACGCACAAATATTTGAGTTCTTAAACTTATAAAACATGGGGAAATGTTTTCTGATGAGCTGCCATAAGCAGCACAACAATGCATGGAGAATTTTAAACGACATTTCTGATAAATTTCTAATTTTAGTTCCGACTTTTCTCTGATATTAATACGCCAGGACGTAAAACGTATCAGATAAATCGAAAAATTTTCTGATGTTTTGTCAGACATTTTTCCGACATTTATAAGACATGTCGAAAATTCCTTTAGAATTTCCCTAGCAAATTCCTCTGAATTCATACAGAATTCTGTTAGACCTTTCGGTATAGTTTTTAGAATTTCCACTCATATGATTTTCGGTACGTTTTCTGACCGACATCGGATACGAATTCGGCATCTTGTGCAGACTTTCTAACCGACTTCGAACCGAAATCGGCGAAAATTGTTTGCTGGGTAGTTAGAAATATAGCTGCAGGGATACAATAAATGTGCATGCGTGTATACATATGTATATAAATATTAATGGTGTCAAAGACGGAAGTTGTTTGTTTTGTTGCCGTAACAAGGCAAGAAATGAAAGAAACCCTTGTTTAAAGTTCTATAAATTTCTTAGGTATGTTTGTATGGATATAAGCATGTATTTATTTATGTAAGTATGTATATGTATGTACCTTAAGACTATCGATCTGAATCGCTTTGTATGTAAAAAACGAGCTTCCAGTGGAATTGTCAATTTATAGTAGAATTGTAAAGATTTTTTGTCCGTAGTTGGGGGCTTAGCGTGTGGGGTTTGTCTCTTTCTCCTTCTCTCATTTCACGTCTTTGTTTTGAAGATAAGGGCTGTTTAATTTGATTATTGTTATTTCTGTTGTATGCTGCTGTTATATTGTCTGGTTTGCAGTAAGGACATTATTCATGTTCTCTTGGTGTCTTGGGAACATAATTAATGACATTATAATATGAAATTAACGTTAAAAGTATAATGGGACCATGGAGCATTGGAGCGTATCTTATTTTGAAGTCTCTTATTTAGTAATTATACATATGCAATAACAACGATATTTATGAAGTTTGTAAGTATGTATTAGTAGAAACTTTAAGCGGTTATAACTTCTAAAATACTGAACCAATTTTAATAAAATACTGATTGTGCACATCTGCATATAAACACCTTCCAAATCAATTTTATTTTTTCAAAATCAGATCTATATTTTGAGCGTAAAAGGGATCACAAAGAGTAATTTTGGCTACTAATTATACAGATTTTATAGATTCTCACTGCCAGACGATACAGCCTTTGTTTGTTCAAAAAAAGGACCCAATCCTTTTATAATCTGATAACGCTATCTAAGTTATTCAATGTACAATTTTAGACGGCCATAAAATATGAACCATAAAGGGTTTCTAGCTTTTCTAACATTTAAAATATTTTAAAGATTTTTCAAATTTCATTTTCAAAAATGCTGGTGCAATTAATAAATCTAAGAAAAAAAAAACACACACACACAAAAGACAACTCAATCGTGAAACAAAATCATCCAAGTATGCACAACTTAATTCCTCTACTCACGAATTTATATCGAAATTAATGAATCTCTTATCTAAATGCCATTTTTCTACTTTTTTCCATGAAAACAAAACAAACAAAAAAACTTTAACAACAACTTTATTTCTGAAGCAAATGAATGCGGCAAAATAAAATTTTTATTTATTTATTTATGATAAATTGTTACACTAAGTGAAAACATTTATTAAAAACAAATTTTCAAAAGCCATTACCAACACCTATTTTTCTACTACAATTTTCGTTAGTTTTACTCATGTCTACATTAAAAGGATGATAAAAATTTGTTTGGCTATAAATTAGAAAATAATAAAAAAAAAACTTTAACGCAGATAAAAAAAGCAACCTACTTTTTTTTGTTTTCAAGCGCATGGGATTTCTTTACACTCGAGCGCAGAGACAAATGAACAACTTTGAGAGACATTGAGGCACAGAAACTTCAAAACTAACATTAAGATAATTTTAATTAGCGCCTTTTTTAGACAATTTAGAAATGTTCGGCTTTTTTTTAGTTTTATTTTCATTTATTTTAAGTTAATTATATATGAGTTTTTTTGTACAAGTTGTGTTTAAAGGTGTACGCAAATATCAGGCAAAAAGAAGAGTTAAACATACAGTTTGTCAAGTAATTGTATGCACAATATAAATCATTATCGGAATTTTTCATTTATAAAGGGACTGCAACAACATAAGCTTATGCCAATCCATATTCCAGTTCCTTTTAGCTCTTACTAACATTCATATTCTGTGATAATTGCCCAGAGTACCTTTTTTTTGCTAAAAATTTCCCAAAAATTTTATTTTTTAATTTAAAATTTTAATAAACTCCATAAGCTCAAAAAGAGATGGTCGCTGAACACGAATATATCAGTAATTTATTTTTCTTAAAAAGTGTTTGCGAGCTATTCGCGAAAAAAATGTTTTTTTGCATTTTTTTAGATATTCCCCAAAATCTTAAGTATTGTTTATCCGAATTATACAAATTATGCTCTGTTACATAAATATGTCTTCCCTCTTTCCGCCAATATTTAAACTGTGTTTATCGGATCAAATCTCATTGAGGTACAGGCTTTAAGATTTGAAAAAGTTAGATTTTTTAGATTTTCGATCCATTAAGGCACATATATTGAAGAAAACTTTTCTCCAGCCGTATTTTTACGCTTAAAATTGTTAGCTTCTGACAAAAAATAAAACAATATTCGGTAGATATAAAAACATCAGATTTTAAATTTTCATTCGTTGGTTCTCAGATCAGTACGAGCTTTTACTCAAGGTGTGTTCCCGCAGACAATGAAATCGGTGACGAAAACGAAATTGCATACATTAGCAGTGCAGAAAAGCTCGTTTCAGAGCTATTTTTTGTTGCTAATGTATGGAATTTCGTTTTGGTTTCGTTTTCGACGACGATTACGTTGTCTGCGGAAACGAGCCTTATAAGTCCATTACTTTTCTAAGTTTAAAAGAGAAATAGATAAAAATTATGTGTAATTTTTAAAAGTGTATTCAGATTTAAGCAGTGAAAGACTCTTTGCAAAACAAAGGGAAAATGGTGTTTTGTGCATATCTAGGCGCACGGTAGTGCGCCTGGCCAAGTTCCGTCCACACAGTGTTTATTTACATGAAACCATTCGATCTGTTTTTACCCCCTTCATAACTTTGCTCCACGTAATCCTAAAATAATGAAACTTGAAACATAAGGCCTCCCTACAGAGGTGAAGTCTAAAAGCTCTACCGTAAAAGCTTTCCGAGATATGAAGGTGTAAAAAGTGCATATCTTAGTACCTATTCACTGACTCACTCACTGACTGACACATCAATATTATTGGGCACTTCCACTATAGAGAGCTGAAATTTGGTATACAGGTAGGTCTTGGAGAGCAATTTACCAGAAAAATATGAAAACGGGCACTCTTCATCTGGGGGGACTAGGGTTCTCCTTCTTTATATGGGACACTTCCAGTATAGCTAAAAAGCTGAAATTCGGTATACAGGTAGGCCCTGATGAGCAATTAACGAAAAAAATTGGAAACGAGCACTTTTTATCTGGGGGCACTTTTTTCCTGCAATATGCAAAAGGAGTACGCAAATTCAGCTAAAAAAATATTTCTGCAGAAACATAAGAAAGCATTGATTGGTAAAAAATTCATACACTTACACAGTATATTCTCCAATTTAAAACATGTTTTGCTTCTCCTGTAAACTTATGAAAAGTGATGTTACGTTATTTTGCAGTTTAGGTGACGACATGTATATTAATTAAATAAAAAAATGATGTGTGAGTTTTTAGAAATTGCACAAGCATTGAAAATGCTCAATATGTGCTAGAGTATGAACATTTTTTTTTGTATTCATTGTCATTCTCTGATGTGGACTTTGCTTAATTTATACACAACAAATTTTTTTTTATATAAATACCATAACTGATTTTCCTGAGTGCTGATGCAACAAAAAAAAAAACCATACATATTTGGTAACATTGTTCTTATACTCATACTCGTCTATACATGCTTAGACACATGCTTCTTTATTTCAACACCTCCCGCATATTTGTTTGATCGAACTAGCACCTATCAATATGCGCACTTATTTGTGTCGATACTGATAGGTATGCATGACTGTATATTATCATACTTGTTGGCTCGCCTATGCTTTAATACTCATACTCGTATGTGCATGGATAAGTTACGAGTATTTAAAAAGTAACTTTTTGGCTTTCTCTGGTACATATGTATGTAAATTTTTATTTTTGTAACCAAGGAACCAGCACTGGCCAACTAGTGTAATCATTTTTATGTGTCACTAAATGTCAGAATTTATCAAAAAATTATCGTTGAAAACATATTGTTAATGGCAACTGATATCTATTTAATTGATTTTTCATACCATACTCTTAACATATTTATTCATTCATTCGTTCGTCCATTTATGGACTAATACACCGCATTCATCTACATTTTAAGTCTTTGCAGAGTTCTGTTTTGTCTTTTGTGGCAAGTCTCAACATCTTTTATAACTTTATTATTAAAAGTTTAGTTAAAATACCAATGTGTCATGTAAAATAAAGCAAGTAAATCAATGTGAGAACTATAATTATGAAAGGTGGTGGTAGTGCAAGCAAAATGCTGCGTTTCTGCGTAAGATTTGCAGGCTATCGTAAAAAAGATGATGCGCGTCTGTGCATCTTTTAAAGAATTATAGCACTATTGAAAAATTACTGCCAACGAACTTTTTTTAGCGGTTAAGCAAGTTAATTTGCCCGTTGTGCTATTTGAAATTATCCTTAAAATATCGAATATTATTTTAGTCTAATCTTATCAGTTTAAATAAAAATGAACTGACCATCATAGACACATACAAACATGTGCAATAATTTTACAACATTCAGAAATAATTGTCAAAAGAAACCGAATATAAGCAAAATTAAAAAAATGTCACTAGTTTCCAGCGAACAAGTGCAAGCTGTGCCAACAATGTAAGCCAAAGCATCCTGTTTGACACACCATCTATAAATAGTCCTTAAAAAACAATCAGTAAAAATGATCAGTGAATTATGTATGAATGTTACATGCAGTGTGAGCCGTGTTGTCAACTATGGATATTTAAGAGAGAATGAGAGAGTTAAAATAATGTTTTCAAACACAAACAACATTTGCCACTGTAGATATCAAGGGCTATAAGAAGATAAACTTAGATTGTAAAAGATAGAAACAACACAGGTTTTCAGCCAGCCATCTTTAAGTATAGAATGAAATGTTCAATAAACAGTTGGAATGATGACATGTTGAGGACAAAAACTACTCATTTGCAATTGCTAATGAATTTAGGAGACAAAAATAACTACAACAGGTGAATACAATAGAGATAAAAATGATGAATGTTGCTTAAACAGTTATGCATTTTTGTGTTTTTTGTTTTTTATTTAAGGATACTATCGTTAAAAAAAATGCTCGGTTGTAAAATGTCAGAGATAAAAATTCATAAATTTCATTGCTCTACAACTTTACAGAGTTCTTTCCATGATGTTCAAAACAGCTGTTAAATAGTTGAATACTCTCTGATCTCTTCCGCAATCATGTCTAAAACTTATAAGCTGGTAGACTCCTAAAATTTGTCTTAAATCTTGAACAGATTTTGTATTCTTTACTAGAACATACAAGATAGCACCGTTTTAGTATAGGGGAATATTCGTGCAATGCAAGCGCTTATAGTAGCAGTATAAAACGTTTAACCAGGGGCATACACAATTAGAATTAAGTACACAGAAAAAAATAAGTTTCGTTTTTGATAACAAAAATCCCGGTATTCAATAATTTTTTTTTTCAAATTTCCTGTGATAAAGAATTCCCCTATATTGATAACAAAATTATTTCAAAATAAAAATATATATATAAATTAAAAAAATGTTGACATGGCTGGAATACGAACCCGGGCTTTCCGGACGTAAAGCATACACTCTCTAGCTGAGCCATATCCCATTTATTTTTTTATGGGATACAACTTGTTTTAAGTACTTATGTATAAAAAGAAAAGAAATAACCGGCATGGAAAAGAAATACTTACAACGAAATATTTTATTATGTTAAAGATAAATGTTATTGAAATTCATATTTTTTTTTAATAACATGGTCTTATTGAATATAATTCTTGTCTATTTTTTTCTGTGTAGTCAGTCCGTCCAAGTCTTTTCAACATACATAATAATAAAGCCCTTTCCAATATATGGTGACATACTATGGGATTGTTGAAAGGATTCTTCGTAGCTCACTCTTGATAATAATTAGTGCGCCACGCATCGTGCTATCAAAAGTTCTCTTCTCTGCAATTCATTCGTTTACGTTTGAATAGAAAGCAATCGATAAAGGCTACTTTAAATAATATTGATTAATAGTAGCGATCGTACCTTTGCGTTAAAAGTAAAATTTTTTGGCTGCTGTAGACTTTCTTTAGACTTTGTTATAAACAATAGAGAAAGTTCAAGCTACGCGATCATTGTAATATAATCTACGGTGAAATATTGACCATTTAAAACCAGGCATGTGACAGAGTTGCCATAGACTTAACGAAAAAAAAAATAATAACCGTGCATTTATTGGAAGCAGAAGAGCAAGAAAATAATCTGTTTCAATGGCCGGGACTACGACGCTAAATGGATGTTTTGTATCAAAGTTTTTTATATAGCCTACGCTGTGTGTGACACTTTCAATAAAAATCAATAGAAAACTTAGAGAGGCTCACCTGAAATCGTCTGAACACAGAAGTTCAAAATGGACAATAACCCTTCCATTACTACGCTAAAGAATACATTCACAGCAAATGCGTGGCGTTGTATAAGCGGTACGAACCTGGCTACTCCTCCACAAAAGCTAGTTCATCAGACAGAAAATCCGGAAACAGTTTTAGGTCATCGCTGTTGAGCTCTGGAATTCCACAATAACCTGAAAAGCATGCCAATGTTCGTAGAACGGGGGTAGCAGAGGCGCTCCTGGCGAATTTATCCGCTATTCCGTTGGCCTATTGTTCACTGAAGTCAGGTAACCAGCAAATGTAAACCTGGTATCTTGTGGCTAGCTTTTAAAGTAAGTCGGAGCAGGCTTGTTGTACCTGGATCGCAGTTCCTATGAAAGGAGGTATTTCAGAAATTCTTGGCTATCGGAAAATATTATTATATGCCTACGCTTAAAATATATTAAATTAGTGCCGATAAAAGTGGTGGTTGGCTGAATCTCCGGCTGAAACACCGCATGCTATTTCCCAACTAGAAATTTTCCCAATACTCATATTGGGGCCTGATTGGGAATGCTCTAGAACACCCAAAAGGGTTATCCCATATGTGATTTGATCGGGAACTTGTTGGGATAGCCCATCTACAAATTAGTGACTTAAGATAAGTTCTTCCCAAGTGGGAAACTATTGGGAACTTTTTGGGAAGATCTAACACAGTTTTTTAATCGTATATTTTGCTCATCTTAAACAGAGGGGATTGTTACATACTTTTGTCGCTTGAATAGCTTCAGCAATTTTAATACAATATTAGAATTTGATATTTTCCCGATTTGAGAAAATTTTTGCAGGATTTTGATATTTCCCCACTGGAAACCAATCGGGCCCCAAAAACGTTTCTGCGTTACATCGGAATTGGGATCCCAGTTAGATCCCAAATTTGTTAGCATAAAAATTTCTAGTCGGGTTGTTGATGGGCACAGAACGTTTTACGTTAGGTCCTAGAATGCTTGCGCCAACCGCATCCGTTGTTTTGGATCTACTCGTAAAATCTGATTTTGAGTTCACAATTGACGGGTTGTATCGCTCTTGGAAAGTACAAATTTTTACTTTTAAACCTTTACAGGATACAGATTTTCACATGCGATAGTTGAACATGGTAGGGACGATATGATAGCAGTAGATTTTTTAAGGGGATACATCGTAAGTGGCGGTAATTGCAAGACACTGTTTTATAGGAGAGCGCATGTTAGGAGCTTATATCTAACATATAATGACTTCTGTATAAGTTGTGCGGTGCTGCAAGATTTGACAGATATATTGGAATGGAGAGGGACCTTGACTTTTCTGCATATATCCTTTTCAGGTAACAAAAAATCAACTACAACACATGTGGATCGGTTCGTCAATGGGTAACTGGAAACCAGTGCTATCTATCATATCCTCAGACCCATCCTATAAATAGCCATTGTTGCAGAGGTTCTTATAAAGATTCGTAACGGCCAAGGTTGGACATGTCCGTGTTACTCTACTGGTAAGAAGACACCCGAACTCCTGGACCTTGCAGTGTTTCGTAATCGCCACCACATAATCGGGCCCTGCATAATGATCGGCCTGATAGTTACTTCATAGACCCACTTAACCTTGATGGAAGCAGTGTCGAGATAAATTTCCTATCAGATATAGTATATGATACTTCCAAGCTGGTTTCCAAATGCTTGCAGTCTAAACGAGATGGTAAGACCGTCAAGTCTGGAGTTACTCTGGGCACAAGAGCACAGAGTTGTAACAGGCAGTATTATTTCGGATGAAATGTCTAAATATTAAGCCTATACACATAGTCGGGACACGTAACAATTCGTTGGTACTGTGGAATACAAACTCAGCAGGAATGTCTTTGTATAAGGGCGTATTCACATATTACGTAACGCTATTTTCGGTGGCTTTTTACAAAATTTTCAGTATAAAGTATCTAGTCCGTAACAGATCTTTAACCACCCCCCTGGAGCGTTACGTAATATGTGAACAGCCCCTAACACAATCCAGATGGTCTACCGAGACCACTTGCTCAACAACACTGGTGATGTGACTTCAATGCTTTTACAGAAATTTTAAAATTCTCAAGGAAGCCCTTCGGAGGTATATATTTAATCCTTTAATTCCCAGTGGAACATAGGGCCGCAACAAATGTTCGCCATTGAATTCTATCAGTAGATATCGTTTTCATCTCACTCCAGGACACACCATGCTCAAGCAGCTCGTTCTCAATTTGGCGCCTCCATGTATTCGCAGGTCTACCATGTCTTCTGGATCCTTGGGGATTATATTCAACGGACTGTCGAGTTAAATCATTTCGGAATCGGATGCTCATACTTAAAGGGGTTTGATTGGTTAATTTCCACAAATCCAGATTTGATATCGTGGCAGGCCAGAATATCCTATGTATACGTCTGAGGCAGCGGTTTACAAAAGCTTGCATGCAGCACATTTCACTACGCGAAATATTCCAGGTTTCACAACCATACAGAAGCACAGGTTTCACGTTACTATTAAAAACCTTGATTTTGGTGTGATTTGAGATATTTTGCGATCTCCAGAATTTATTAAGCGTGCCATATGCTTGCCTTGCCTTGCAAAGTCTATTCTGTATGTCTTCTTTGCTGCCCCCACTTTTTGAAATTATACTCCCCAGATAGCAAAAGGTTTCAACATCGTCAATGGGTTGGCCCGAGAGCTGGAAGTTCTTGTTGCATGAAGAATTTATGCGCATTGATTTGGTTTTGCTGATGTTAATTAGTAAGCCAGCTTTTGCCGCACGTGTAGCAAAGGCTTGAATATTAGATTGCATGCTAGAGAAGCGGTGGGATAGAAGACAGACATCAGACATCACTATCATCTAACCTATCATGAAGGCCCCACGAAATACCATCATGCATATCCATACAGTGGTTCATAACTACGTCAAGTACTATGTTAAACAGTAGTGGAGACAAAACACAGCCTTGTCGAACACCTACATTTACTCTGATGGGTTTGCTTGCTGAACCCTCATGGAGTATGGAGCAAAATGCGTTGTAGTATAACTCCTTAATGAGATTAATTATCTTCTCGGGAACTCCTTTGCATCTTAATGCTTCCCATATCGCATTGTTTTGCAATGTGTCGAATGCTCGTTTGAAGTCAACGAACACTAAGTAAAGGGGTGAGCGCCATTCAACCGACTGTTCGGAGGTATCTACGCTAATAAGAGGCGGTAATAACGGAGCACTGCTATATTGCATATGCTAGTGGATTAAACCACCCGTTCCAAGATTTCTATAAAATCCAAACTAGTTTTTCAATATTCGTGACATATCCAAGAGATAATTTCTAAGGAGGAATTCAAAATTAATTATTTCCAACTAAGCATTGCTGAACGTAGGTATAAACGTGCTGTTTTCGGAGAACGCCACAATATCATCATCAATGTTTTTGTAATTACCAGGGCTAGAACTTTCATGCAAATAATAATTGATTTTAAGCGCTTAACAAATGCACCTAAAAACTAAAAATATGCGCAAAAATATGCATTTACCTACCAAAGCCAAAATATTATGCAAATGTTTTTTTTTTAATTTTCATTATTATTAGAGAAAAAAAAAATTATAAGAAAAACATAAATGGGTCTATTATTTAATGCAACCAAACTTTAGTTGCGTTGCCAATCGGCAACTGAAAATTAAATAGCAACTGAAATTGACAGCTCTCAGTTGCTAGTTGCCATCTGTACTATCATTTTCAGCAAATGGCAACCCAACTAAGGTGCGGTTGCCATAAATAATCGGCCTATTAATATTTTTTTTCCAAAAATTGCAAAATATGCACTAAAAAATTGTTATAACTCCAAAACTATGCATTTATTGCCAAAATATGCAAAAATATGGAACTAAAAATCGATGACAAACTACTTAAAACTTGATGATTCGCATAGATAATTATCTAATAATAATAATAATAATAATAATAATAATAATAATAATAATAATAATAATAATAATAATAATAATAATTATGATTATAAGTAGCCAATACCTCTTTATCTATCACCACAAAAAACATGCATTTGCATGAAAGTTCGAGCCCTGGTAATTACCCATTTTTTTATTTATTTATTCTTTTGGCTAATATTGTCTATATGTAAATTTAAATCTTATATACAAAATTTTTCAGAAAAAAGAATACGAAAATGTTTATTACTCCAACATATACAAGCTATCGGATGAATTAAAAAGCTTTGAAATTACCACCACTAATTTTAGTGACTTTTGTTCAAGTTTTCAAATGGGAGGAGAAGAAAATTAAGATTTTTCTATTAAGTTCTATACTGGAAGTTATACTCCTGGATCTGTTGAAGTGCAATTATAAGGATTGAAATAAGTTGGCACCTGAGGGAATAACTAAGAAAGTGTAGTTTTGAGAAGGGATTTAAGCAACAACTGAGCCAGGCTCTGTGTTGAATGGAAGCCTTTTCAATGCATTTAATCTATTGCTTGTATATTCAATATTCAATATTCTATAAATACTGATATTAACAAGTCTTAGAGCATTAGCCTTAGAACATTAGAAACCTACTGCATTCCTTTTTACTAATCACTGCTTCATATCTTAAAACTTTCCAGCTTATAGTATGTGAGTTTCTATATAGCAGGCTATAGCCATTTATGTATGTACTTTAAATATCTACAAAGCTTCCTAATGGCCAAAACTCCTTAAATATACTTACATTAAATTAGCCATTTAACGTGTCCGTTCAAATAAGCAGTTACGTCAACATTTTTTTCAGCACCGCTCCTAACAAAACTATGCAACATTCTTTATCTAATTTGCAATTTTCTAATTATTCAATTTAGCATCTTTCTTTCAAAACTGTTTGGCTCAACTGCTGTGATGCACAGGTTTTAATGCCTGTAGTTGCCATATTTATAAACATATTTGCTTTTTCCAAAGACTTTTTAACCAAAAACAAATATTCTAATGATAATAAATGAATGCATTAAGCATTTATCAACAACTGATGATGGTTCTTAAGTCTATACAAATAAATTACACCGCATGAAGTAAACCAACAACCGGCCACTATGTATTAACTTTATCTGCGGCCACCACCACTAACTAACTAACTACACACAGACTGTCTTAATGTGAAAGATGGCAAGGAAAGAAATACTTATTTACAAATTTGGTTTTAAGCCTGAAATTATGGTTAAAACAATTTGATATAAACTTGGCTCGCATCAAAGTGTTACGTACTTGCTTGCGTATTTGCAGTTCGCTGCTTCTATGTTCAGAGTTTTCCAGTAAAAGATGTTAAATACTTTTTAACGCTGCAGGAAATTTAAAGAATGTTCGAAAACACTGTACAACAAAATTATTATTTTTTAAATAACAATGTTCTAACGACTGATTCTGGTAGAGGGCACCAAAAAAATATACACGTGTATTGGAGTTTTGAAAGCTTACATCTGGGATTCATTTTATGGGGAGTTGAACTAACCTCTCTTTTGCACGTCCGTATACTGACCCGGCATAGGAAATCTTGTAGCCTTACGTTTAAGGTATTAAGTGTGCTCAGTTTTTTTTTATGTAAACACCACGAGGAACATTTTTATAAAACATTTTAACCCTCTAACTCTATGTGATGTGGGTCTTTTCGTCCCTTTTTTTAAATAAGAGGCAAAAAACTCCCTTTCAGCGATGATAAAGCGGGCTGAAATGTTCTATATAAATGTTCCTCGTGGTGCTTTACATAAGAAAGCTACACATATCTTATACGCTAAACGTAAGACTTACAAGATTTCCTATGCCCAGTAATCTATTGTGAATACGTACGAAATTAACCCCTAAAGACATTTGAGTTTCGAATGATTTCTGGCCTTCCAGCTAAGGGGCAATTCACATACTACCTAACGGTCCCTGGGGGAAGGGGGGTTAGAGATTTGTTACGGGTTAGGTATTTTATACTGAAAGTTTTGTAAAAAGTGTTAAGAGTTGGGGGGGAGGTATAAAAACTTAGAAAATAGCGTTACGTAATATGTGAATATCCCCGAAGTCTGGAGCGTAGGTGTCTCTGAAGAGCTATAATAGAATTTTATGGTCAATATTTTTGTAAAATATTTCAGCCAGCTGTATTAGCGCTGAAGAAGAGTTTTTTGTCCCTTTTTAAGAAAGCGTCAAAAAAAGGCCAAACAACGAAGAGCTAGAGGGTTAAAATGTTTTACAAAAATGTTTATCGTTGTGTTTTACATAAAAGTGCTGAACACATCCTATAGCTTAAACGTAAGGCTTACAAGATTAACAATGACAAGTACATACTATCTGTGAATGAGTAAGAAATTAATCCTTAAGCATATTTTAAGCGTGGAACGATTTCTGGCGTTCAAGTTGACTCTAGAGGTTGGAAGTATTTGAGGACTTATAGTACAATTTAATACCAAATATTTTTGTAGAATCTTTCAGCCCGCTTAATCACCGGCAAAGATGAGTTATTGCTATGTTTTTTAAGAAAAAGGCAAAAAGACCCACACAACGAAGAGTTAGAGGGTTAAGATATTTGAGAAAACTGTTTGTCAGGGTGTTTTACATAAAAATGTCTATTATATCTTATACCTTAAACTTAAGGCTTACAAGATTTCCTATGCCGAGTACTAACTGCGAATAAGTACGAAATGAACCCTTGAACATATTTTGCTTTTGAAATGATTTCTAGCGTTCAAGCTAAGTCTGGAGCTTGGGTCTATTCAAGAAGAATTTTTTTCACCTTTTCCAAGAAAGAGAAAAAAAGACCCATACAAAGAAGAGTTAGAGGGTTAAATGGTTCTACAGAAATATTTTTCGTGATGTTTTACATAAAAGTGCTAAGCATATCTCATACTTTGAACGTAAGGCTGACAAGATTTTCTATGCCGAGTCACTATAACTATGTCCAAAAGGGGGAAAATTTAACTCCCCCTAAAATGAGTCCCAGATGTAAACTTTCAAAACACTGATATACTTATATATTTTTGTGTTGCTCTCTGCTAGAATCAGTCGTTACAACCATGTTATTTATTTTTTGTGTTGTACAGTGTAATCAAAGTCATAATCCTTCAAAGTTATGAAATTCGAGATGTGCAGTACAGCACTAAGATTTGAAAACAATGAAGGTTTCTGAAAAGGATAAGTTGCCATTTAGGAAGAAGAATTATAAGATAGCCGACTTCATAAAGGTCTTGCTAAGCTGAATCTTCAATCTAAAATAACTGCTTCCATTGAAGATCTCTGTAAATTAATATATAAAAGTACAAACTAACTTGCAAAACCTTTTAATTCAACTTTTTTTTTTGTTTTTTGCAAACTCTTCTCATGAAGATTTAAAATGCAAAGCTTTTCATAGTTCTCCCTACTTCGATACTAATTTAAGGATTCTGTATCTTAAAGGAAAAATAAGCGGAGAGGGAGTATAATTTTTTTTTATTTGTATTAAACCCACAATAAATGGGAGACAAAGCAGAAGAGCAAAACATATATAAAAAGTTTATGTGTAGCTCCAATTTAGCGCTTAATTTGAATGTTATTCATACATGCATATTCTGCATTATCAGACGAAAACGCGACGGGATATAGGCGCCAGTTTCTTTAGAACTTGAGAATCAGCAGCAACAGTAACAACAACGTTCTACAAAATAAACATATTTAAAAGATGTGATACATGCAAGTATGAATAGCTGTGACTGCAATGCATCTGCATCTTTTTTATTTCGTTGTTTTTTTAGAGAGTGTTTTTTTTTTTCTTTTATATTTTTAAAACATTTAGCAGGTAAATAACCTGTGCACGCATCCATGAATTTAAGATGTCAGTTGTGTGACTGGAATTTTAGTTTCTTTAATATTTTTTTCTTTCTTATTTTAATGAACTTTGTTTTGGACCGTTTTTTTTTGTTTTGGCCACTTGTCGCCTGTTGTTGTTGTTTGAGAATGTTTTTTTTTTGTACAAGACCTTTTTGTGTCTGTGACATTGATCCTTAAACAGCGAAAGGTTAAAATGTCAAGATCCTACTGCCTGTTGTTGTGCTTGATGACACAAGTAAACGCCACCGTTTTTCTTTAAAAAACAAAAAAAAATTATTATTTAAATGATCGATCATGAGACGGCTGATAATGATGATATTGCTGACGTTTGAAGAGGAGATTAAGGTTGTTTGTTTGTTAAACTGAAACGCCTTAAAATTGTCAGTGATTGTCATAAAATATACAATGATTTCTTTTATGTCTCTATAAGCTCATTGGATGATATACATAAATAAAATTTTTTTTATTTGTAACAAGGTTCTGGCTATTTAACTTAATTAATTTAACGATCTCCGTTCTTAAGTGGCATTCTTATTTAATTAAGACAAATAAAAATATTTTTCTATATTGATTATTAAGGCTTAGGTCCAGTCCAGAATTGCCGATGATTATTATTCCAAGGAACAAGGGAATTTTAATAAAAAAAAATTTTGTTTAACTTAAACTAGCTGATTTGAAAATATTAATAACCAGGGGGTCGATTCTGAATTTATGATAAAAATGAAGTGATAAAAAATTTATCATTTTCACTTCATTTTTCATTTAGAGCGATTCTGATTGCAATTATGAAAAATTGAATCGTTATGAAAACCATCTGTCACTTTTTGTTTTATTCCGCTCATTTCTTGAATCATAAGCAAATTAAAATAAAAAATTATTTTATTGCAAATACATATTATGTACTTTCTGGCCTTCTGAAGCTTTGCAACATATTTTTTATCCATTGGGTTGTTTTTAAATATTAAGTTTACTCTTGTAAAAATTATGGTTTTATGTATTTGTTACAAAAATATATAGCAAATAACTTAACTCTGTTATTCTATTGCACGCCTCATAAGCGATGCGTTGAGGTGGGTACTACTCTCACTTCACGCGATATTTCAAACTTAAAATGGCTCTATTATTATCATATATTGCACTTGTAAAAATCATATACACACACATATTAAGAAAAAGTTCTATTTTTAACACTCATGACATTTTTAATGTTATTTTTATTATTTAAACTAATTAAAAAACTTTAAAAAAGTTCTGTCTTGGACGTCCGTTTGTCTGTATGTACGGATCCTGTATGTAGTCACGATAACGACCGAAAGACTTCATTAATCGAGTCTTTTTTATTTTTTTACGCTTCAGTATAATTAGGAATAGAAGCCTATTTAATTTCACGCTCTAAATGAGATTATGAGGCGTGCACTTTTGGATTTTCCAAACTATTCCATTTTTATTTCTTGTTTATTTCACTGTTGTAACAATTATTATAAACAATACATTGTGGCGTTTTTACTTCATATAAAATGATTTTTTAAGCAAAAGTTAATAAAAAAGTCATTAAAAGTTGTCATCATTTAAGTTTTTGCCAACTTTTTCATGATGAAAAAAATATTATTATGTATATGAGAAAAATTTGACAGATAGTTTCATAAAAGCTAAAACTAGAATCGCATTTTCAATGAAGTGATAATTTATTTTTCATTTTTACTTTTTCACAAAAATAGAATCGGGCCCCAGGGCTCGGACTTTCATGAAACTAAATATTGATTTTAAGCGCTTAACTAATGCACCTAAAAATTAAAAATATGCGAAAAAATATGCATTTGCATACGAACAAAGTACCAAAACTAAAATAATATGAAAATATTTTTTTTAATTTTTTAATATTATTAGTGAAAAAAAACATGATACAACCATAAATTGGGTCTATTATATAATCCAACCGAACTTTAGTTGCCAGTCGCCAACTGAAAATTAATGATTGCCACAAAGGCACTAAATAGCAATTGAAATTGTCTGCTCTTATTTGCCAGTTGCCATCAGTAGTGTCATTTTCAGTAACTGATAATCCGACTGAGGATCGGTTGCCATGCATAATCGGCCTATTAATATATAGTTTTTTTTTTAAAAATTGAGAAATATAAACTAAACATTTTTTTATAACTCCAAAAATATGCATTTATTGACAAAATATGCAAAAATATGCACTTACCACCAAAATATGCAAAAAATGCAACTACAGATCGATGCTTAACTACTTAATGTTTGATGATTCGCATAGATAATTAGTCAATACGTCTTTGTCTTTCACCAGAAAAAACATGCATTTGCATGAAAGTCCGACCCCTGTTAATAACATTATACTCGACATAGAAAATCTTGTAAGCCTTACGTTTAAGGTATAAGATGAGCTCTAAATCTTCGTTGTATATATATAGGTATTTTTGGCCCTTTCCTAAAATAGGATTAAAAACTGCCGTCAGTGTCGGTATAATTGATTGAAATGTTTTACAAAAATATTTGTCATAAAATTTTACTATAAATCTTCACAGACACCCAAGCTACAGATTCAACTTGAATGCCAGAAATTAATGCAATCTTAAAATGTGTTTAAAGGTTAAATTCGTACTTATTCAAATTTGGTACTCCGTAAAGGACATTTTGTAGGTCTTACGTTTAAGGTGAAAGGTGTGCTTGTTGGCACTTTTATATAAAACACCACGAGGAGCATTTTTGTAAAGCACTTTATCGCTCTATATCGGCGCTGAAGTTGAGTTGTTGTTCCTTTTCAAGAAAGGAGCAAAAAGACCTACACAACGAAGAGCTAAATGGTTAAAATGTTCCACGAAAATATTCCTCGTGGTGTTATACATACAAGAGCTAAACACATCTTATACCTTCAACGTAAGGATTATAAGATTTCCTATGCCGAGTCACCTATAACTAACTATTTATGTGCAAAAGGGAGGATATTTAACTCTCCATAAAATAAGTCCCAGATGAAAATGCTCAAAACGCCGATGCAAGTATATATCTCTTTGGTACCTCCTACCAGAATCAGTCGTTAGAACCTTGTTATTTTGAAAAATTTAGATTTTTTTTGTATAGTGTAAGATGAGAAAGTAAAATAGATATTTCTTCAATTCACAACACCTACAACAGGTGTTGTATAGAAATGCAATATGTTTTGCTTTTTCGAATTTTAGCTTTTCTCCATATCATTTTCGCTATTGTCAGAGTAATGTTTAATACATTTTTGTATTATCGATTTAATATTTTTTCCAAACGCACACTACATATTGAATTAGCAAAAATTTTAAATATGGGGTAACGTTCAATAAATTTTTTTATTTCATATTTTTTTCCAACGTACACTACAAATTGAATTAACAGAATTGAGATGGTTAAGCATTATATATAATTTATCTGTATGTAACATTCAATACATTGTAATCATTGTGGTATGTGATGGAAATCGTTCGATTTGAAATCGGCGCCGATTTCAAAAACAACTTTATTGCTTCTTTTAAATTATTTACCCCTTTTAATGTTTTCAAGGCTTAGAATATTTTATTCGAATATTTTTTTCATACAAAACAATAAAAACGTAAATAAGTCATCTATCAGCAAAATTCGTTTTTGAAATAGTCGCCGATTTAAGTCGATCGATTTCCATCACATACCAGATTATATACAATTTATTTCAAATCTGTGGGTAACGTTCAATACATATTTGTATAATACTATTTTACATAAGCACACTACAAAAAAAATTAATTTTAATTGAAAGGGATAACCATTATATTTCATTAATTTGGAAACTATGGGTAACGTTCAATAAATTTTTTTCATTTTAATGTAATTTTTTATTTTATATTTTTTCCAAAAGTACACTACAAATTCAATTAACGAAATTGAGATGGTTAATCATTGTAGTTAATTTAATTAAAATTTTTGGTTAACGTTCAATACATTTTCGTTTTTGTTTAATATTATTTTACATATTCACACTACAAATTAAATTAATTTTAATTGAGAGGGATAACCATTATATTTAATTAATTTGGAAACTATGGGTAACGATCAATCCAATTTTTTATATATTAATTTATTTTTTAAATTTCTATTTTTCTACACACACTGCAAATGCAGTTCACGTTAAGTTAGATGGATAATAATAATATTTAATTTATTTGGAAGCAATGGGTAACATTCAATACATTTTTTGTTTTCCATTTCATCTTTTTACTTCACATATTTATCAAACGCGTTCTGCAAATTGAATTAGCAACTTTAACGTTCAATACATTTATTATCTTTCACTTCACTTTTTCATGTGCAATTTTTCAACAAAATTGCACAAATTGTGTTAATTGAGATGGATAATCAACATATTTAAATAATTTCAGAATTATGGCTAACGTTCAGTGCATAAAAAGTTTTTCAAAACAGCACTAAAAATTTAATTAATAAAATTCAAATAGATAATACATAATTAAATTTAGTTTAGTTGAGAACTATGAGTAACGTTCAATATATTTTTCATTTAATATTTTTTATTGAATATTATATATGCGCAAGATAAAAATTTAGTTATCATTAATTGAGAGCATAATAAATATGTATAATCAATTTGAAAATTATGGGTAACGTTCGATACATATTTTATTATTAATGTAATTTTTTTATATATTGTTCGCGAAGTGTCGATTTTTTAAAGTTTAACGCTCTATTTCTAGACAGCACAAGACATCGATAGAGGAAGTTTTTGACAGTTTCTTCCTCCTCATTATTTTAACAACTCCTTCAAAAAATATTGTAAGAAGGATTTAATCTCTTAATCTCTTAATCTCACAGAATGCCTTTGCGACCGTTACGAGTATAAATACGTAGCTGTTAACGAGGATGCCTCAGTAAAAAATTTTATAAAATTTTGCTTTAGAATAGATTTTAATTCCAAACTATTTTTCATGAATATGGCAGTGAATATTCAAAGTCACAAACATGCGCTCTGCTTATATTGTATGTTTTTATTGCAGTTTCAAGAATTGAATCGAGGACAAAGGATACTAAGAAAAAGTAACATTCGATACACAGAACTGTAGACAAGAACAAATGATATTAAAATTGTATATTCTCTATATTTTATGTTTTTAGTGCAATTTCAACAATTAAATCGAGAATACTAAAAACGAGGATACTAAAAATGAGTAACGTTCGATATACAAAACTGATATTAAAAATGTACTTATACTCTCTAATATTGTGCAAATTATTTCCTATGTATAATAAAATAAACAAATGCTATTATTATGAGCTCATTATTAATCAAGTTACGAGTATGTTGTTCGACCAATTTATACCTTCTTAATGTGCAAAACAGATAGCATTCAATTAAAAGTTTTACAAAATTAAATTTATTTTATACTGTTTATTTATGATATTTTTTCTTGGTAATTTCATTTTTCCCCAAAATAATTGCTGTTTTTTAAACAAATTTCTCTTACGATAAGTTTTTATTTTCTCTTTTCAATGTCCTGATAAAATAGATGGTATTTTAATTACATGTTTAATGAAAAAACATCTTGCACTAAATTTAAATTAGCATTTAACAGAATAAATGCAACATAAAGTGAAAAAAAGAAACTATTTCACCAGAGGCAACAAGTAAGAAAAAATCTTCACTCATATTGGATCTGATGATGTCCTCTGTATGCTTAAAAAAATATCTGTGTTTTTTTTTTGCAAGTATTAAATATGAGAGCATAAAATATGAAATTTGACTTAAAACAACGATTAAAATCATAAAATCAATTTAACATTGCAAATTTGCTGGCAGGCGTGAAATTTTTACTTAAGACACACGTTTCTGCCTAAAATAAATACTCTTCTTTGCAATGATGTGGTTAAAAAGACAGCAAGTAAAAAAGGAAATCACAAAAATCCACGACAATGACGTTTTGTTATGTGCGGTCCAGTTAGTTGTACACTCATAAAATGTAATGATTTTAATTTGATAATACAATTTTCTAATTATAAAATGGGGCCGGCCGTGCCGCATCCATACACAGTAAATATTCATTTTCAATTACTTCATCATAACCGTTTCTTATTAAATTTTGCAATCACATTGAGTTTCATTGACAATATCATGTATTGATTAGAAAAGTGGGCAGCGCCACACCCAAAAGGAGTAAATATTAATTATCAACTAGCTATACTTAGCCGATTCTAATGAAACTTTGCATATACATTGATCCACAATGACAATATAAATTATTGATTCAAAAATTGGGCGGTATCACGCCCATACAAAGTAAATATTAAACTGATTCTTATGAAACTTCGCACACACATTGAAATCATATGACAATATAAAAGTATATTGAGAGAATTGGCCAAGCTCCACTCATATCAAAAGTAAATATTAATAGTAGTGGCATTTCTTACGCAAGGTAAATCTTAGCGCACGGTAGTGCGCCAGACCAAGTTCCGTCCACACAGTGTGTATAATACACGAAACAATTCGAGCTCATAACTTTACTCCGCTTAATCATAAAATAATGAAACTTTAAACATAAGCCTCTGTAGGGAGAGGTTACCTCATAGGTGAAATTTGAAAAGTTCTACCATAAAATCTTCCCGATATATGAAGGTGTAAAAAGTGCATATTTTAGTACATATTCACTGACTGACTGACTCATCAATATTCTTGGACACTTCCACTATAGCCAGAAAGCTGAAATTTGGTATAAAGGTAGGTAGGAGCAATTAACTAGAAAAATCTGAAAACCGGCACTTTTCACCTGGGGGCAGTAGTACTGGGGCACTTCCAGTATAGTTAGAATACTGCTAGAATATGCTAGAAAGCTGAAATTCGGTACAATTGTAGGTCTTGATGAAAAAGTACTAAGAAAAATGTGAAAACTTAAACTTTTCATCTAGGGAAGGGGGAGACCCGGGGTGCCCCTTATTTGTATGGGGCACTTATTGCACCAAATAAAAGCTTAGAAAATAGAACTGAGATCCGCACAAAAGGCCAAGTTCCTATCCAAAAATTTCGGGCGTAAGAAGTAATGAGATCAAAACAAGGACCAGGTTCTTGATAGTTACGATACCATATAATTTCTAAGAAACCTGTTAGCTTGGCAATATTTTTTGCCTTGCTAATATGGCAACGAATTATGGGAAAATGTTGCCATGTTTACAGGTTGCCTAGAAATGAGATGGTATTGTACCTAACAAGAACTTGGTCCTTATTTTGAAATCAGTACATATTACGGCCGAAATTTTTGGATAGGAACTTGGCCTTATTTCCACATTTATGTTTTTTGTGCGGATATTAATTACACTAGACAACAAAATCAAGTTTTTTTCCTCAAAATAACAAGGTTATAACGACTGTTTGTGGTAAAGGGCAACAAAAGAATATAAATGTGTATCGGCGTTTTGAAAGTATACATGTGAGATTCATTTTAGGGGGAAAATGTATGTAGAAAAATGTATCAATCATTGCATTGATGACGCCCTACACAGAAAAAACTAAATTTAATTTTCTGTAAAGGAATTCAATGAAATAGTAAATATTTTGTCTATGAACGGAGCTACAAACGAATTTGTAAATATAGACAAAAATACCTCAACAATTTCATTGAGCAAAAACGTGTTTTTTCAGTGAACAAATTGTTTAAATCTATAAAGCAATTTGTCTAAAAATATTTACAAATTGTAGACAAAACAATTTACTAAATCAAACAAAAATGTTTACTGGATTTTCTGAAAAATATCAAACAATATTTCTTTCTAAATTTGATAAACAATTAGTCTAAAAATGCTTACAATTATTAAGCAAAATAGTTTACTTAATCAAACAAAAATACAAACAAAATGTTCGTCTGTGTCATCATCACCATCCATTAAGCATGAGATTTCACTTTGTTAAATGTGTTCAAGTCTGAATGTTTATCTAAATACTCTAAAAAAATTAATGGGAATTAATGCAACGACATTAACTTATTGATTCACTCAAAAATCTTTTGTAAACAAACTTGGTACATTTGCATTCCGCTATGATTGTTGTTATTTGTGTGTATGTCGTCATCGGGGTGGTTTTTTACGACACAGTTTTTATTGTTGTTTTTGGTGTTTGCGTTCTAAATAAAAGTCAAACAGACAATTCATAGATTATGGACAGAACATTTACTGAAAATTAAATTCATTTTTAGACAAACTTTTTTTTGAAAAGTTTTTGGTGATAATTTTTTCTTTGTATCATCAAAATTTTTACATCATTGTTATGACAAATTTCATCAATATCTAAAACGAAACAGACATCAAATATAAAATAACAAAAAGTAAAACTAAAATAGCAACAAGTAAAAGTAAGAAAATATAAATATGTATAATTGTTTCAATCATTCCATTGATGACAGTTGATGTAAAGGTTGACATCACAATGAAGAAAATTGTCATTGGGTCAAAAACGAAGACACTTGATAGCATTGATGTCAAATTATATCACTCTTGTAAGCCTTACGTTTAAGGTTTAAGATATGTTAACCACTTTTATGTAAAATGCTACGACAAAAATTTTTGTGGAACGTTTTAACTCTCTAACTCATCGTTGTATAGTTCTTTTTGTCACTTTCTTAAAAAAGGGGTAAAAAACTCCCCTGCAACGGTGATGAAGCGGGCGGAAATGTTCTACAAAAATGTCCCTAACGGTGTCTTACATAGAAGTGCTGAACATATCTTATATTTCAAACAAAAGGCTTACAAGGTTTTCTATGCCGAGTACTAATTGTGAAAAAGTACGAAATTAGCCCTAAAACACATTTTGAGTTTTGAATGGTTTCTGACGTTCAAGTTAAGCCTGGAGCTCTGATGGCTTTGAAGGCTTATAACTAGTAGAAATTTATGGCAAATACTTTTTTCGTAGTTTTTTTACGAAAGGGACAAAAACACTCATACAACGAAGAGACAGAGGGTTGAAGTGAAGAGTTAGAGGTTAAATGTTTCCTGTGGTGTTTTATGTAAAAGTTTTGCATACATCTTATACGTTAAACGTAAGGCTGACAAAATTCCCTATGCCGAGTTACTATAACTAAGTGCAAAGGGGTGGGGAGAGGAGCTTTAACTCTCCATAAAATGAGTCCCAGATGTAAAGCTTGAAAGCTATGATATAATTATATATTTTTTATATATCTTTCTTTTGTTGTACAGTGTTATATGATATCTGGGGAGCTGCAATATAGTAAAACTCGAAATTTCGATTCTAATAAATAACAATTTACAAATTCAAGTCAATTTTAGGACTGGAGCAACGGAAATTTTTTTCTGTTATTTGAGGTTTCTTCAATTCGGTTCTAGTTTTCGGGATATAGCGTTATGTCAAAAATTAAGCAGTTGCATGGTAAATAATAACATAACTGGAGAACGGTTTATCCTATTCTGTAAAAAACCCCGAAACTCAACAACAATATTATCTAACTGACTGTTCCACAATGTTGACAAGTCGTTTTTTTTTAAATTTTGTTGTTTTTAAAAAATTCATTAAAAATAAAATACCATAAAAATTTCATTCTTTTCTATTATCATATACATACATAGGTAAATATGTTCCAAACAAAACTAGCCGTATTTCATTAAAATCGATCCACAACTTTCGATTTTATTTTCAATTGTGTGAGGGAGCTAAATTGATGAAAATCAAAATTTTTATCAATGGAGTTTCCCACTTAATTGTGAATAAAATCAAAACATGTGGATAGATTTTAATGAAATATGGCTTGTTTTGTTTGGAACATATGTATCTATGTGTTGATATGCCTATGGAAAAGTAATGGAACTTTTCGTGATCTATTAATTTTCATTAATTTTTTTAAAAACAAAAAATTTTATAAAAAATTTTTTTTTGGCACAAGTTCCATGATATCTCTGAAACTACTAAGCAGATTGAACAATGATATTTGCAGGGCCTGAAGATAGTATTATTGTCAAGTTTTGGATATTTTATTTAACTAAATAGCACAATCAAATAAAACATTCTTCAGTCATGTTAATATTTTTCATGCAATTGCTTCCTTTGATGCGGCCCAAATAACATAAGAAGGAAAGTTTCATTTGTCCTACTCAAAAATTTTACCTGAATTTGTAAACTTTTGTACTTATTGCGTGCTGAAAGCATATTTTTATTTTACTCCGATTTACATAGATTTTTTTACGAGTGTATTTCACAGCCACTAATAAACAAAAATAAAAATAAAAAAAATGAAAGAGGAGGCAGGTGAATAAACTTCTACTAAACTGTCCGCCTATCATCTTTATTTCATACGTTGTTTTCATGTTAATAATTATGAAATGTTTGCTATTTGTTTAAAGAAAATTCGCATCATTATTTTATCAGATGGAAATTTAACAGATCATTTTAACCACCATTACAGACGATGCAGCCAGCACTGGCCACCTAAAGCCACCACAACCACCACCACCACCTTCTCTTCTCTTCCTGGCACAGTGCCAGGAAGAGATACCCATTGCACAGAATCATTTTTCATCAAACTCTTTATTTGGTTTGTAATCTTCCCCAGGTACTTGAATTTGACTGCGAAACAGCAGACTTGTTATTTATGAGGCGTGTATAGAGGGGCGTGTTTGTGATGCATGCTTTTTTCTGTGTTGCATTTTAAGCTGTTTGTTGATCGATCTGAAACTGCAACAAAAACAAGAACAACCTTAACAAGCAAATGAACTGAATTGTTTAATGTTTGTTATGACAATGTTTTGTTAAATTTTCGAAAACCAGCGAAGACATGTGAGGACCACCCTTTTAATGAACATCTAATTACAACGTTTATAACAAGCTGTGATTATCGCTCAATGCAACTTGTTTGCTTGGCTTGTGAATATGAGTATAACTTTTCTTTTTATGGTGTGTTTGTTATTTTGTGAAGTCTAAACAGAACGTGACGCTTGTTAAGTAAAATTTTTTAAAGTCCTAAAAGCTTTCATCACTGCTAAAAGGCCTTTAGCGTTTTCTCTTTTATACGCTGGTAAGGATTTTTTCAAGACTCTTAAACTGGGTTGATGATGATGGTGATGATGACAATGATTGTTATGAAAAAGTGGTTGTTGCTGGGCTTTTTTTAGTTTTTTGGGTTGTTAAGCTTAAGGGCCTCTTTTGTTTAAGTTAAATTTATGTTTATTTCACGTATAAATTTGTAATTTTTGGCGCATATTTATTTATTATTGTGTTGTGGTTTTTGTTGGTTATTTTGTGTCAGCTTCAGCAGCAGCATCATCATCGTGCATGTGAATTATATGTTATTGATTTTAATCGAAATCGCCTTAAAATACATGTTGTCTTTAATTGCATGTGTAGTTGAAAGGCTGGCAGAAAGGGGGGTTTTTAATGAAACTCCTTGCTAAATGGAATTTATGACACATTTTTATTTTTTTTAGGAATATCGTATTTATTTTGTGTAGCTTGTGAGGTCGAAATTTACATACGATATGTTCACAAGTTTAGAGTAAATATCACCTGCTACACTTGCCGATATTTAAGATAAAGAGTCGTTGTTTTAGATAAAGTTTTGAACAGAACAATTAGACTATGCCATAAAATGAAACTTTTGTCATAACCTTTGATCACCACTATATTCTTTAATGTGTTATGATCGTCTAACAACAAAAACAGTTGAAATTTTAAATTCTATGAATAAGTGTTTTTATTATTATTATTATTATTATTTTTTTTAATTTGAGATTTTTCAAGAGACTGCTACACCGATTACTTTACAACTTTGGAGGGGGTAGTGCAATTTTATTACAAAGATCACTAAAAAAATGTAATACAATTACCTTTAAGCCTTTTTTACCATTTTTTAAAAAATATTTTAGAAATCAAAAAGTGGCTAAAACGTACCATTTTTAATAACTATTCATAAAGACACATATGCTACAAATAAAACAAGCTTTATTCCATTAAAATCGATGCATAAATATTGATTTCATTTATATTAAAGTGAAGTCATCTAAGTTTTGCAAAAACTGCAAATATTTACGAACACACATACTGCTTAAGCCTTTTTGGCTTTTCTGCAGAAACACACAGGGTCTTGGCTGGAATCGACCCCAGGTTAATAATCTACCACCCTATCCTTTACACTACTACTGTACAACAAAATCTTTTTTTAAATAACAAGGTTCTAACGACTGATTCTGGTAGAGGCCAGCAAAAAATACATACGTGTATCGTCATTTTAAAAGTTTACTTCTGGGATTTATTTTAGAGGAAGTTAATGTTCCTTCCTTTTACGCATAGTTATGCAGACTCAGCATAGAATATCTTGTAGGGCTTACGTTTAAGGTATAAGATATTTTTAACACTTTTATATAAAACACCACGAGGAATATTATTGTTGAACAACTCAGCCCGCTATAATGCTGCTGAAGGAGAGTTTTTTGCCCCTTATTTATTTAGGGTCAAAAAGACCCATATCGCGTAGAGTTAACCATGATGTTTTCCATATGCCGAGGTAGTATAATTATATGCAAATAAAGCTAATTTTATGAAGCTCAATTAATAAGAGGTATCCCTTACAAATGTATTTAAATTGTCACAGCAATTACACACAGAAAAATTTCCATGTAAAATCGTCGAAAACCAGGTTAACTTAACATTTTTCGGTAAAGATTTTGCTTCATAGGTGTTACATGTTAAATCAACATGATTTACAATAATCTTGAAAGAAAATTTTTCCTTTTGAATTAACTATATTTCATGTTGATTTAATATTCCAGTACAGTTAAATCAAAATGAAGTTGATACTGAAATAATACGAAAAATCATATTGAATCAAAGTGATTTCGAGTTGAAACAACGTGAATTTGTTATTATAACAACACGAAGAATCATGTTGAATCAAAGATATTTCAAGTTGAAACAACGTGAATTTGATATTGGAACAACACGAAGAATCATGTTGAATCAAAGTTATTTCAAGTTGAAACAACGTGAATTTGATATTGGAACAACACGAAGAATCATGTTGAATTAAAGTTATATCAAGCTGAAACAACATGACTTTAATGCAGCTATTTTATTAATTATTTTACTTACATGATAGTCATCAGAAAAACTTTTCGTTGTAGCTGACTGCCCCAGCCAAGATTTGAACTCGTGCCACCTACATGATAGTCCACGCGCTAACCACTGCAGCCACAACAGCTTCAAACTTTTCGTTACTCATACACTAAATAAATACCATCGTATGTAAAACGCATTTCATTTTAATTCAACATGATTTAAATGATTATTTAACATAACACTTATTTGAAATTAAAGTTATAGTCATGTCGATTGAAAATGAAACTTAACGTTTATAACAAAATTGTTTTAACGGTGATTTAAGGTTAGATTAATTATTTTCCGTTTAAAATTAATATGAAACAATGGCAATTTTAAACCAGCAGCAGTAAATATTCGCTGGTAATTCGTTTTTTGTCATATACATAGACGACACATGTAAGAATAAACAACAACAAGTCACACAACTAAGCAGAACAGTGAATTGTAGCAATGAACAACGCAAGTAAACACTAACACACTCAAGCCACAAATTATTTCTTGTAAATTTAATATGATTTGCAATCAAAATTGCGGCATGTGGATTTTACATTCCTTTTTTTCTGTGTGTACCTAGTTATTATTTGACTTACTTGAAGCTAAAAAATAAGTAAACAAAATAAAATTTAAAAATTTGAGAACCTTTTCCCAAGTTATTATAATATCGGTGGAGCAGCGTCTTCAAAACTAGACTTTTTTAAACAAAATTAGCTAATTTCACTTTATTGTGAATAAAATCAATATTTATCCATCGATTTTCATGAAATCAAGCTTATTTTATATCTAGTATATGTGGCTTTGTGATCAAAGTATAAAAATTGCAAAATTTTTAAATGTTAAATTTTTTATAAAATTTTAAAAATTAAAAATTTTGAATTTTACATAAAAAATATTTTTTTCATCATTGCGGTCTGAATAATTCCGAAAACATTGAGTATATAAAAAAAATGTTATAATGGGTTAAAAGTAATTTCATTTCAATTTTTCTAGTGGCTTTTGTAATAAAATTAAACAAGCCCTTTCACAGTTATGATAAAATCACAAATTCCAACTTTTAGAATAAAATAAAAATAAAAATAGAATTTAAAATTTCGACTGTTTTTGTAGTTAATGAACCATTTGCCTTGTTATCAGTTTCTCGTCATCCACCATGTACGCTAAACAAAAACATGGTTGTTATGTCTATAGTTTAAGAACAACATATTACGATTGAATTATAATGGTTACAGTCGAATCATATACAGTCGACTCTTGATAATTTGAAACGCGTTAATTTGAATCTCTTGATAATTTGAAATGTTTTCCAGGTCCCTTGAAAACATTTTATAAAATAAAGAAAAATTCATGTCTCATCGGTAATTTGTAATTATTTTAAATGACATCTTAGCCGCCGACATGCTATACCCAGCAAAAACGTTGCTTACTGGCAGGCAAAAAAGTATATGAGAATTTAAGTCGTAACTACTTACTATTTGACTCGATAACTACTTTTTTCGTTGGAGAAGTCCAAAATATAAAGGGTACCCCTTACAAATGTTTTTACATTGCCACAGCAATTAACTAGTTATTATTTGGCTTACTTGAAGCTAAAAAATAAGTAGTCAAATAAACAAATTAAAAAAATTTTACACAAATTATATATTATTTATATGTGCTCAATTTTTATTATTTATTTTTGACCCATCTGGGATACGAACCAGTTCTCGTTCAGATTTGAAGACAAGAACTTTACTTACTCAGCTATTGCTGACTTATAAGCTTAATCGACAACAATTATTACATGTTGACTTAAAAAGTGGTTGTCTACTTATTTTATTAATACATATCAACAAATTGTGGCTACTTTCTAGGCAGTAGCTATGATTTGAAGCATAGTTATTATATAAATAAGTACTACTCATTACTTTGTAACCCATTAATAAAGTACTACCGATTACAAAAATCACAAAAGTTTTTACTGGGCAATTTGAGTTTTTTCGCCTGTACGGTCAATAATTTCAATTATTTTAATGCGGTGGGAAAAACTAATTTTTAAGAAAAAGTACTTTTTAAAAAAATTTTTTTTCTAAAAAGAAGTACTTTTTAAAAAGAGTTCTTTCTAAGAAAAACTACTTTTAAGGTAAAGCTCCACTTAAGAATAAATACTTTGGAAAATCCTCATAATCTCATTTAGACCGTGAAATTAAATAGCCTTCTATTCCTAATTATACTGAAACGTAAAAAAGAAAAAAGGACGATTAGTGAAGTTTTTCGGTCGTTATCGTGGCCACATACAGGATACGTACATACAGACAAACGGACGTCCAAGACAAAACTTTTTTAAACTGTTTTTTAATTAGTTTAAGTAATGAAAATGACATTAAAAATGTCATGAGTGTTAAAAATAGTATTTTTTTCTTAATATGTGTGTATATATTTTTTACAAGTGCAATATATGATAATAATAGAGCCATTTTAAGTTTGAAAAATCAGTAGTTTCGCGTGAAGAAAAGGTACTTTTCAAAAAAAATTACCTATTTAAAAAAGTAGCTTTTAAAAAATCTACCTCTTAAATAAATATACAGTTTAAAAAAAGTACGAGTACGAAAGTAGATCTCGCCTTTCGGATTTTTTTTCTTCGAAAACAGATTTTCAGTATTTTGATGAAAATGAAATTAATTTTTCGCAAAAAAAAATTTTTTTTAACTCCTGGCGAAAGCCGTATTTCTTTTTAGTAACTTATATCGTATTTTAGTTAACATTTCTTTTTAGCAAAAAGTTTTATCTCTTTGCCAGTAGCTGGGCAGCTTGTACAGCGAACTAATTAAATCATTATTTCAAGTCTTTGAAAACAAACACTTTTCTTATTTTACTTGAAATCTTGATCTTGAAAACTTTACGACTTTATTTGACTTGCAAACATGACTGCTGCAAGCAGGCCAAACCTAAAACAAAATCCTTATCAATGTTAACAGATCTCTACTGTTAAGGACGACAATTTTTGCTTATTTTGGCCGATTCCTTTAATTGGCAGAAAATAAACAGAGCGTCGAAGAAAAGAATAAAAGTAAAAATTCAATGGTTTACAATTAAATGAAGTTAAATAAAGTAAAGAGAGAAAAAAACTGCAAAACTGCAACCGCGTTTAAGATTGTGATCAATACAGCAGCTGTGACATAAAAATTACTTGGAGTTCATGTCCAACAAAATCCCACAACAGAAGCCTAAAAATGAGGTGGGGCAAACAAATTCATTACGTTGAAACAAACCAAATAAAGGCATGAACGACGACCACTGAAAAAAGTAATTAAGTTTTTTTCATTTGTTTAAAGACAGATTGAATTTTTGTTTGCGCAATAAATCAATAAGAAATAACACTTGAACTCATTAACCGAGATCTGGTCAAGGGTTATTTATTTTTATATAAATTATTTTGTCTATTTTAAAATAATTAATTATTTATTTATCTGTTATAAAGTAAATAAAATCTATTTATAAATATTTTTTAAGCAGCCACATTTCTTGTGTGTAATCAATAAAACATCTTGACACAACACCTGTCATATGCAGCCATACATACTTTCATTTACTACACGATCATAAATCATTTTCATTAAGAAATTCCTTTATGTTACACAAGATCCTGTGTGTACTCCTTTTTAACTCACAATGACAACCATTAATTGATAAAAATCTTTCTTAGAAAACTCATACTACCAGAATATATACAAAAATTTAAATAAAGTAAAAAAAAGAAAAAACTAAAAATAAAATAAAAATCTAAAGCAGGTGATTATAATGGTGTGTTAACAAACTCAATATCAGTTTAATATTAATGTTTGTACTTCACTCTACTCGATACCGCTACAAACATCCCCATTGATGTCATTTATTAAAACCTCAACAACCCAGTAAAGAACTAGAGTCAGAGCCAGAGCCAGAGTCACTGCCAACCAGCCAGCTAAGCCAACCACAAGTAAAATAAATTGTATACGAAAAACATTTTTCTTGTTATTTTGATAAGCGTTAAGTAGAGTTGGTTGGTTGATATTGAAATAATACTTGTTCGTACCATGAAACTACAACAGTGAAACCGTCTAATTAACAACCATTAAATTGATAAGACCTCACAGACCTAAAGAATACTTTTTACTCTTAAAAATTCCTCCACTTACTAATGGTCACTATACAGAGTAAGGAAGAGTCCTTATGGAAATTGTTGGCCGTTTGTTTATTTATTTTATATATTTCTTGAACCTCCTCTATTGATTGCATGGGGAGTTGATTTTGTCCCACTCGTTTAGTTTAGTTTCAATTTTTTTTTGGCAGCAGGAAAACATGCTGTTCCTTAAATTTTATTCGTGATGTTCATTTTAAAGCCATGCTAGACTTTGCATGTCACTGGCATGTTATTTAAAGTAATATGCTACACCATTTACAAGCGAAATTTACTAAAAATAATTTCAGCATAAATAAGCTCGGTTTAGTGATCCCAAAAATTATCCAACTTTTTTGTTTTAAATATAAGGTGTGATCCATTAAAGTGGATCACAAATTTGGGTTTCTTCAAATTTCATACCCCAAATCGATGGGTATTTATAAAAAACTATCCTAAGAAAATTTCAGGTCAATCAGCTCAGATTAAGGCGTGTCGCACCGCACGCCCACCATAGGATTAAACAAATGCAATTTTTCTGCTTTTAGGTCTCATAACTTAATAAAAAAAATTCTTTCTTTTTTTGACTTGTCTTAATTCACAATTTACTGAGAGAACTTTTTAAATTTTTTTTATGAAATTTAAAATTTTTAGGTTAAAAATTTTACGATATCTCTGAAACTAATGGGCTCGGCATAAAGATAATTTTGCTGTCGAGTTCTGGTTTTTCTTTTTTCTTTTGCTGAATATAGCAAACGCTTCTCCAGTTATGTCGTGGAAATGCTTTCAATTTTGCCATAAGGGTATATCTCGAAAACTAGAGATGATAAAAAAGTCAAGTACTGATTTATGATGAAAATAACTAGGGAACGAAAAAGTTTACCGAAACTTGTAAATTAATGTAATCATATTGCTGTTTATTTGTTAAGTGGCTGCTAGATGGATCAATATATGTGCTTGTGTGCGTTTGTTATGAAAATCAAAAGCATTTTGATATTCTTCAATATTTCCCCTCCGTATAAGTGTAAAAATTTTTTGTAAACAAACGCACACAAACACATATATTGAAGCAGAATATTGATGTGCTTAGCAGCCACTTTAAATATGCGATTAAGATAAAAGTGGGCAAGGAAAAGGCTGTTGGAAACTTTGCAGGCAACAACTTTGTAGAAGAAAAATTTTTTGTAAATATTATATTTAGTAAGTTATGAGATCTAAAAGACAGAAGAGAGCATTTGCTCAAACTTTGGTGGGCGTGCCTTAATCTTAACTGATAGACCTGAAGTTGTTAAGCATATTTTTTTTATAAATACCCGTCTATTTCAGGTACGACACTTGAATATGTCCATCGATATTGTTTCCTTCAAGAAAATAGTGCGAAAAGATTTTCTGCTGATTTTCTTCGGGGCCTAGGAATTTTCTCCTCTGAGTATATCGAGAGCTTGAAGTCCAAGATTACACTGAGGTAGAATCAGCGATGCCATATATGAAGTTTTTTTACGATATGACAAAAAACGATATGACGCCATACTCCTTGGAATATTAATCAGGCACAATTCTTTCTGAATATAACGTTACGAACCTTAGCCTAATAATCAATTTGCATTCATATGACATACTGTTTTTTACGATATGACAACATAGCGATATGACAATGCAGCGATATGGCAACAACGTGTATGGCTATCTTAGTGTTGTCGTATCGTAAAAAACTTACAATATGACAATACGGTATGTCATATCGTTTTATGTCATATCGTAAAAAAACTTCATAAATGGCATCGCTGGGTAGAAGCTTACTTCATAATTTAAAGAGAGAGAATGTTCTTTTTGGAAATGGTGTAATTCGTATCATCTACTTTAAGAGTAAATGGTTGTATGTTTAAATGTCTTGCATAAATTAATTAAAAAACCTTAATGGACATGATATCAGTGGAAATATTTCTTCCACGCAATGTTTTCTTTGCAATAAAAAATAACTTAACGCAATTTGTTTTAAGCTATTTTTTTAAGCGAGTAAGATAATAATACAAAAGAACAGTTGTGTACAGAGTTGTTTATGTTAGAGATGGGTAGGTGAGTAGCTTTTTTCCCCATTTTTAACGGGAGAAAAACTATTCATGCAGGCCTATGCTTGCTCTTGTTTTATGGCTTCCGCGTAGAAAAAAATATTGCTTTAAGGCTCAAATGAACAAAAAACCGTTTTCTTAGAGTTTGAATTTTAAACAATCATAACTTCTTTCTTTCAAAACTGATTTCTACGAACTTTAAGTGTTTAAAAGATATAATTCTTATCTTTCAAATAAGGCATGGCTTTTGAAAATCAGTTTGTAAATGACTGAGTTATGATGATTTAAGTGTAAAAAAAACCAAATTTTTCAACAACATTTTTAATTTCCCCGGGCCTCAAGTGGATTATGAGATACCAATATTTGTTTCATTAAATTTGGCTAAAAAATAAGTGAGTTATGGCATGTTTTGTGATTTGATTTTTTTATTTCTTATTTAGAAGTACGGAGGTCACGCTAATATATTTCATCATAACCCGAGAAAGTTTTAACCGATTTAGATAAATCCAACATAAGAAGATGGGGAATAAAATTGTCTATACGTTATCCATAATTTATTTACATTAGCAACAGTTTATAAGTGATTTAGAAATAAGCGGCGAAAAACTAGTTTTTTCATACAAAATTAAAGTTTTTTCGTTTTCAAAAACTCATAAAAAAATTAACAGCGCAGACATTTTAGATTTTTATCATTTATCGGAAAGTTAGATATATTAGGAATAAAATAAGCCATAAATAATTAAGATCGATGGACAAATGCCGATTCTTAGCTATGTTTGAAGAAAATCGGCCTTTGCTTCTAAACTGATTTCTACGAATTTTTTTTTGTTTTTTTGAAAGATGTGATTCTTATCTTTCAAATAATGGATGGTTTTTGATAATTAGTTTGTAAATGGCTAAGTCATGGTGATTTAAGTGTAAAAACACAAAAAATTTTTTTAAAAAATTTTAATTTCCCCAGGCTTTAAGTAGCTTATGCGATACCAAAACACCATAACCCTATTCACAATCGTGTGCAAATGGTCTTGCACCGTAACACTTGCACCACTAACAATTGTTAAATGGTGAGTATAAATATGCAATACCATTTTGCAAATGCTACGATGCAATACCATTTTCACAAGATTGTGAATTTCAATGCAATGTTGGTTTCGATTCCCATCAAGGTGTTTTTCGCCAACAAAATAAAGCGTCCGATGGTTGCGTATGTTCTTCAAAAAAAAGACAAAAATTATTTGTTTGACTAAGTACGAAATTAACCCTTAAACACATTTTGAGTTTTGAATGATTTCAAGCGATCAAGATAAGTGTTGTGCTTGGGTGCTTTTTAAAACTTATACAGCCATGTCACAGAATACCATTCCGATCAGAAGTGGCTTCAATTCCTTAATTTGCTTCTTCAGAAAGCGAAAAACTAAAACTTTCTTCGTAATCATACCACTTTTAAATTTAAAAGTGGAATCGACAAATACTTTTCTACCAACTTTATTTGCAGTAAATACTTAAAAACGTGCATACTTTTAGGAGCGTCAAATAAAAACTTGGTCATATGCTTCGTTTCTAAAAACAAGAGTTAACCCTTTCGCTACAAGTTTTCCAATTCAGGCATTAAAAATCCAATATTGTTACTATTCGGCCTTAAATATTTTTAATACATATTAATATTTTTATTTTTTCCAAAAAGTTGACTCCAAAGTGGTTTTTTAGAATGATGTTATATGGATACATTTGTACTCAATGGTGTATAAAAAACACATGGGCGAACAAAACTAAATGGAATTGGAGGATGAGGTGGTCCTGCTTAATTAGCAATCTGAGTTGAAACGAGCCATTTTCCAACTTTCCAAGTTGATCAAAAGAGGAATTCTCTGAGGGATGAGTCCATTATTTTATGGAACGACCCAAGAAGGGGGAAAGACGAGGAATTGCATTTTTTAAACATGGTGATCTCTTACTATTATCGATAGTTATATTTTATTTGGAACCAGTTACCCCAAAATGTTCAAATTGTGCGAAATGTTGACTCTTTGAAAGATGAGTCCATTTTTTTAGAAAAGGAAAAACGCACTTAGGGTGAACATTTTTTAGAACAAATTGCTGATTATTTTTTCTAGGGCCAATTGACATTTTTATTTCCAAATATGAATCGGTAAAGCATAAAAATTAAAATGACTTTGATCTAGAGCTACAATAAAAACTTTACCACATCTTACGTTTGTATCCATATGGATACATGCATAATAAAAAAATCGTCGGTGCTTTTTTAATTGTTTAAACAAAAAAAAATTTTATCCAGAATATTGAATTAAAGTCTTTTTGACTTATTTCAGTTAATTTTATTTAAAAAAAGTCAATATGTTTGTTTTATAAGTAAAATAAAAAACTCTGTTTTGACCAAAAATAAAATATTTAAAACATGCTTTTTTAAATTCGTATTTTTTTTAAAAAATAAAACCAAAAACTTTTCCAAAAGTGACTAAATTTAGAAATAAGTCTTTGGAATTCTATAATCCGTTAACAATTCAAAGGTAAAATTAATGCGGTTCTTGTGAGACGCTTATCAATTTACTTGTATCCATATGGATACAATATAGCGAAAGGGCTAACAAGCGCCTCAAGGTATAAAAACTTTATTGCTAAATCGAAATACAACATAAACGGAATATAAAGCACCAAAAATGAATTTTTTCGGAATTACAACTACGGAATCTGTGACAAGGCTGATAGTACAATTTTATGGGAAAAATTTTTGTAGAATATTTCAGTCCGGTCTACGCCGCTGAAGGGGAGCTTTTTGCTCCTTTTTTTAAGAAAAGGACAGAAAGACCCATAGAGTGTTGAAATGTTTCACAAAAATTTTTATCATTGTGTTTTGCATAAAAGTACTGAAAACATCTTATGCCTCAAATGTAAGTAAGGCTTGCAAGATTTCCTATGCCAAGTACTCATTAGCGGTATATTTGGTACGAATGGTCTTGCAAAGGAGCAAGCGCAAACTTTTTGTTTGCAATTTAACAATAAAATACATTACTTTGCACTTACAACGCTTTTGCAACTACGCTATACTAAATCGGTATAGCCTTTTGGTATTGCAATATCGCAACTCACGTTTTGACAGCTGAAATAAAATTAAATCAAAAATATCTACAAAAATTAAAGAATTTATTAAAAAAAATATTAATGAAAATTAAAAAAAAAACATAAAAATTGGATACACGGGACAATAAAGTTTACTTGGAATCTGGATGTAGCCACAGAAGTGCATGTGTATGTGGGTATTTAAGTGTATGTGTAAATTTTTATTTAGTGTTTCAAAGTGAGTAAAAAAGCGCTCACGAATATTGACAAAAGCGTTGCAATTACAAACAGTTAATATACAAAACGCACCAAACATAGAATACCGTTATTGTAAATAAGTATGAAATTAACCCTTAAACATATTTTTAGTTTTAAACGTTTTATGTCGTTCAAGTTGAGTCTAGAACTTGGGTGTATTGAAAATTTTGTAGTAAAATTGTATAGCAAATATTTTTGTAAAACATATCAGCTCGCTATATGCCGCTGAAAGGGAGTTTTTTTTTACCTTTTTTAAGAAACAGAGAAAAAGACCCATACAACGATGAGTTAGACGCTTGAAATGTTCCAGAAAAATTTCTCCTGTGGAGTTTCACATAAAAGTGCTGAACACATCTTTTATCTTAAACGTTATGCTGATAAGATTTCCTATGCCGAGTCACTATAACTATGAGCCAAAGGGGTGAACTTTGACTCCCTAAAAATGAGTCCCATATGATAATTTCAAGACGCCAATATATGTATATTTTTTTGTCCCTCTGCCAGAATCAGGAGTTAGAACCAAGTATATAGTCTTTTTTTTTTGTGTTCAAGCATACTCTGTCGGAAGAGAAATAAAAAAAGTATAACACTACTTTTACGAATCATGCGGTAGAAGTTGCTCAATATCTTGCGTGAGCGATGGCCATCTCTATTTTCCTAAGAAGGTTGAAAATAGTTTTATTATGCAAAATACCTTAATATTGAATAAATAATTTTCTTATGGAAACAATTATAATTTCAAAGACTTCATTTCAAAAACTGTTTTTCGTCATTGCTCATAAATTTTTGTTTATAATAATGAAAACTTTCTTTCTTATCAGATCAATAATTAAATTAATTAATTTAAATGAGTTTTTCCCAGTATAAATTCAACCCTTTTTTTGTAATAAATTCTTTTAAAACACAAGACAAAAATTCTCAAAATTCAATTGAGTTTAAAGACAAATTCTCATGAATGTAAACAGGTGTCAACTGTTAATAGGCCATCTTTCTTACTTTTATTTAAATAAATGAAATACCATTTTTCCACAGCAGAACGAATTGTTTAATTGGCTTTTTCATTTACTTACATCAATTACCCTGTTTGTGTGAAATTTAAATATTATGTTGCACAGAAAAAAACTTAGATACGACTTCGATTACGAAAACAGTAGATTCAATTAATTGTGTTGTCGAAGCTCAACCTTTGAAGAAAATTTGTATATTCAATCACTGAACTTTTAAAATTTCAATAGCTGAAAATTTGTAAAATTTTTTTAGAAACTTTTATTTTTGATCAATTGATTTAATTACGAAATTAATTGAAACTAGTTTTAACTTTTGAATAAGTGTATTAATTGAAAATTTTTTAGGAATAATTTTTTCTGTGTACGATACTAAATTTTATGTTCGATGACAAACAAAAGACGAAAACATCTATAGATCAATGAAAGAAGGAAAAGTTTCGTACAGCTATTAGCTGCACCCATATCTAGCGTTATTATATTCGCTAGACACAAGACTCACAGTCAAAATATACAATTTAAATCAACTCATTATTATTATTTATGATTACTAAATAACAATTGACATAAACCCAACAACATGCTGATAATGGCCACAATAATGAAGTTGGTTTTGTCTAGAACATATAAAAAAACAAACTGTTGCTGTTTTTAGTTTAAGGTTAATTTCTTTTGGGTTGCATTCATTGGCACTGAGATCTGTTGAACAGATTAAACCAACTCGAAACTAAAACTGTCATTTTCTATCTATTTTATTTTTGTATCTTAACCTGTATCGAAACTAATCAGGGGACATCGATGATAATAATTATTATACATGTCTGTAGATAGTAACTCCTATGATGCAACATTTTTAAACCCCCATCAGTTTTCTACAGTTTTATACAAGAAAAATATAAATATTTTTTTGTTTTTAAACTGTTGTCTATATAGAATTGATTTACACCTGATGTTGTTTGTTACCTTTGCTATTTTCTTCACTACTTTTGTTATTTTAAAGTTGTGACATTGTAAGAAATTGTCAACATTATTTGATTTTAAATGTTGAGAAAAACTCAGCGGGTTGCCTTAGGAGATCAGAGAACCCTTCTGCCTACTTTACAATCGTTTAAGTTGAGATCGTAAAAATGATTCATTGATAAAGAAAACAATAGAAAAGTAACTGTCAAATGGCGCCTACTATTTTGACAGTATTTTAAATGTTTTTTGTGAGTTGTTTATACTAATAAAAAAATAGATTTTATTTAATTTTAGTAAGAGTTTAGAAGAGTATGAATTAAAAGAGAGATGGCAATTACAAATCTTTAAAAACCTTTAAACTATATTCAGAAAAATAAACGCTGGGAAAGTATAGTTTAATATCAACTTGAAAGTGATCTAATTTTCGTATTCAATTTTCACGAAAAAATTGTATATATATGAATTAAAATCCCGTTAAAAAGAGCCATCTGATAAGCGGTGATAAGCAAAATACACGTGAGCACTGACGATAGAAGTGTAGCGGCATCCGAACGTTGCGCTACTCTGTTCTGCTGTGTACGTTGAAAAATTAAGTTGATGTTAATTTTTCCCCCGTTCCTTGGAATATTAATCATGCCCAATTCTTTTTGAATTAAACGTTACGAACCTTAGCCTAATAATTAATTTGGATTCACAAGCAAATACTTTCGAAATAATCATATTATATTCAGCCTTGTTCTGTATTCCATCCGAAATGAAAATGTTCTCGGAGTCACATATGTCTTGTAGTCTTAGCCTTAAGAATCACAAAATTTTTCGAAACTATTAATCTGGCAACTTCTTTCTGCTAATTTCTGCTCCACGTCCTAAGTTGGAAATTTTCTGGTGGTTGCACTTTAGTCATCATTAAGCTACCAGTCGTTTTATTAATTAATTAAATATAATCTATGTGCAATATTTATAAAAAAAAATCGTATAATATTGTAATTAAAATATTAAATTTCATAATTACGTACAATTTATGTTAAAATAACTATAAAAATGCACGCAAATTTAAATAAAGTGTTAAACAATTATGAATAGACCTAACGACGGCGTACTTTCCTACACACATCTGTACATTAGGATGGCATTCGGATGTACATGGGAAAAATTCATTTAACATCGTATAAAAAGGAAACAAAATACGAAATATGAACTTTATTATCCGAAAGTTTTATAATATGTATTAAATGAGCAACTATTTATAGATTGGGGAAACATTACATTCTCCTAAAAAAACACATATCACATATTGTCATTCGTTACCTAACTTTAGGACGGATGATACACTATTCACCATTTCAGACCGTTTTATTTGCTTAGAACTAGTTTAGAACAAAGTCAAGGAATTAATAAATAAAATAAAACGTTTTAAGAGTTGTTCCCTTGACCATTCCTTGCATTTTGCTTATATTCTGCATTCTGCTTTTCGTCGAATTTTAGTTTTTCTCTATATCGGGAAAATGTTGCTTTTAACCCGGCAAGACCTTAAAAATTATCGGAGGAAGCCAATAATTTTTTTTTCAAGTAGATATAGTCAAAAGAGCAATAAGTTTTAATTCTCAGGGGAAAAAAAACTTTCTAGACGAAAGCCAGTTAAAAAATAGTGAAGACCATCTGTAAAATGTCTTGCCCAGTTGCATGTAAAAAACATCACAGGTAAATTTTATACATAAAAAGTTTTATTGAGAGAAAGCAGCAAAAAATTTAAATATATATTACTTTCGATGGTGGTAGTCCCAGAAACAATTTTTATCGAGCTAACCGAATAAATGCAGGTCGCATTTGGAACAAACGACTTGGCTGTCAGACTTTTTGCAGTGCTTGCACCTTTTTTGGCTTTTCTATCTACCCAAACAGGAAAATTATCGAACACCTTCGAACCGAACATCAGCAACTTGATGAACAGCTCTTTTCTCAACACCTGGTATGCCAGGCTGTGGTGATACGAGCTCATCGAGACATTAAGCAGTCGATGGTCGCCCTACAGACCGTTTGCTTTTGAAGGAAACAAGATCAGCAGCTCTTTCCTTACGGAAATCTGGAAGCTGTAAATGCAGTCCTTCATCGGACATATTGTTGAGAGTATTATCATTTTCGTCGTGCAAACATTTGTATAAAATGAATACATTTGTAGAGGCAATGTCCACCAAATGGAAGAACAATCTGGTCATGGGCCTGATTGTGTAGGGCGTTAGCGTAAACGCCTATGTCGTTTATTGTAATAGATTAAAGTAACACACAACCCGTGTTCTTTAATCTACTAGAAAAAACGAATTAGGCGTTTACGCCAACGCCTTCCACAATCAGGCCCAATATTTCGAGTCTAAGCTCGAATGTGGTATCGACCCCTGAGACGATCCACTGCACCCATTTGAGCATTGTATTCTCGGATAATTTGAGGGAAGTTGATTTCGATGAATTTCTAGAGCCTTCTATCATACCGAAGAGCCTTGTTGCTCAGGATTGATTCTTCCGAAGCTTTCAGTACCGACATACATATATATCGATGTCAGGCGAACACATTCGGTCAAAGGATCTCGAGTTCTTTTGCATTTGGAAGATGCTTTTGTTATGGTTGCAGTTGATGTCAACGGTCCTTGTGTTGCAACGGTTTTGACTGCCGCTATATCTTCAAAGATACGAGACAAGAAACTGTTTCTCATAAATATAATATGATTTTTAATCAATATTGCGACATGTTGATTTTACATTGGTGGTTTTTCTGTATGTAAGTTATATAAATTTGAATAGTAAAAACTTTTCACAGAAAAATCTGTGACATATCTGACGTTGGAGTATGTTATCTGATTCTAGTAACAGTGGTGTCGTTTGGAAGATTTTGTCTCCTTCTTTGTAATTTTGTAATAAAAATTATAAATCTTTCTGTTGCTTATTTAATGAGAAATTTCGCCCGGTTTCATCAAATGGCTTCTTAGGAGGCATCGGAAAAATTTAAAGTTTTAATGACCAGTCTAATGAGCATACTTACATATTCACACAGTGTACATACATATGTATGTATGTATATGTAGTTATATATGCCCATATTTTGTTTGACTTTTTGTGAAGTTTAATTTAGCAAAGTCTTTAATCGTATTAAAATTGTTATTGTTGTTCCTGCTGAATGCCATTTGCAATAAGAAGCCTTAGGCTTGCGAATTAACCATATACATATTTTCGTATTAATGTGTCTTTTTTTACTATTTGTCAGGCCCATTTAAACAAAACCCCAATTCTTTAATTGGTATTGTTGTGGTTCTTCAATGACCAACACTGGCTGAAGGTGTTGTTTGTTTTATTAAGTGTTTGTTTTGAACAAGTGGGAAAAATAAATGGTTAAGTCAACAAAACTTTGGGTATATCTACATACATATGTATGTATGTATGTATGTATGTATGTATGTATGTATGTATGTATGTATGTATGTATGTATGTATGTATGTATGTATGTATGTATGTATGTATGTATGTATGTATGTATGTATGTATGTATGTATGTATGTATGTATGTATGTATGTATGTATGTATGTATGTATGTATGTATGTATGTATGTATGTATGTATGTATGTATGTATGTATGTATGTATGTATGTATGTATGTATGTATGTATGTATGTATGTATGTATGTATGTATGTATGTATGTATGTATGTATGTATGTATGTATGTATGTATGTATGTATGTATGTATGTATGTATGTATGTATGTATGTATGTATGTATGTATGTATGTATGTATGTATGTATGTATGTATGTATGTATGTATGTATGTATGTATGTATGTATGTATGTATGTATGTATGTATGTATGTATGTATGTATGTATGTATGTATGTATGTATGTATGTATGTATGCATGTATGTATGTATGTATGTATGTATGTGTGTATGTATCCATGTATGGAAGTATGTATATAAACACTTGTATAACCTGCAGAAAATATAGTTTTAATACCACTCCAATAGAATACAATCAAGGACCACGTCATTTGCAAACAAGAGCTTGTAGTTAAGCGACAAGTGTTCGCGTTTTAACGATTGCAAATACTACATGCAATCGTTAAACACGAAAAATTAGTGACATGGAGTAGTTTTAAGACTACACCGATATAATGCAAGCCTGGGTTATATGGTCCAGCCTGGGACATCGTAATGTTAAATCGGCTATATTTTCTCCATACATTTGGGCTACCTTTGGCATAGTTCTGGTTATCTGCAGGGTACATGCTTATGTAAATTTATGTCAATGTAAATTGCAAATAAGGTATCAAAAAATAGAAGAAATGTGCAAATTTTAAGCAATAAAATATATAAACGAAGCTAAAACCTAATATTAATGAAAGTGGTTAAGAAGACTATAGCTTTCTACTTTGTTTTAAATTTATACGTTCAAGAATTACTAAAGATTTCTTTTTATCTTAGGAAATGTAAAGTAATATAACATTTATTTTTAAAACAAAAGAATCCTCCAATAACAAATCAGAAAATGCAAGCAACTTCCCATTAGGCAGCCAAAATACACATTAAAAATCTAAATTGAATCTGTTGTTCTACTATATATTTTTGTAGAACACGTTTTTATTCGAAGCTTTTAAATAAAAATAAATAAATTGCTTAGCGTAAAAAGATCGCGTTAAAAAGAAGCCGCCTCTCCCTCAAACAAAACGCCAATGCAACTTATCAAAATCTAAAGTACACAGAAATGAACTAAAGAAAATTGCCTTGCACACGAAAAACAATTTAAGTAGAGATAAAAGGTGGAAGAATGAACAAGAACACAAATTCAGTAAAGTGCGACTTTGGCGCGCACATGAAGGGTTCTGTACGAATACACATATGTTTATCCCTTTACGTTTTTGCCCTTTTTTCATTTTGGCAATTTTTTCGTTTTGCTTTTTTGTTTAGCTTTAGTTTTTTTATTTTTTAATATTAATTTTTTTTGTTGTTTTGGCATTTTTTTTGTTTTGGCGCTTTTTTAATTTTTTCGAATTTTTTTTTGTTTTTTTTGCAGATTTTTTCAGTTTGGTTTTGGCGTTTTGGCGTTTTGTTTTTGTTTTAACGTTTTTTCGCTTTTTGACAATATTTTTAGTTTTAGCGATTTATTTATGCTTTAGCTTAAAATTTTTCGGTTTTGAGGATTTTTCGGTTTATGGTGATATTTTAGTTTTAAAGTTTTTTTTGTAATTTTGACACTTTTTTTCGTTTTGGCGATTTTTTCGGTTTTTGGCGATTTTTTAGTTCTTGCGCTTTATTTTGTTTTGGCGCTTTTTTCGTTTTGGTGATTTTTTTATTTTTGATGATATTTTTAGGAAAAAAACTAAGAAAAAACCTTTAGGTCTTAGCGCTTTTTTTCGTTTCGACGAGTTTTTTCGTTTCTGGCGTTTTTTTAAGACTTTTGACGATCTTTTTAGTTTTGGTGATTTTTTGCGTTTTAGCAATTTTTTATTTTGGTGCTTTTTTCCCCTAAGCGGGTTTTCATTTTGGCGATTTCTCGTTTTGACATTTTTTTAGTTTTGGAATTTTTTAGTTTTAGCGTTTTTTTAAATTTCAAGAGTTTGCCTCCTATGAAGCCGACACCGCAGATATCACTGCCTGATGTACCACATATTTCTTACTTGGCTGTCCACCATATTACTGATCCGTAAGACAATATGGGACGTACAATTCCTTTATACGTACATTTTAGCATCTTCGAATTTAACCCCTATTTAAAACCAAATATCATACGATAGGAGTAGTAAGCAATCGTGGCCTTTTTAACACTGTGTTGCACATATATTTCCATAATGGTTTTGGACCAGGTTTTTGTCTTGGCTAAGGGTTGGTGTCATTACTAAGTGAAGGTGTGTCGGTTAAACACTAGGTGTCTCGGCTAAAGTCTTGCGAAAAAAAGATCGCCTACACATCTTTCAGGCGATAGTGTTTTTTTACGAATTGTTTTTTTCACTTAGAGCTTGAAATTAATATCTTCACTTACTCGGTATCGTCAAGGTAGGTGAAATTTTTTATTTTAAATTATAATTTTTGTTTTTGGTCATGGCGCCGGGTCCGGTGACTAGGCGGAGTGTGCCGAAGGGCAATAAAGATAATCGGGCGTCTGGCATTGAAATCAAACGTGGCCGGCCGAATGTAACCAACCGATGCCTGCTGGCCAAAGTTGGCCGGCCGAAAGTGGTAGGCCGCTAGCATAAGGGTGAAAGTAGTAGGCCCAAGCCGATATGCGGTAGGCGGAAGACGACTAGAACTTCATTCCCACCATGTGTCCATTGACACTGTGCGTTCTTTTTTAAACACTTCCAAAAAATCGGTTTTTGCTAACATTGTGAACATGACTTTAAATCCAATTAATATGCATCAAAAGAGAAATATTTTTGCAATAAGAAGTTTATGTAAAGATAATTAAATATCATACGGACTTGCTCCGCTATTGGAAAATAGACTCAGAATCTAACTGACTTCTATGGAAGCAAGAGACAAGTTAAAGAAAATACTAGTTAAGAACTCATAGTTCACAACCTCTGACCGACGATACCAAGGTCAACTTATTTAGTCATCCACATTAAACATTAATCATCATCATGGAATGGGTATTTGAAAATCATCTTATAACTATATCGGACCTTTTTGATCACTGACATATATAAATTTGTAATTTTTTCGTCTTTAAAAAATCTAACTTAAGACTTTTTTCCAGTTAACCGCACTCCACACAAAATCCCGACTGATCTTCTAAACAATATTTAGTGTCTGTTGTTGAGTACAGAAGACTGTTGAAAGTTTTAAAACAATATTTTCCAATTGATTTCATGCTACAACAAGCCGAAGACTTATTGCTTCAATGAGTTTTCAGGCACTTGATGGACGAAGGAAAACGGAACGTTGAAAAAACCTGCGAACTTTATTTCCATAGCTGTTTGGTTTCTTTATTATTATTATTTTTTTCAATAAGTTACGCCAATAGCTGTTGTTTTTTTTTTGTGTGTCTCTTATATAAAAAATTAACCAACAGATATGATGACGTTGATCTCTTTCAATTGAATTACTTTATACAATGAAAAGGGTTTAGATTTCTGATTTTAACAGTGTTCGATATTTGTTTAAGGTTTTCTGAGGTAGAATGGAATTGTGCTTCAGAAATACTATTCTAAGGTATGATTTTATTGTTCCAAACAAGTAGACTTTGGAGAGGCAAACTATATTAAAACATGTCAACTGCAATAAAAATTAGTTTTCATCAGTATCTCACATAAGAAGGAATCATAAATTATTTGGAACTTTCTATAGACATTTTCTTAATTCTAACATATACGTTTTTCTTTTTTTTATTTCAAGTTCAGCCCTTTTGCAATCAAGTTTAGGTTCTTAAGAAATAAATACAGAATTTTCAAAACTAAATTCAGTTTGTACTTTAAAAATTAAATTCAGCATATTCCAACTCGAACTCGGCAACATAAAGGATTTTTACTTCAAGTTCGACATTTTCCTAATCAAATTCATCTTCTTAAAAAACAAGTTCAGAATTTTCCAAACTACATTCAGACTTTTCGAAATCCAATTCAGAATTTTTCAATCAGATTCAGTATTTTACAAATCAAATTTAGCATTTTTCAAACCGAGTTCGGTATTTAAAAATTTTAGATCAGCCTCTTTCAAATAAATAAAAAAAAATGCTGATTTCGAATTTTTAAATGCCGAGTTTAATTTGCTTTATTTTTGAACTGAATAGGTATAAGTCTGAAATTTCATATTTCGGCTTCTAGTTCAATATTTGGAGTGGATTGTTCGAATATTCAAATCAGATTAGCAGAACGGATCAGTACTACTGATTTCCACAGGCCGCTACACCGTCTCATCAGCGTTCTTGTCCACTTTTACCACTTATGAAGGTGGATGTTTTTATAAGGAAACATCAGTGATTTAAGTATTTTTTGTCACGAAATAGAATACAAGATTTTTCATGTAAGTTCTTGCATTAATTTTGTTTCAACTCAATTTAGTTAGCCTAAATCTCCTCTATCTGATTTAATCCCATGAATTTGGTTTAAAATAGTTCTTTAAAAAAAAAACCGACTACAAAATAGGCGTGGCACCGCCTCTATATTTTATCATCATGTACTTTTACGAGAGCTAATTGTGTATGCAAAGTTTCATAAGAATCGAATAAGTAGAAGTACTTAAAACAATATTTACTTCTCATGGGCGTGGCACTGCCCACTTTTTTAACCACAATTATTGATTGTAACGATAACTAAATGTGTATGCAAAGTTTCGCAGAAATCGGCTAAGTAGAAGTAGTTAAAATGCTTATGTAGTTTTCATGGGCGTGGCACTGCCCACTTTTCTAACCACAATGTTGTATTGTAACGATAGGTAAAGGTGTATGTAAAGTTTCATAAGAAACGGCTTATTAGAAGTTGTTGAAAAATAATATTTATTTTGCATGGGCATGGCACATCCCACTTTTTTGATCCTCATGTAGTATTTAAACAGAAGCTTAATGTGCGTGTACAGTTTCATAAGAATCGGTTGAGTAGAAGTAGTTGAAAAAGAATGTGTATTTACTTTGTGTGGGCGTGACCCACCCACTTTTTAACGGGACCAATCTGGAATTACATCCTTTTGTATAGAGAAAAAAAATCCGAAATCGGATCATAAATGGCGGAGTTTTGAGGGAACATACATAAAAAGAAATAAAATACATGACGAATTGATAACCTTTCTTCTTTTTTTTTTTTAAGTCGGTTAAAAATAATGATTTTGATTTGTTAAATGCCGATGTCTGTCTGAAAAATGCTCCGGTTGATTGTAAAATACTGGATTTGATTTAAAAAAATTTTAATATGTTTTTATAAAATTTGAATAAAATTTAAATTCATTTAAAATAGGCTGATTTTAATTTTAAATTGCCGAATTCATTTAAGTTTGATTTAAAAGTTAATGATTTTAATTTTTAAATGCTGAATAAGGTTTGAAAAATATTGTGTTTTTTTTTGTAAAATATTGAATTTGATTTGGAAAATTCTAAATCTGTTTTTGATTTGGAAAATTCTGAATCTAATTTTGATTTTGAAAATGCCGAATTTGTTCTAAAAAATGCTGAGCTTGATTTTCAAAATTCTAAATCTGATTTTGATTTAGAAAATTCTTAATCTAATTTTGATTTTGAAAATGCCGAATTCGTTCTAAAAAATGCTGAGCCTGATTTTCAAAATTCTGAACCTGTTGAACAGATTTTACCTCATTAAAAAACGGGTTTTTATTTTAAATTGCCGAAATCAAAATAATTTGAATGAATAATAAATTTATTTCGATGTTTAAAATGCCGACTTCGGCATTGATTTCGGCTTGATTTGTAAAATATTGAATTTTATGTCGAAAATTCTCAATTTGTTTTTTAAAAACTTGACTAAAATTCAAATTTATTTAAAATAAGCTTATTTCGATTTTCAAAGTGACGAAAAATAAAATAAAAAGTAAAGGGTGTCCCAAAGCATGTAATGTTTCATGGACATTAAACTGCATCTTGTGTACCGTTATGGGTAGAGTCTCCAAATTTTTAAAATTAGTGTACTCCTATAAAGTCTGCCACTACAATATTACAAATAAAACAGAGCTAAATATTAAAGGGTGTCGCAACAAGTAATGAAATTTTGACATTGAGCTGTATCTTGCAAACCGCAATAAGTAAAGACTGGAAATTTTAACAGTTGATGTATTAAAATGACCACAACAAGAACAAATACTGAAAATAAAAGAAGTTAAAAATCAAAGGGTGGCGCAGCAAGTAATGTAATTTTGACAATGAGCTGTATGTTGAAAAATTTGATATAAATGCACTGAACTCTTTTCGCCTTTATTTGCTTTTTCAAGGGTGTTTGTTTGGCGTATAATGGGAGTATTATTTTGTAGGACTCCTTTTACTTTAATCCGCATTGTCTGCAGTTTTTCTTTTAACAGGGGGGATTTATATTGATCTTTTTCTTTTTGATCATGGATTTATTTTTGTTGGCTTTCGTTTATACTTGTTTGAATTAATCGAAGTGATATTTTGCTTGTTTTAAATTCAATTTTCATTCAAAAGAAACCTTTTTCTTGGTAAGTATTCTTACATTTTTCGTTTGTCGACTGAGAGTGTTTTTTGCTTGATCAAGCCGACTTTATAAGTAAAGACATTGTTGTATCTTTTTTTATTATTGGCTTTTCTAAAGGATTAAAAAGTTTCTTGTATAATGCACACAATTGTTTTCGTATGTTTGTTTTTCTTCTCTCTGATCATGTTATTTGTTTAAATATCCCGCAGCGTTTGTTGGTTTATTTGGTTGTTTTTTTTTCCTTCATTTTATTCAATTGCAAATCTTGTGGAAAATATAAATATTCCCTAAATGAATTTTTTGATGCGTAATGACATGAGTTGTAGGCGAAAAATACATTTTTTTCTTCTGTTGGATATGGATTATTTATGGATAATGATGATTTTAACTATGGAAATTTAGTGGGAATGAAGTTGAAAGCAGTTGCATACAGTCGTAATTTAGTCAGCTTTATTTTAATATACCCACATATTGTGTAAAAGATATTAAACTTAAAAGCCATATGATTTCTTTTTTATAGTGGAAACATTGTTGCGTTAATGTTTTGTTAATAAAATTCAGTTTAAAAAAGCATTATTGAAATGTAATGTAATATATAATTGAGCTGACTTGGTTTAAATTTTTTATATATTTTTTGTAATTTTTTTTTATATGTACAGTGAGCAACTTCCTGTACATCACTTAAGGTTGCTAGAAAGCGACAAAAACGATACATTTGGCGAAGACTTAGGGCCATTACTACAACTTGGCGATAGTTAAATGCAGGATTTTGTCTGACAGATCTTTATTACAACTTTTCTTTAACTGAAAGTGAGTGACAAATTAAACGCAAGTTCATCCTACCTGTTAAGTTAACGTGAATTTGTAACAATGATAAACTGTTTATCATGCGTCCGACAAAATCCTGCCTTTAACAATTATCAAGTTGTAATAATGGCCCTTAGAGGGTTAAAATGATCTACATATGTAAATGTTTCTCGTGGTGTTTTATATAAAAATGCGGATAACATTTTATACCATAAACGTAAGGCTTAAAGATTTCCTATGCCAATTCACTACAACAATATGCAAAAGGGGAGAACTTTAATTTCCCTAAAAGGCCCGACGCGCAGTGGCTCAAAATTCTTTTTCGTTTAATTGGTTGAAATATTTTAGCACGTTTTTTTAGTGGACAGGCAACTGCTTGAGATTTTAGCTACTTATAATGTCACTAAAATTAGTTCAGCAGTTGTTGAGAAATTCAAGGGCAATTTTTTATTTTATTTTCTGAAACTTCTTTATTTGATAAGAAAAAATGCCACAGGATAGCCAATTTTTAAAAACTTTAGTAAAATAGGCCAATCAATTGCAAAGATACATATATGCGAATATGTGTACAGAAAAAACTAAATTTCATTTTCAGTAAAGAAATTTAATGAATTAGTAAATATTTTGTCTAGAAACGGACCTACAAATAAACTTGTAAATACAGACAAAAATATATCAAAAATTTCATTAAAAAAACCGTTTTTTTCAGTAAGCAAATTGTATAAATCTATAAAACAATTTGTGTAAAAATATTTACAAACTCTAAGCAAAATAATTTACTGGATTTTCTGTGATATATCAATATATTTGCCTGAATTTAAACAACAATTTGTCAAAAAATACTTACAAAAACTAAAAAAGAAAATAGTTTACTGAATCAAACAAAAATATTCATTGTAATATATCAAACAAAATTTTTGTGTGAGTCATCCATTAAGCATTTATGAAATTTCACTTTTTTAATGTGTTCTACTCTGAATCTTTATCTAAAGACTCTGAAAAAATGAATGAGAATTACCGTAACAACACTAACGAATTGATTTACTCAAAAAGCTTCAGTAAACAAGCTAGATGCAATCCAATTCCTTTTGATATCATTGTTGTTGTTGTTGTTGTTGTTTGTGTGTATGCCGTCATCGGGGTTGTTTTTTTTCACGACACAGAAAAGGGGTTTCGTTGTTTTTTTTTTTTTGGTGTTTCCGTTCTAAATAAAATTAAATTAAAAATTCACTGATTTACTAAAGAGCATTTACTGAAAATGAAATTAATTTTTAGACAAATTTTTGTTCTAAAATTTTTTGGTGTTAATTTTTTCTGTGTAGTGTGTTTGGAAGAATTTTCCATTAAGAAAATAAGTGTTCGTTCTAAGCCGCTAAATATGTAGATTTTGGGATTGTTTGAAGCAAATAAATACACTATGCTACAAGAAAAATGCCAAGGAGTATCATTATAAAATTTTTTTTATGTGTTATGATCCCTTAACTACAAAAACGGTCGAAATTTTAAATTCTATGGATAATTTTTTTTTTCTAAAATTTGGGATTTTTTTAGAGGCTGATTCACCGATTTTATCATCTAAATCTAAATTACTTTTTTTTAAGCCATTTTAGTATAATTTTTTTATATACTGCTCGATTTCGGAATTATTCAAACGACAATGATGAAATATATATATTTTTATGCAAAATTGCAATATATTTATTTCTTTTTTTAATTTATAAAAAATCGAAAATGAAAAAAACTTAAAATTTTTATTAGCTGATCACAAAGCCACATATGTTGCAAATAAAATAAGTTCTAATTTATGAAAATCGATGGATAAATATTGATTTTATTTACAATAAAGTGAAAATACCTGATTTATTTCAAAAAGACGAGTTTTGAAGAGGCTGCTCCTATACCAATTTTGGCACACCACCACCAATTTTATCACAAAAGCAACTAAAAAACTTGAAACAAAATAACCTTTAAACTTTTTAAATATTATTTTTTAATTCATTCAATAGTTTCGCAATTATTCACACCGTAATGGTAAAATTGCAACAATTTTATAATATAAAAATTTATAAAAAATCGAAAATGGCAAAAAATTTACTGTTATTATTTATGATTAAAGCCGCATATACGAGTACTACAAATAAAATAAGCTTTTTTTCATGAAATTCGATGAATAAATATTGATTTTATTCCTAATAAAATGAAGTCACCTGACTTTTGAAAAAATTGCTAAAAACTTATTTTTTTTGCATAGAGCGTCCAACTATGAGCCAAGCCGGCCCATAAATGATTCTGAGTAGGCGCGGTTACACCACGGAGAGGAAGATGGGATATTCCTAACCTCCCCTCCTTCCCACTCGGTAAGCCTGACTTCTTTTTTTCAATTTCTTTTCGGTTACTTTTTTAACTTTTCATTTGTTCAATCATGTGACAAGATCATTTAATCCCACAATCATGCAGACAACATCAAGTGCCCTACATACAGTACCCCCTAAGGTTTTTGCAAAAATATATTCAGCATTTTATCTCAAAATAAGCAAAAAACATTTTAATGAATGAAATTTTTTGGTGCGTTAGACGTTAAAATGGCATCAAAGAAGAACTTTAAACAGGTTCATTACAAAGTGAAAAAAGAAAAATTATAATAAAGAGAAAAGGTTGTAGTTGCAGTTTGATCATGACAGGTTTCGTAGGAAAAATTAAATTGAAATTTTATTCCGTTTTTTTTTCTTTTATATTTATGAATAAAATATAAAAACATTTTGGCTCAAAAGAATATTTTGTTCTTGGCCTACTTGGGGCTTGATGTTTGTTGATTTGACATGTTGCTGCCACACAATGCGTGGCTAATTATAGGCGCACTGTTGTTCAGTATGGCATTGCACAATTCCTAATGAAAACCTTCTTCTTCAGTATTTCTTAACTGAAGTTTGCTTTTGTTTTTTTCGTTTTTTTTTTGCTTAACAAGCCTTGCGTGTGTGTATTTTTACTTCAACAAAAACTTTATGAAATAAAATTAAGTTTCAAAACTAAATCTGTCCATCAAATCAAGACATTGAAATGATTGGTTCAGTTTGTTACGAGTTACTTTTCAAAGGTTTTTTGCTTAAAATTTGTTATGCTGCATTTCATTTCGTTACATATAATTCTTTTTTCTTGGATGTTTTTAAAAAGGCAAGTATCTTTCATTAAAATTTACTCTTCGTATTTATATGATTTTAAAACGAAAATGAAGGCTTTAGCTGTCCAATTTGACTTTTGTTAAAGAGATGCTTAACATGTGATGTTAATTGGACACGAGATGGAAAATTAAATCAATTTAAAAATTATTTTTTTTATGTTGTTTATCTTTCAAAATGTATGGTTTTATTTTAATCTTGCGTATTCTACATTTGGCCATACATTTTTGTTAACAAGCTGACAATTAATAAAAGCTAAATTTAATATGTTTGAAAATTGCAAACTCTTGGACTTTTAAAGTAAAATGTTGTTTTCAAAATCACCAGGTTGCTTAAGCCACCACTGCCTGCTGGATGGTACTTTTTTAAAAAGAATTTAGTTTTAAAGTACATTTTTAATAGGTGTTTCTTTTTTAAATTTGTTGTATCTATCAAAGGTGTCAATTTATAAAGAACTTTTTTCAAAAGTTAGATACAATAACAAAACAGTGAAATTATTAAAATTAATCCAAGAGATTTAGATTAATAATTCCTCTCTTAATATTAATATGAAACAATGGTAATTTTAAATCAGCAGCAGGAACATTTTGCTGGAAATGCGAACTTTGTCGGCTATTTATATTTACACAACACGAATAAAAACACCAACAACAACAAAACAACACAAGTCACACAACTGAGCACAACAGTGCATTGTAGCTATCAATAAAGCAGATAAACACCAACACACACAAAAACAAATTATTTCTTATAAATTTATTATGATTTCCAATCAACATTGCAACATGTTGATTTTAAATTGTTCTTTTTCTGTATATATTTTGTGCTCATTACGTGACTAAATAGTTGTTCATTTTCTTTTTGTCAGTTAAACACGAGACTAATTACTGAGTTCATTATATGTAATTGATTTACTAGTCTTGGCAAGTGTTACTGCTTTCTAGTATGTACTAAATAATTTTCGTAAGTCCCTGTCCATGGGAGTCAAATTTTGCTGCTGCAATTTTCTTAAATTTTCTTTTGCATTCGTGTTCATACAATGAAATTCTTGATGTGCAACTTTTGTTTTTTTTTACGTAAAATTTGTTGTTGTTTAATATTACGAAGAAGAAAACAAAAGAGAGTTGCATGTATATGAAGCAGTGTACCCCTTCCCAATCTTCTCAGCTCTCTCTCTCTCTCTCTCTCTCCCATAAACTCAAAAGTTGAGCAGCAAAAGTTTACTCGTATGGCCACAGACTAAGGATACTCTTTACTACTCGATACTTTTAGTGCTTAATGGGGTTTTAGACAGACTTTTAGTTTTGCTAACTTTTCTATTCCCTTCGTAACAAATAGACAACTCTGAAAGTATCGAGTAGCTACTTTAGAATATTGGGTAACCATAAAAGTAAGCGAGTACTTCATACTCGGTACCCATTACTCAATATTTGGCTAAGAAAAATACCATATATTTTCACTTTATTAACATATTGACAAAATAAATTTTTTTTTTTCAAAATTTAAAAATTTTTTTAGAGCCTTATTGTTTCTAAACATTTTAAATCTATATGGAAAACATTAGAGTTTCCATTTTATTAGCATATTTACTAAACAAAACTAATTTTAAATAATTCCTTTTTTATTATTTAAATTTTTTTTTTACTTAGGAAAGTAGCCAACATTATTTTCCACTTACCTGCTTCAAATCAAGTTTGCTGTAAGTAGAAAAAAACAAATTTATATTATTAGTAATTAATGAAACATTTTGTTATAAATTTCATTAATTCAATAGCAAGAAAAGAAAACCAGATTTTTTTCAAGTCTTTAGTAGCGATTTCTTTTAAATCGATCGGACTTAAACGCCTTTAGCATAAACAGACAAGCAACCTACACAACTTAGCCAACAACATACTCTTATAGGACCCATTTTAAAATCCCCACAATGTTGCCTAAGGCAGCCAGCCAGCCACCAGCCAGCCACACGGTCAATAAATAAATTTTCATAAATTGTACATACAACAAAATCACATCACAATGAAAAAAATCAAGTGATTGGAATGAGTTGCTTATCTAAGAAATGTTGAAAAATATCTAAATTTGATATTAACAAAAATATCTATTTCATCGATCACATACCACAACTAATTAATTAACAGACTTCGAATAATATTAAGAGTTGAAGAAAATTCCAAGAAAAGTTTTCCGAACATTCTTAAGAAAACTTCGAACTTGATTTTTGTATAATAATTTCTTTCTATCTTTAATTTAAAGAAATTGTTGCATGTTTGAATACATTTTAACCATAATTTATTGACAACATTATAGCGTGGCTATCAAAGTGAAGAAGAGAATGATATATGAAACAAAACACAACAACTTAAATTGTAAAATTTAAATCGATACCAAACAACATCAATGATCTTTAAACACAACAACGCAACAAACGGTATAAAATCTTGCTTTACAAAATGTAAAACAAAAGAAACAACAACATTAAATTTTGCTGGCATTTTATGGTCATTTTAATCGCCAGAAAATAAAAATCAACGCGTGACAAGCAGTAGTGAGTGACCGATCGTGTGTGTGTGTGTGTAGTCAACTTTTGTATGCAAATTTTGCTGTAACTGCTGGTTTGTTGAATGCTGTTTGTCCGATTCGAGATGTTGTACCCATTTTAAGCCATTTAATGTTGCACATTAATTAGCACGCTCATACACGCTTAGTATTTTTTTTTTTACTTTATCGAAATTTTAGCATTTAATAGTAAGTTTATATACACTGCCCACCTGACCTGAGATTCGATATAAACGAATGTTCGCTAAAGCGAAGAAATTTCGAAACAAGACTCTTCGATATTTCTTCGCGAATCTAAAAAAATCTTATGTTTGCTAAAGCGAACTTCTCTCGATAAGTTTTCGAATGTGTGACGATAGCCTAGTGGATGTGCGTTAGTCTGTTAGGCAAGAGGTACCGTGTTCGATCATGTCTGACTGCATCGTAAGTTAAAGAATTAATATAACACATACGTACATATGTGCATTAATTGAACAGAAAACAATCCCAGCAAACCAAAACATTCGAAAATAATATCGCATTCGAATGTTGCGCACACGTTTCTCGGACAAAACACTCGCGAACGGCTATCGAAGTCGGAAAGAGAAAGAGCTGCTAGAGCTCACTCGTCGCTCAGTTTGTGGCAGCAAATCTTTCGATTTCGATGTTTCGCTGACAAATCAATAGCGAACCAATATCGAAGAAATATCGATATCACAAAAATGCAGGAAAAAGTAATTTTTCAAGATTGTTATCTTCATTTTTTTAATTTATCTATTTTAATGTAAATGGAATATTTATTTATTTAGAATTGTAACTTAGGCTGCAGTCAATCAGATTCGAACACGTTACCGCCAGGCTAACAGATTAGCACACATCCACTAGGCTATCGTGGCAAATTTTTTTCTATTCAATTATTGCACCAATGAATGTAAATTACACATTCGATAAATTATCGAAAATAGTTCAATGCTGCGAACATTCACATTTTATGAAATTTGGCAATTGCGCTTTTTATCGAGACATATTTCGATGCTGCGAACATTCACATTTTATGAAATTTGGCAATTGAGCTTATTGTCGCAACATTATCGACAAAAGCTCGCATTTGCGAACATTAGATTTTTTTTAGATTCACGAGCATTTATCGAACAAATTTGTTTCGAAAATTCTTCGTTTTAGCGAACCTTTTTTTATTTCGAATCTCAGGTTTAGTGGGATTTGACGCGATAGCCTAGTGGATGTGTGTTAGTCTGTTAGCCTGTGGAGGTACCGTGTTCAAATCTGATTGACTGCAGCGTAAGTTAAAGAAATAAAAAATTAATTAAATAAAAAATAAAGATATTAGTCCTAAAAAATTGCTTTTGCTCTCCTGACTTTTTGGGATATCGACATTTGTTCGATATTGGCTCACTTTTGATATTGCTAAAGCTGAATTCACCCATTGTGTTCGAACATAATTTTTGTCCGGAAAAAATTTATTTTATATTTAATTTGACGTCTATCTCACGAAGAGAACGTCAGGCTACATATAAAATAAATTTTGTCCGAACAAAAATTTTGTTCGGACAAAATGGGTGAATTCAGCTTAACGAACCTTCGAAATCGAATGTTTTTTGAAACGAAAACTGTGCGACAGGTAAACTTTTTTCGATTCATTTTTGAGTGTCATTCTCGATAGTTTCACACGATAAATGTTCGAGATATATTCGAAATCGATATCATTAACGAAAGTGTTTGGTCAAGTGGGTGTGTTTATGAAAAATCAACATTCAATATACATTCAATATATTTTTACTTAATAGTTCATTCTAATACTACGAAATATCTTTCGAAATTTCTTTCTCAGCAAAAAAAAATAAATAAATAAAAACCATTTGAAATGAGCTTTTTGAAAAAGAAATACTCAGCAAAACAATTCATGATTTCCAGATACGCTGCACAGTGCTTTGTTCGCATATAACAAAGAGACAAAAATAGAAGGAGTTATCGCAGACCAATGAAATTCGGTACACTGTTACAAATTAAAGTAGTTAAGAAAAATACGAAGTTTTAAAAAAAATAATCCTCAACCCAAAAAATTGAATTGAAGACACATTCCTTCATGGCACATGTTACGAAATACTCCATCTACCAGAAATAACGCTATTATTAATTGTACGAATTTTTAACTTATTCGCTGCTAGGATTCGTTGTGCTGTCATATATGCTTTTTCTTAAAAAGTCTATAATAACTATTACAAGCGCTGGATGGGAAAAATTTTGTTCATATCGGTTAAGTAAATAAAGGATGATCTAGAATATTCTTCTTTTAAAAATCTTAAAAAAATACTTAAAAATTATTACAAGCTAATTTTAAAATTAAACAATTTGCTCTTATTTAATTTATCGTGAACATACGTAATCGTGAGAATCTTCATATTAATCATGAGTTAACGTGCATGATTAAAGAATTTTATTCGTGAGTGTATTTCCGTGATTGTGAAGCATTTCAAAGCTGTCGGGAATGAACGTCGGCGATCTAACATTATGTTTACATGTGTATGAGTAGTAGTGAGCTAGGAAGCAGTCACGCAGGCGTACTATTTATAAGGCTGATTCTCATTTCAAATGCTTTTTTCGTGTCCGCTGAAAGTATAGTAAAATAGTTCATAAAATAAACGCATACATTTTAAAATTAAAACTGCTTTATAGATTTGGCATTGTTTTTTTTATCTTTTTTCCAGTTTTGTAGATTTTTCTCCTTTTTTGACGATATTTTTAGTTTTTGTGATTCTTTTAAGTTTTGGGGCTCTTTTCGTTTTTGGCGATTTTATTCGGTTTTAGCGATTTTTTTAGTTTTTTTGACGATATTTTTAGTTTTGGCGATTCTTTGCGTTTAAGCGATTTTTTACTTTTGGTGTTTTTTCCTTAAAGCGCTTTTTTCATTTTCGGAATTTTTCGTTTTAGCATATTTTTAATTTCTAGCTGACATATATTTGTTGCTGTAGCGCCAACGTTTTACATATTCTGTGAAAATTTCAGGTCGGTTCTCTAGAAACAGCCTTTTACAGATAGACGGATGGACGGACAACGTAGCGAAACCAATAGGGTTCCTTTACACTTTTGGTGTATGGAATCCTAAAAAGTATGGTTTTTAAATGCTCTGTTTTGCAAAGGTTTATTACAGTATTTTTTGCAAAAAATCTAAAACATCTTTAGATTTAGACAATTAAGCTAGTTTGTTGTTATTGCAAAACTATAAATTTTATTCAAAAAGTAGACTCAATTTATTTTTATATTTTAGTCTATGTGACACAGCACTGTGCGCTGTTTCGTAACGATTCCGAGGATACGCAAGAGAAAGGCAGAGGTCATTTATTGCATGGAAGAGATAGAGGTTGATATGCAGGAAGTTACCTTCCATTGTTGTTTCATGCAAGGAAGTAAACAAACAAAGCTTTTATTTTGTACTAGGATCCCACCAAGTGGTCAAAATTCGACTACTTGATCCAAAAACAGTTTTTTCAGACAAAAAATATATTGCGCATATCCAAAGAAATTTATTATTCAGGCTTAAGTTCGTTCAATTTAATTTTTACAATTAAATCATTTTTTATTGAGAAATAATTTTTCAAAGCATGTGGCAATTGAAAAGTACAAATACCAATTTCTTGACTTTTGTAAAGGTCGAACTGAACATCGATGTTTTCGGGATTAACCACAATCCCATCGTCAGAGCTCTCTATACTCTAGTCTACTCAGCCCCCAAAGTCAAGCGGTATTTGTACTTTTCAATTGCCACATGCTTTGAAAAATTATTTCTCAATAAAATATGATTTAATTGTAAAAATTAAATTGAACGAACTTAAGCCTGAATAATAAATTTCTTTGGATAAAACCCATATAGTTCGACTAAGTACACACAACTTCAATTATATTGTGCATATCTAAAGCAAAATACCTTTTAAACCATATATGTTTCATTAATAATGGTGAACAATAAGTTATTTAAAAGTGTACCACAAAAAATTGTCCGGCCTATTTATATATAAGATTAGTTTCTTAAGAAAAAATTCAGTTTTAAATTAAAACTTTAATCAGTTCTTGCATGTTGTTAAAGCGTTTCTTTATTGCATCAAGTTTGTTTCTGAAGTCTTTTGTTTCATCATGCGGTTGGTGTAATTTTGTTACCCTCGAACTAAATGGCTGACTTTTAAACACAATAAACATTTTTAAAATGACATAATTCAAGATAAATATATTGCGTTGATATAAAAACCTTTAAGAGCGAAATGTTCAAATTATCACTTGTATAAAGAGATCAAGCCAGGAAAAGAAGATGGACAAAGTAGAGCACAAAAATTGAAATTGTTATGAAACACGCAACAGTTGTGTGTGAATTATGTACGAATATTCAAATATGCTAAAATATATTTAATATCTTTCTCTACGGTTTTTGGCATAAAGTGTCTGCTAATGTATTTTAGTATAATTTAAAGATAATTACACATTCTGGGACATGCTATTGAATGCAAAAAGGGGGGTACTTGTTACTGCTTAAGCACTCCTTTATTTATGAAGTTCTAAAAATGTAACATGTATAAAAAAAGCGATGGCATTTAATTGAAATGTTTATGAGCTTAAATTTATGGCAAATTTTATTTTACTATTTATCTGCTGTTATTTTCTATAAATATTAAATAGCAAGAAAATGCGGAAAAAAATATTTAGCTGTTTAAATTCTTTAACAACTTTTCACCAATCAACTTGCCTCTTTGTTGCAAATATTTTGATTATTTTATAGTTTTGGTGTCTTGACAAACATGACGGTAATGTGTTGTAATAGCAACTGATTAAATGTTTTTTTTTTCGTTTTATTTTTGGATTTTATTTTGTATCAGTAAATGATCACTTGAATATATTTTGTTGCCTCCTTAATGGCATTTGGTAGTGACCGTTTAATGTCTTGTACAAGTAATCAAAAAAATAAATGTTCAATGTTTTTAAGTTTGTCTTAACATTCGAAATTGATTGGTAAATGACAGAAGTGGTGGTTGTTAGTTCTGGCTGTGTTTTTGTTATAGAGTTGACTGGTAGTGCTCAGCCAACCTGATTTTGAATTTTATAGCCCCTCCAAGCTGTTGGGGCTTCTAAAATGTATACAGAAACTCACTTATTCGTACACACTTTCATGTCAAGTCTTCATCACCATCACTCTCACAATAATAATGATGATTACTTGTGTGTGTGTGTGGATTTGTTTATGCTTAACGTTGTGTTTAATTAGCTTTTGTGGCAGTTAAATGTTGATAACTGTTACATTTTACAAGCCATATATTGTAAATTGATAGTGTATTTGTTTTGATTTTAACGTACTCTCGTCTTGCTAGTCATGTTAAAATTGGCTTGATATCTCTTCTATCTATCTAGTGTCTTGTTATTCTTTCTTTGCTTATATGTATCTGTATCTTTATCTATTTGATGTTTTATCAATTTATATGTCATTTGTATACAAATACAAGCTACGCATTGAAATTGCTGATTCTAGTACCTTTGCCTAGACGATATTCTCATAAATTTTCATAAAATATCTTAAAATATGTAGGCTTTGATTATAAATGTTGTTTTAGTTTTTTTTATTTAAGTTAAGGAATACTTGAGAGGTTTGAAACTTGCAGGTTTTTATTTTCTGCCACATATTTTTCATTAGCAACAATAATAACTTGTTGCTGATAAAAAAAAACTGCTGACTGAAATCAGTATTTTAATAAAAAAAAAAGAAAGGTCTTTATTAACACTCGAATACAAACAATGTATGTATAAGTCCAGTTTCTCTAAGTTTTCAATTAGCGTTTTTTGACCGGATGCAGTTATTCCCTTTTTGCAATTAAACTTGAGTTTCAAAATTCAACATTTCAGTTAGAGACGAAACATACAACAGGTTTACAGCACTAAAAACTAAAATGCTGTTATTGGGACACTGCATTATTCTCAAGTTAGAGGTTAACATTTCTTGGTTTTATTGAATGACTTCGAACTCTTTATGCTACTTCGTGTACTAGTTCGCCTACTACTTCTATTACTATTAAATATTATAAATAGCAGCAGCTAATAGTATGTGAAAGTCGATATACGGCAGTAGTAATAAAACATAAACTTCAAACAGAGCAATAAAACTCGTTCAGTTATTTTTTTAGTCTACTGCTTCATTTTATTGTTTATTTTTACTGCATTATTTTAAGTTGATAATCTGTGAATACATTACTTTAAATAAGTAATGCTACAAAGCAAGTCAAATACTTTGGCAGCTACTATTAACAATCTTTTGGAGTAGCAGGTTTGCAAATAGTAAAGCATAGTTTTTGGAGCAGTGACTGAAAATGTTCTTATATCATAAAATAGTAGAAAGTTCATGCAAAATTAAAGTTTATTAAAAACGAAATTTTACAAAAAGTTATGCGACTTTGGTGTGAGAACTCCCTCTCGAACACTCTAAAACACTTTTCTTAAAAATTAGGTCGATAATAGTCGGCAACACTTTACAGATTATTATCGACCTAAAATTACACACGCATTATTTTTCAACAAAATGTTTTTAATAAAAAAGCGATTGGCTGCGTGCGGGTTTGAACCGCGACCTCCTGACTGATAGTCTGACGTATCTACCATTCAGCCATAGCCGTTTGTTTTATTTGATTGGTTTTTTCTTTAATAAAATAGCTACAAAATCGCTGTAAATTTAGACAAGAAGAAATTTTCAACACAAATTTAGACAATATATGATCGTAAATTTGAAGTAATGTTTTAGAGTGTAGTTGGAGCTTCCTGAACTGTCGTTTGTACACTTCTTTAGCGGTGCTAGCTCGTTAATTTGTAGCAGAGTCTATTATTAAACTGAAGTTATAGCAGAACTTAACTCTCCAAGCTCCTGCCATCATCGCTGTACATTTCGGTTTGTTTCTCCCATTTCTTTATGTCACACTCTAAAACAGTACTTCAAATTTACGATCATATATTATCTAAATTTGTATTGAAAATTGCTCCTTGTCTAAAATTACATCGATTTTGTAGTTATTTTATTAAAGAAAAAACTTTTAAATTAAAGATATTTAGTCCAAGTGGAAAAAATGTAACATAACGTATAATACGACTATGGCTGAATGGTAGATACGTCAGACTATCAGTCAGGAGGTCGCGGTTCAAACCAGCACGCAGCCAATCGCTCTTTTTAGTAAAAACATTTTGCTCAAAAATAATGCGTGTGTAATTTTAGGTCGATAATAATCTGTAAAGTGTTGCCGACTATTTTCGACCTAATTTTCAACAAAAGTGTTTTAGAGTGCAGATAAGGTATATGGTTAAATTTGCTGTGGTAGCTAGACATAAGATCTAAAATAAGCATTCATTGCGGCTAATCAAAAACGAAAATCTTCATTTGTTTACTTACTTAGTGGTATTTCTTTTTTGTGCAGATTCCATATCAAAGAAGTGTGAGGTTAATTGAATTTCATTCTTGTATCTTAATGTAAAGTGTTTAATATATACAATCGAAAAAATTGTTTTTCTTTTTAACCAATCTTACGAAATAAAAGCAAATTTAACGAGCCATTAACAAACAGAATATATCCCTATAAATTTCGACGAACTTTATCAAATTAATGTTCAATATATTTGTGAGTGGCTAACATTAAACAAGTTAAAAATGCATTATTTTAATGGATTTAATGCAATAATTTAGTTTTGTTCAAGTCATTAACGTCTGATAATACCTGTATGTTTTTTTTACTTTTCTTTATTTGTTCTGGCTGTTTCTGTGCTGGTGTTGTGGTGTTGAAGCGAGTTAAGCTGAAGTTTATTTCATTTAACCAGTTTCGTTTTGATATTAAAATCCCTTTTGCGGTTTTATATGGCGTGTAAGTTTTTGCACTTAAAAGAATTTCAACGAAATAAAGCAAATTTATGCCTAACACATTTAATTTTTTTTTTTCTTATATTTATTTTACAATGATTGCGAGTAAATTAGTTAAAGGTATTTGACTCATTATAAAATGATGTATTTTTTAAGAAAGCATTTGCAAAATTATTAATGAAGCAAAAAAAGGAAAACAATTAAATTCACAGCATCCATTTGGAAGCCAGGAAAGAACCTGCTGTTAAACCAAAAATGTTGAGAATTGTAATAATATATAAAAATAAATTTTTTCTTTGCATATATTTATTTAATTACACTGTCCGACACAAAAAATTACATGGTTTTAACGACTAATTCTAGCAAAGGGCACCAAACAATATACACGTGTATCGGCGTTTTGAAAGTTTACGTCATTGATTAATTTTAGGGATGTTAAAAGGGGGAAGGGGTCCTTTTGCACAGAGCTATTTATAGGGTCTCGTCATAGGATATCTTGTAAGGCGTATGTTTTAAGTATAAGCTGTGCTTAGCACTTTTATGTAAAACACAACAAGAAACATTTTCGTAGAACATTTTAACCCTCTAACTATTCGTTGTAAGGGTCTTTTTGCCCTTTTCTTAAATATATGGCAAAAAACTCCACTTCAACGCCGATATAGCCAGCTGAAATATTCTACAAAAATATTTGCCATAAAATTGTCCTTAAAGATACTTAAGCTGCAGACTCAACTTGAACGCCATAAATATATTTAAAACTCATAATGTGTTTAAGGGTTAATTTCGTTTTTATTCACAATTAGTACTTGGCATAGGAAATCTTTTAAGCCTTACTTTTGAAGTGTAAGATGTTTTCAGCTCTTTTATGTAAAACTCTTCGCTAAACATTTTTGTGGAATATTTTAAACCTCTAATTCTTTGTTGTATGGCTTTTTAGTTCCTTTCTTAAAAAAGAGGGCGAAAATTCCACTTCAGCGCCGATGAACCAGAATCAGTCGTAGAGCCTTGTTGATTTTGTTGCACAGTGTCATCTGATGGTCATTCACCAGTTTTGTCCCTCAATTCATTAGATATTTGTGTGTGTCTTTGTGGGAATAAATAAAAAGTCACACTACTTTTTTTCTGTAAACAGCTTGAGTTAATGAATATAAAATATTTTAAAGACAAAAACTCACACAAACATTTTATTTATGAATTGTTTATTAGCAAAAACAACAACAAAGGCGCAAAAAACCTAAATGAAATGAATTTAATATTACATGTTAAACTCATTAAAAACCACACAACTCACAAGCAACAACGATGCAGTTTATTCGATAAAGCCAACAAAAAAAAAGTTGGTTAAAAAAATTAAAGAAAACAAACAAACAAAAAAATTATATTTTCTGAACTTAAACAACGGCGCAGGCGTCGCGTCTTACTCTACGGGTGTGTGCTTTAATTGCTCTAGTCACATACTTGTGGCTTATGCGAGTGAGAGTTTGTTGTGGTCAGTTTGTCATATGTTTTTTTTTTTCAATTTGTAATTTAATGTGTTTCCCATTCCCCACTTCCTTTTATCGAGTTTCTTGCTTGTTTTAATGCTGCAGTTAGTTTGGAATTATAGATTGTTGTGCTCCCAACATCATTCAGGTGTTTTATTTCAATAAGTTCTCGCAATATTTGCATAAAATTGCAATTGTTGAAAATTAATTTCATTCATTCAAAAAATGTCGCTAGTTTCCTAAGATAATTTACAAAAAAAATTTTGTTTATTTATTGAACAATAATTAAATTATAAGGAGTTGAAGTGACAGTTAGCGGTCGTTTGCCACAATGACTCATCAATATTTTTAGGAATGACAAAGTACATATTTAAGTTCCCAGAGACTAAACAATTTGCTCCAAATGATTGTTATTAAGCTAAAGTTTGTAACATCTTTAGCCAGAATTGGGCAAGAGACAATATTCCAAGTATCAAGGGAATAATTAAAGTTAATTAATTCCACAAGCTACACAGCCGAACATAACAACGTTGTTTTCGGAAGCCGCAACAGTCACACATACCGCTTAAGCCTCTTTTTGGCTTATTTGCAGAGACGCCCCGGGTCATGGCAGGCACCGAACCTGTGACCTCCCGGTCTAGCAAAGTATCCACTAAATTATGGGCGTACCCTCATCAACAGGGCTTGGACTTTCCAGAGACTTAAAATTGATTTTAAGCGCTTAGCAAATGCACCTAAAAATTAAAAATATGCGCAAAAATATGCATTTACCTACGAGCAAAGTACCAAAACTAAAATAATATGAATATATTTTTTTGAATATTTTATTATTATTAGAAAAAAAAAACATAAAACAAGCACTATTTGGTCTATTATTTAATGCAACCAACTTAAGTTGCTTTGCCAGTCGGCAACTGAAAATTAATGGTTTCCAAAAAGGCACTAAAGAGCAATGGAAACTAACAGCTATCAATCAGTTGCCACTTGTCGCCTTCAGTAGTATCATTTTCAGCAACTGGCAACCCAACTGAGGCTCAGTTGCCATCCATAATCGGCCTATTAATATATTTCGAAAATTGAGAAATATGCATTAAAAAATTTGTATTACTCTACAAATATGCATTTATTGCCGAAATATGCAAAAATATGCACTTACCACCAAAATATGCAAAAATATGCGACTACAAATCGATACAAACCTACTTAAAATTTGATGATTTGCATAGATAATTAGTCAATACCTCTTGATATATCACTACAAAAAACATGCATATGCTTGAAAGTCCGAGCCCTGCACAGAAAAAATTATCACCAAAAATTTTTCAAACAAAAGTTTGTCTAAAAATAAATTTTATTTTCAGTAAATGTTTGTTTGACTCTTATTTAGAACGGAAACACCAAAAAGAGCAAGAAAAACTGTGTCGTAATAAACAACCCCGATGACGCCATATACACAAATAACAACAACAACAATGACAGCAAAGTTAATGCGATTGTACCAAGTTTGTTTACTGAAGATTTTTGAGTGAATCAATTCGTTAATGTCGTTGCGTTAATTCTCATGCATTTTTTTAGAGTCTTTAGGTAACCATTCAGACTTGAACACATTTAACAATGTGAAATTTCATAAATGCTTAATGAATGATGATGATGACCCGGACAAAAATTTTGTTCATTGATATATTACAAAAAATCCAGTTAAGCAACTATTTTGTTTAATATTTTATAGTATGTTTAGACTGATTGTTTTATAAATTCAAACAAAAATATTGTTTGATATTTTACAGAAATTCCAGTAAATCTTTTTGTTTGAATTACTAAATTGTTTTGTTTACAATTTGTAAATATTTTTAGAAAAATTGTTTTATAGAGTTAACCAATTTCTTCACTGAAAAAAAACACTTTTTTCAATGAAATTGTTCTGATATTTTTGTCTATATTTACAAATTTGTTTGTACGTCCGTTCCTAGGAAAAATATTTACTATTTCATTGAATTCCTTTACAGAAAATGAAATTTAGTTTTTTCTGTGTGCTCATCAGTCTTCATGTGTAGTTCAGCTGTGTGGCCACTGCTACGATGGTTAGGTTTTATGTAAATTTACATTTATTTATATAGTTCATGACTGGAAATAGTATATGAGAATAAACATAGCGCTCGATCTCAAAAACTGTTGATCCTACGAAATATAGTTGCATACATAGCATATATTCTCTATGTAAATCTTAGACCAGGCATGAAGCGAGACTTAAACATAAATTGATTTTTGTGACCTTTGCCCTCTGATGTAAAGTTATGCGTACACGAGACTATATGATTTAAGTCAAAGTTGCATTTGTTAAGCGATCGTGTCTTCCGTGTGTAGATCTCCTTGCTATAAACTTTTCTTGTTTGAATTTTTTTTTTGAAGACGGCTATTATCTACAAAAATGTCAATGAATAATTTTGGAAAAAAAAATACTGACTTTACAAACGGCAGAATTTAGGCAATTATGGGTAGTTAAGAAAGAATGTTCTTTCACATAAAAAATATTTTCCAAAAGTTGTCTACAAAAGGTGCAGAATAAGCGACGAAATTACTCTCCGATTTTAAGTGTCCATCTGAAAATTTTCTAGTACCAAAACTTTCAAGGCCTCTCTAATAAAAATTTTTTAAAATCGGTCCATAAATGGTGTTATGCGATAATGAATATTTCAAGAAGACAAAATGCCCGTCTGATTTCCGAAAAAAAACATGGGACCACACTGTAAGCAATCCCTTTACAACAAACAATAAATTTTTGATAATCGGTTCGCAAATGATTCCTTCCATATACTTTAGGTAATTTGCGAATTCAAACGGTCGATCTAACTTATTGCAATGATATTTTGACAAGTTAGCCTTTGTATAGAAAATTAATAGAACTGTTATGTTTCGGTATATTTTATTTACTTTCATGTCAAAAGACAAATAAAAAAGTTTTTAGATCCAGAATGTAAAGAAAATATTTTATGGGAAAACCAACTTACTATCACATTATGCCAAAATGCATGCTCTTCTTATTACCAAGTATAATCATGTGTCATATCTAATCAATATAAATTTTGACATAATAATGATGGAAATTTAAAACCTCAGACAACAGAAATTGATAAGAACAAAAAAAAGTCCTAAAAGCAAGGAAACGCAGTACACTGAAAAAAATTTGCTTCATAAATCTAATAAAACAATTTCACAAATCCAATGAAATTTTCACGAATACTGTGAATGAATTTCATTGGAATTTCTTCATTAGGTTTCAAAGTTTTATTGGAAAATTTTGGTAGATTAATGACGACAGTTTTTCATTTTATGGAAACTCCTTTCAGTTTTAACGAAATATTTTAATGGATACTTAAAAAGCTAAAAATATATAGTTTTAAGAATTAAAAAATAAATAAAAATTTTAAGTTTTTGCATATCATAATTTTAATAACACCTAATTCATAGTTCTGATGAAAAATTTCATAGGATTTATGAAATACCGATGAAAATTGCACCCCTATTTAATTCAAGAGTTATCGACCAAAGCGAACAACAAAACTAGTTTTGCAAACATGTTGTTGTTGCACTCTTTCTTGTTATTATGTACCCATAGAGCACATTGGTTTGAGAGCGCTGTTGGATAAAGTAGTTAAGACATTTCCTAAAAAGCAAGTGATGAAAATCTCAAGGTCTGCGTTCAATACTGTGAGCGGTCATGAATATTAAAAATGTTTCTAATGTGCATTAGTGTCTATCGTCCCTAATTGTATCATTAAAATAGTCAATAAAACAGTTTGAGTTAATGAGTCATCATAATAATAATGAAATAATTTCATTAATTTAATAATAAAATATTTTCATTAGTTTAGCGAAATTATTACATTGGATCAATGAAATTATTTCATATATTCGTTGACATTTTATTAAAATAATTTTAACAAAACTTGTTTCATGAATTCAACGAAGCCTGGCGTTGGTTGAATTTTAATGAAGTTTTTCATTGCATTAATGTCGAAATTTACAGAATTTATGAAGATAATTTTTTCAGTGTAGTCAAGAAAAACTTAAGGGTGTGTTCGTATAAATAGACACAGATATTACATATATATATATGCATGTACATGTATACATTTCTACCAAGCCTATGTTGCTATAAATGCATAAAATTGCCATACTGCCAAATGTTGTTGCATGAAATACGGCACCGGTATAGATTTTTTGTTTTCTTCATAAAACAAAAAACCGTCGTCAACCATTGTATGAAGTCAACGATGCCGAAACTAAAACTGATTAACAAACGCGATAAAACGACGATGTTGTTGCAACAATTATTATTTTCATTTTATGCTTCACTCAGTCAGTCAGTCAGTCAGTTCAGCCATTGCAAAAATGAAAGAAGACAATAAGAAAATATTCGTACATAGTACAAATGAATGGCTGCTATTGTATGAGTTATTGTATGAACCCAGCAAACATTTTTAGCTGAGTCCGTTCAGTGCGTATTAAAAGTCGGTCAGAGAATTAGCCGAAAATGATATGAGAGATTGTCTGGGGAAATTCTAAAAACTTTTCCCATATGTCTGAGAGAATTCTGAAGAAATTTCCTTTTCAAATTCAATGTCGAAAACTCCTTCAGAATATCTCAACAAAGTCGGAAACATATCTGACCAAACATCAGAAAATGTTCTGAATTTTTTGAAAATTTTTACGACTTGCCATATTATTGTCAGAATGAACTTGAACGCTAGAAAATATTCAAAACTCGAAATGTGCTTAAGGGTTATCTTCATACTTATTCACAATTAGTACTCGGTATAAAAAAGTTTGTAAGTCTTACGTTTAAGGTATAAGATGAGTTGAGTTGACCAATTTCATGTAAAGCATCATGAGGAATATTTTTGTAGAGTACTTTAACCCTCGTAACTCTTCGTTGTAGGGGTGTTTTTGTCCCTTTCTTAAAAAAGGCGATAAAAAATCCCCTTCAACGGCGATATAGTGGGATGAAATGTTCAACAAAAATTTCTTTCGTGGTGTTTTACATAAAATGCTTAGCATATCTTATACCCAAAACGTTAATTGCACAAGAATTCCTATGCCGGATCATTATAACTATGTATGTGCAAAAGCAACGGATGTTTAACTCTCCCTAAAATGAGTCCAGATGTAAATTTTCAAAACGCCGATGCACAAATATATATATATTTTTGCCCTCTGGCAGAATCAGCAGAAATTTATTAGTAATTTCGTATAAGATTTTCTCATATTTTGCTGCAATTATTCATATTTTATAAGTCTAAAAAAATGCTACATATTTATGCAAAAATTTTCAAGAAACAAATGAGAATTATTAAGAAAAGTAAAATGGAGCCATGTGCAGACGTGTCGGATAAACGTCGTAAGCTAATTTATGAAACATGTGAAAAATCTGCACAGCGTCATAGCGCTGATGTAATTTGTCAACAATGAAATGCCTTCGTTTTTCACCCCATGACACATCTCATCATTACGGTGTCAACCTTTATATCAGTTGGTCATCTTATCATCTTTATTTTTTAAGAGAAGTAACGCACTCAGACACTTAATACTTGCTAGTTAATTAATCAATGTGTTATCTTGTTTGGGAAAGGGAGTAGAGAGAAAAGATGGTGAAGTGCGATAGAGATAGAAAGTTTAAAAAAGTTATGTTAATTTTACAGCAGTATTGCAGCGCCTCTGGTGCTAAGCAGACGTATTACCTTTATTAAGCTTTATTTCTAACCATTTTGTTGATTGTTTTACTTCGCCGACCATTTTACTAATATTACAGACGAAATGGGGCACTGTGATGTACATCAACATAGAATGGTATCACTCGCTGCCGGTACTGCTTAGTGACCATTGGCTATGCCTTCATCACTTAAACAGTCAAACAACAAGAACAACGAACACAACGCCACACTAATACACATCAGAACAATTTATGATGTCTAGAACTTGCCTGGCACAGGGATCGAACCCGCCATCATTGCTTTGTTGTCAACGCGCTAACTACTTTAGCCAACAGCACCCTCTTAATCTTAAATACAATGATTAACAAAATCAATGTAAATTTTCTAAATTTTTCTTGCTTTTATTTTAATTTAAGATTTTTACAGCCACTTCACCGTTTAAAACACCGATAGTACAAAATTATTTTTGGTGTTGAAACGACGTGGCGACTAAATGTCATCAATATGGAGACAAGTATTAGTTTTATCATCGTAATGATGATGAATGTACATCAATGTGATGCAATTTTTTTAAAATTTTTGAAAATTCTTTTAAAAACAAAAAGCATAAATAAAATAAATAAATTGGATTTTAAATACAAATTGCTATTACAAACTGAAGCAGTTGCAGTCAAAGTACAGATGACACTTAAAATATATAAAAATTCTATGATTAAATCGATGCCAGTTTTCGTTTTGTGTATGACATTTATCGCAACATTGATGTCAGATTTCTGATGACAGGATGTGATTAATCTGAGGATGAATTAAATTTGCATCCATCGATTAATGCTTTAGAAAAATGTGCAGAAACGGTGTAGCAGAAAACTGTCGACTATTTTACTGAATTTCTAAGAGTTTTAGATATATTTCTTCTGACATTAGAATAGAGAATAGAATAGATCTGGATTTTTTGAGCCATGGATCTATAATTTTGATCAAACTCTGCATGACTCTCTTTCTGACATTAGAAATGTCAGCAAAATATGTTCACTGGGAAAGATTTTCTTTATGTTGCTCTGAACAGGAAGGCAGGCGTGTGCAGCAAACAATAAGTGGCAAAATAGAGGTTTCTGTTTTGTTCATTTGTTTTAGGAGTACAAAAGGATTTTGCTGCTAAAAAGGAGGCCGACTTCTTCAATTACCTTTTAAATTTATGTTTGCTGTTTGCCTTTTTATTTAATTGAAACAAAAACTCTTAAATCCGACTTTTCTTCCTATTAAGCCAGATACATTTTGAGTGGTTATTGTGTGTGTGTGTTCCTTCTTTCCCAATGTGTGTGAAGTTTATTGGCATATGTTTCATTTTGTTTCATTGTTCTCTACTTAAATGCATGCTGTGCAAAACTAAAAATATTTTAAAAGGAACAAAAAGCAAATAATACTTGTAAAATTAGCTATAAGCCTTCTTGTTACAAATTAAGTAGCTACAATTATAAATTGCAACACGATTAACAATATAATTTGCAATGTGTTGAAGCAATAATAGAAATTGGAAAAAAAATTATTAGGCCATTAACAAGCAGCAAAGATAAAATTTGAATTGAACTGCGTATTGCTGGTATAAAATATTACGAAAATATTGCAATAATATGCAAACATAAACATCGATAGAATTCAAGATTTTACTATCGTCGGCGCTAGAAATTTCTGCCATGAAACTGCTATTATAAAGCATGAACCTTTCTAAAGAGTAAACCTCTCGAGTTGTTACTTGACGTCTTATCATCCACAATATTCTATAAATATATTTTTTAAATAGAAACCTACACTCTAAAACACTTTTGTTGAAAATTAGGTCGATAATAGTCGGCAACAATTTACAGATTATCATCGACCTAAAAGTACACACGCATTATTTTTGAGCAAAATGTTTTTACTAAAAAAAGCGATTGGCTGCGTGCAGATTTGAACCGCGACCTCCTGACTGATAGTCTGTTTATTTTGAAAGGTTTTTTCTTTAATAAAATAACTACAAAATCGATGTAATTTAAGACAAGGAGAAATTTTCAATACAAATTTAGACAATAATGATCGTAAATTTGAAGTAATGCTTTAGAGTGTATTCAGAAAATCACTTTTTCATATATAATCAAATGTTTAAATGCTAATTTTTTCATTGTCACTAAACATGTTTCCTTTTTTTTTTTTGTTAAAATCGTTTAAATAACAATGTTTACTTTAGCAGTAAAAATAAAAATTTGTTGTCCAAAAAGTTTTTATGTAAACATACACGCTAAATGATCGTAAAATAAATTATTATTGTTTTTATGTTTGTCTTCGAAAAAAAACAAGACAAAATTTTTAACGTCTTTTAAGCAGTTAATACTTTTAATTTCTATTGGCATATTTATTTGTTTATATCAAAATATATTTATAAAATTTGTTTCTAATTGATTCGTGATGCGTGTTTGTCTAGAATTAAAAACATGTTAAGGGGGTTTCAAACAGGTAACGAACAGAAGTCCTTATGTAAGCTCTTTTATGATTTTTGTGCTTACATCTCCTGCCTAGAATTTTAAATCGTCAACAAAAACTTTATTTTACTAAATTTGGAGCGTCCAAGGGTGAAGTCTGCATTTGAGGATCATGCCTTTTCAAGTAGGTTTGCAAATGGAAGAATTGTTTCTCTCTCTTACAATACTGCAGCTTGATTTTTAGCTTGCCGCTATCAAAAATAGCAGCAGTCCACACCGAAAAAATTATCACCAAATAATTTTCAAACAAAAGTTTGTCTAAAAATAAACTTTTACATAATCAATGAATTGTTTGTTTGACTCTTATTTAGAACGCAAACACTAAAAACAACAACAAAAAACTATGCCGTAAAAAACAACCCCGATGACGACACACACACACAAATAAACAATAACAACAATGATAGCAAAAGGAATGCGATTGTACCAAATTTGTTTACTGAAGATTTTTGACTGAATTAATTCGTAAATGTCGTTGCATTAATTCTCATTCATTGTTTCAGAGTCTTTAGATAAACATTCAGACGTGAACACATTTAACAAAGTGAAATTTCATAAATGCTTAATAGATGATTTTGTATGATATATTACAAAAATCCACCAAATATTTTTCTTTGATTAAGCAAACTATTTTGTTTAATATTTGTTTGTATTTTTAGACTAATTGTTTTATATATAGATTCAGACAAAAATATTGTTTGATATTTTTCAGAAAATCCAGTAAATCTTTTTGTTTGATTTAGTAAATTGTTTACAATTTGTAAATATTTTTAGAGAAATTGTTTTATAGATTTAAACAATTGTAACGTGTGCTGTAAATAAACTTTTGACGAAGATAAGTATACCAAGTGTTGCTTTTCGAGCGCAGAACTTTGATTAATGCACAATTACTGAATTTACGCCTGTACACACTTTTTAACTGAAACTTCCCATTAATTTCAACCACAAAGCGATCGATAACACTAGCTTACAAAATATAAATCTCAAAACAGAAATGTTTTTAAATTAATTTGGGACTGCTGATTAAGGCATCCATTTACTTTTATTTAGAAATGTTTTCGATATATTAGCGAAAAGTGTGTTTTGCTGTTTTTAATCTATTTCCAAAAGTTTTAAGAACTCTGTATTTTAGTTCTACAAATTTGCACTGTTGCATAGATATGATATTCCTTTTTCACCCAATAAGCTTACTGTGTTGATCAACAAAGTTCGTTGAGTTACAGGCCTTAAGATTTGAATATATGAGGATTTTTTAACGTTTTTTTAATGCACCATTTTAGGTCGCTCCAGCAAAACAAAAGAAAATTCTAAACATTTTTTTACCCACATTTTAAAGAAAACTTTTTCTAAATTTATTAAGCGTGAATATGTTAAATTCGGACCAATAGTAAGAAAGTTTTAACATATTTATTGGAAACATCCGAATGTGAATTTGCACAAAAATTTGTTGTATAATTTTTTTTCTAAACAGATAACCCGATCAGTATAAAATTTCTCGTGGACATAGCAGAGGAGTATTCCTTTTAAGCTTAAGAAGACAAGCTTCCCATATTGCTCAGGAGCGTAGCTATAAAGTCCAAAATAGAACACCTCGCGAATTACAAAATTTTCAACGATTGTCATTTTTTTCATGTTTCTTGGCTGATTTTAAAAATTGAAATTCCTGTATTTTTCACAATCATAGACCAGTATCTTTAAGATATCGGATCCAAATAATATCGGATTAAAAATATAAAATGTTTAATTTGAAAATAGAAAAGTTTAATTTTTTTTTAAATTTTTGTCCTTAAAAGCACCATCTCTTGATACAAAAATTTCCTTCAGGATCATATAATTGAGTTAAGCCGCACCATCTTCGATTTTGATTAAACTTTAAGTGGAATTTTTTAGTATTTTGTATTAATAGATATCAATATTTCGATTTCTAACTCCTTCGGTTGTGGAGATATGACGTCATCAAAACGAAACAAATATATCTATAAAAATTTAGTATACTTGAAAAATTTTCAATTTCTCCGCTTAAGTTACAGATCTTAGCCCCATACCATTTAAAGGGTTAGTATAACTCCCTTCATAATGACGTAACCCACATTTTTCTCGGAACACAGAATTATTTTGAAAAAATTTGTATATTCCCGAAACCTAAAATCACTATATCTGACAAAAGGTCAATTTAAAAATGTTCAAAAATATATATGTTTTGGCTCACGTTCATGTCTATTAAGACTACTGTGCCCCAAAGCGGTTATATGGGCTATTATTTGTGAAGCAGACAACCCTAAAGATGATTTGAGGTGGAATAGTTCAATTGTTATATCGCGACCTTAGTATTGTTTTGGCCCATATGCCAAAAAGTCGGAATGGAGAAAAACAACAAAGAAGATTTACATAAAGTTTTCTCAAAATATATCCGATAGAATTTTTTGTACTCTCACCACTGCTTCCGGCATATGTTTGGAAGAAAAATGTACATTTCTGTGAACTTTCATCAATCCGATTAGAAACTAACATCTTTTTACTGAAAGTAAAATATCTTGTTATGTGCTCCAGTAGCCACTTTTTTTATATTATTTGTAAAAAGTAGGTTTTGTTGCTCCATGTATATACTAACTGCTGTGTATTGAGTAACTTGTTATTGAGATGAATTTTTCTACTTTTTATTGATAATAAACGTATAAATGTTATTAGAAAAGATATTTACATGGAATACAAAGTTAATATTGATGAAACTTGGTATTTTACTTGATTTCTGATTTTTATTTTTTTATTTAAAAAATTTTATTTTTTTTTTACAAAAAATTTAATTTTTTTTTAAAAAAAATTTATCAAAAATGATGATATCGAGCACAATGAATGCTTGATATCTCAGAAATCAGGAACAATTTCGCGAAACAGTTTTTGGATTCTGAAAGAGGGTATTCAAAATATATATACCCCACACTTAACTCGATTTTTTTTTAAATGGTCGGTGGGTGGGCCAAAACAATACTAAGGTCGCGATATACATAAATATATATTGCTAAAAGATATCTTTACAGACATGATTGTAGAAAAAAAACTTAATCCAATTTACAATTTTTGGTGGCCCTGTTGTTAAAATCTGCAAATAATTTTGTAAATTTTGATATGTCCGCTCCCTTTTAAAGGTGTAAAATTAATGGATTTATACACACAAAAAAAGTAATGTAAAATCAACATGACAAATAATAAGAACTAATTGTTTCATATTAATGTTAAATGAAAAATTATTAATCTAACCTTAAATCTCCTTGATTTAAAATGTTTCACTGCAAAATTAAAATGAATTTCTGAACATTTTTTATTATTTCTAGTTCAATATTTTGAATTAATGTAAATTCAAATTATATTTATTAAGAGCGAAATGTTGGAATATTCAAATCAGATTAGCAGAACGGATCAGTACTACTGATTTTTACTGTATAGCTAAAGTAAAGTTTGAAGCTGTTATGGCTGCAGTGGTCAGCTTAGAAAACATCTGTTTTTGAGATTTTGGCAAAAAGTTTAAAGTTTGTTAACTGGTGTAATATATCTGAAATCTCAAAAGTCGCAGACATAAAATTTTTTTAGACATTGACAACCAAAAAGCCTATATTGTATGTAACAAAGAAAATATATACATATTATCAAAAAATATTTAAAGGCAAAAAAATATGCCATTTAAAGTTTAAGATATATCTAGAAAATCTAGAATTTTAGCTACCTAAGCGGTCATTTACATAGTACGCACCGCTATTTTTACGTTTTTATAACCCCACCCCCCCCTCCCCCCCCCTGGAACGCTTTTTACAAAATTTTCAGTATAATTTAGCTAATCCGTAACAAATCCTTAAACCCCCTCGAGAATTACGTTATATCCCTGCAGATAATGTGACTACTTCATACACGCATGTAAAATATACTCCATAGAGGACAAGGACTTACTTGTCCAAATGTAACCCAAATGTATGGATGAAACGTATTGATTTAATATTACGATGTCCTAGGGCTGGACCATAGTCGTATCTATGCATAGATACGGCATAGCCCAGCTTTGCATTACATCGGAGTAGTCTCAAAACTACTCTATGTAACTACTTGATGGAGCAGCCAAGTGCTCGTTTTTTAACGATTGCATATAAATTAGCAATCGTTAAAAGACAAATACTTGTCGCTTAACTACAAACTCTTGTTGGCCATTGACATGGTCCATGACTGCATTACATATGACCATGTTGTAACTAGCCCGTTTCAGCAAAAATGGACCACGTAGTCCAAAATTATCTGTAGAGATGTGAATACCCCATAATGATAAAGCACAATTTGAATCATTATGTTTGCAGAGAAATAATTGAAATTAAAATTAGAGATTCTCAATTACTGGTTTTATATACAAGAGGCATGCGATTCTGGGTCATGGACCACGGCGTTCGTCGGCTATTTGTAGGCTATTTACATGTACACAACACAAATAGCCTGGCTCTGTTATATACATATAAATCCCTCTTTTTTAAATCGGTAACCAAAAAGATTCTTAAAAATTTTTTTGGCCACTCTCTTGCCAAAAATAACACTTCGACTTTCCAGACATTGTATTACATCATATTCGGGGCCATGTTCTGTGTTTCAAAAAAATTAAATGTTAATTCTCATGACACTATTGCTATAAATAAATTTTTTATAACAACAATGCCATGAGAATTCGCATACTTTTCTTTTTGAGACACTAAACATACCCGATTATGAGCTCTATAACAAGATCTGCAGTCGAAGTCTTCAACGTTTCATGGTTCAGCCAATGTAGAAATATTTGAACCCTAGATAAGTACATCTAATAAAAGTAACTTTTAAACCCACTTTTTATTCGATACACACAGTGAAGCGTTGAAATGAGTAGATTTAGCGGTTTATACTATTTTAACTTTTTTTTTAATTTTCCAATTAAATTGTGTATTTTAAATCAAGTCAATTTGTTTGACAATTTGCCGTTAATCAATGATCAGAACATTCCATACCATCACTGGCAGTTTCATGCCATGACACACACCCATCAATTTAATGCTGGAAAAACAAAAAATTACGATTTCTTTAACAACAGGAAACTGATAGACAGACAGACGGAAAGGACAGCCCGCCGACAGACATCCAAACAATCAAGCATATAGCTGTCAGCAAGTGCTTAATAAAGAAACAGACTACAGATCGTTTTGTAGTATGTCCGCATCCAATATTTACACGCAGAAAAATGTGAGAATAAAGCAAAAAAAAATTTTAACAAAAAACAATTGAGTAATTTGTAAATGTGTGCGTAATTATTTCAGTAATTTGCTGACAACCAATTGCTGCTAAATTCCGTTTCAAATGAAAATTTCAACAGCGAACAAAAAAACTTAAAATAAAAGTGAAAGACAACAATTTACAACTTTAAATGTTTTTAGCGATCCATTTGTGAAGAGTTTTTACAGGCTGGGAAGAAAAACTTCGGACAAAAGAAAAAAAAATTGTGACAAACTAAAAACATTAAGAACATTAAGGTTCAAATTCAATGTCTAACGATGGTTAGTTAAATAACGGCGTATGTTAACTAGAGACGGCAAATTTGGGACCAAAGCGGTCCATAAATTTATACAACATTATTGAATATAATATTATTCATATTGTTGTAGTTTCGTCCTATACTATTCTATAATTGGCACAATACTTTCAAATTATATATGGCACATATTCTCTCACAAAAAAAATTGTAAACATAATAATATTGAACAATATTGCCAACATAGCCAAGGTGTGCAATAAAAATCAAAAGTCTTTTGATTTTTTTCAATATATTGTGCAACCATTGAATATGACATATACATTAGCGCTAATATTGTACAATATGAAAAATTCCACAATTGCATTGCAAGTCTATGGGGCGCTTAAGTGTTAAAATCCGAATTCTTCTTGACTTAACTCTTTTTCCCAGAGTGAGTATGAGTTACTGAAATCGTGTTTCATTCCACACTGTGACCACTTCTAGCTGTTGGCTACCATGTCATGTGCAACTCATCCATTTCAGGCATCATGATCGCTTTTTGTTGCTCTTCTTAATTTACGCTGTAGATAGCTCCCCATTTTATTTATGTATTTCTTTTGTATCTCGTTATTTGCTACTTTATTTTAGTATAAAATTCGGTTTTATTTCTTTGTTCATGTCGTCGTGCTTTATTCCGTTGTCGTATATTTTCATTTAATTTGACATTTAGCATGTGTGTGTAGGAAAAACTTAATTTTTTCATGTTTGAATTTTTCTTTGTAGAATTACTTGTCATTCTGTTTCGTTTTTCTTAATTCATAAAGTAGAATTCATTGAAAAATTTCTGACAATTGTTGCAATTTGTGTCGTTGTATGTCAAAGTAATGCTAATTTTAAGTGGCAAATAATTATGTATAAATGTTGTGTACATACTTTTTTTTACTGTTTTATTTTAAAATTATTTTATTATGGCAATTTTTCAAATTAAATTTGAAAAATGTTTTACAAATTAGAGAAAATTTTTAAAGAAATGTTTTTTTTATGATTTGCAATTTCCTTTTTACCACAGGAAATGCACATAAATACATATTTTTTGGTGAATATTTTAGAAGCGTATCATTCGTTCTGGTTTAGTTCAAATCTTATCTTGTTTATATAAGCATTTTTAAATTAGCAAAGATTTCTGCGTATAATTGAAATACATCAATGGGGCATTATTTATTTTTGGAAAACGAGAAATTTGCTCGGATTCGGTTTACAGAACAGAGCCAACTATTTCGGACCCAGCAAAAGCTTGGCAATGAGTTGTCATTACAGAACAACATACTTTTCAACCACAAACAACATAGCGTCTGAATTACTTTACAGTAGTTCAACAATTACTTACTAGTAATTAAACAAGCCATTTATTCTCTTATTGGCAGAGTACTGGGGCCCTTTTCTCAAAACTACAAGTTACAAATCTACAAGTAAAATACACACAAAACAACAACACTTTTACAAATTTTATTGTTGTTTTGTGTGTATTTTACTTGTAGATTTGTAACTTGTACTTTTTGAGAAACGTGGCCCTGGTCTATTTGCTTATCATACAGACGATAAACTGTTCGACCCCTGGGGAAGCAAATAGGATTTTTTTTTAATTGTGTTCATGTTTGTGAAAACAAAATAGTTGTGCAGTAGCCTAGTGAGTAAAACACTTGGCATAAAATAGCACATTAATTAAAAATGGCATGAGTTCAATGCTTAGCAGCAGAGACATTTAATTTTTATTGTGTTTTGTGTATTTAATAGCTTCTAAATATTGAAATTTATAACTTGTTACTTGTAATCAAATGTGGCAAGCACTTGCCTCCAATGACATCGCCATGTTAAAGTGATTAGTTAAAATACCAAAGTAGAAGTAGTGAAGGGCATGTCTATTAGCATTTTAACCCCTTACTTTGCTATCAAAAAATTTCCCGGGGAGTTATTCAGAAAGTAGCGGCGAAAAATTACTTTTTTTTCATGCAAAACTAAACTTTTTTTTATTTTTCAAAAACTCATTTTATTTCTTTGTCATTTATCGGAAAGTTAGGTGAGTAATTCCATTTAGCCAGGTGTGACTATTTTACACACATTTTTTGTTTTAAATCAAGAATATAAAATTTTTACTTAAAAAAACATTGCGGCTCGCAAGGACATTAAGCTTAAAGTCGTTGAATAACGGGTAGATCCTGATAGAACACGATTTCTGTTCAGAATGGTCGTCAGTTTTAAAGAATTATGACTTTCAGTATAAATTCTGTAAAATTTTTACTATAAGGTACACAATAATGTTGATACACAGAAAAAAATAGGCAAGAATTATATTCAATAAAACCATGTTATTAAAAAAAAATATGAATTTCAATAACATTTATCTTTAACATAATAAAATATTTCGTTGTAAGTATTTCTTTTCCAAGCCGGTTATTTATTTTCTTTTTATACATAAGTACTTAGAACAAGTTGTATCCCATAAAAAAGTAAATGGGATATGGCTCAGCTAGAGAGTGTATGATTTACGTCCGGAAAGCCCGGGTTCGTATTCCAGCCATGTTAACATTTTTTTAATTTATATATATATTTTTATTTTGAAATAATTTTGTTATCAATATAGGGGAATTCTTTATCACAGGAAATTTGAAAAAAAATTATTGAATACCGGGATTTTTGTTATCAAAAACGAAACTTATTTTTTTCTGTGTATAGATATCTGTTCAAAGTGTTTTTAATTGTATTGTGTATTTACTGTTTGACAAAAAATTATTTTTCTTATAAAAAAAACTATTTTTAAAATGAGACGGGTGTGACCGACGGGTGTGACCTAGTACGAAAATTTAAAAAAATCTAAGAAATAAAACGTTTTATTGATTTAATCAGTATAAATTATATAAAGATAAATACATAAGAAAATAATAAGACAATAAATTAGTTGCTATCCGTTCTATTATAGACAGCAGAATACTCTAGCTGAATATTTTTTTAAATTCAATAAAGTGCAAAAAAAGTATATTCTTTTCAGAGATAACATTTTTTATTAATAATGAGAAAGGGAATAAAAGAAAATATGAAATAAATATTAAACATACAAAGAGGGAGATCAAAATGTTTCTTGCATGGTTATTTAAAAGAGCCTCAAATTGATAAAAAAAAAATTTAATTGTGTATTTTTTTATTTTTTCTATAACTGTCTGTCATTGTCTAAAAAACATCAAGTGAGAGATTTTTACGTGGAATCACTCAGGTATAATAGAAATAAGCCATAAATCATTAAAATCTATGGAAAAATTTTGATTTTATTCGAAATTAAGTGATGGAACTTAATTGACAACAATTGCGATTTTTATACAACACACATACAACCAACCACAAATTAAAATTTGTCTGTTGTATGGAAATTGTGATTTTTATCAATTGAGTTCCTTTACCTAATTGTGATTACAATCGACATTTGTCCTTCGATTTTAATTTTGTATGAGCTTTTGAAAACGAAAAAAATGTGTAATTTTGCATTAAATTCTGAATGACTCCGACATATGTGAACAGCCCCTTGAAGGTAATTCTATTCCATTTAATTTGGTGCCTTATCTTTTAACTTGAAATTTTCGGGAAAAAATACAAAATTTATAACCATTCTAAGTCGTAAGCTTTTCAAAGCATCAAGTGCTATTTAAATACAAAATACGTGATAGAACAATATGCAAGCTTGCTTTGAATTGCCCAAATATGTAGAACAGACTATTTTGATAATAAAATTATAAAATTAAAATCATATAATTCAGTCTATAATTGTAGCTGCCTCAACCAAGCTTTTTTTTTTGCTTGTGAGTGGCTATGATGTATTTTTTTCTTAAAGGGAAAGTTATACTAGCAATGTTTTTTTTTAGTTTCAAACAAATATTTTTGCAAAGCTTTCACTCGTAATTTTGTATAATCTTATAAAATTTACGGCCTTATAAAAATCGTTCTTTTAAGCTTAGACAATAATATGCGATATTTATATGATTAGATCCATAAAAGATCATTGCTTTTTAATATAATAAAATCAAAAAGCATTTTATGATTTAACAACTTTTCTCATTTTATTTCTTAAATACAAAATGTTTAAACTCTTTTTACGATAGTTTAACAGCAAAACTATTACTATTATTATATTTTTTTTTACGATACATATTTTAAATACCAATAAAATTGATCGTAAAACTAATGATATTAAATAAATGTTTTAAGCAATCGATTGTAGGGAATATTTAGGTAAATTTTTAAAATCAAAATATTTAAAATAAACTTATTATGAGCGTTTAAAAGAAAATTTACATAAATCATCAAAACGCCAGAATGGAAGCGTGGAATACGAACACTATACGAGTAGTTGTACGTACGGCTTTCAATTTCAAACAATGAAAAGAAAGCAATAAAAAAGAAGTAAATATGGGCGTTTCTAGTTTAATTAAGGTTTATGGAGCTCTAGATCATAAAATCATTTTATAGGCATCTGTTTAGCACAGTCTTACAAGTGGAAGGCGGCAAACCACAAATTTAACACTAAACTTACATTAGGGTCTTAAAAGGTTATACCACACGCCGTCCACTCTGGATAAGTGTACATATGTAGAAAGGTGTGATCTTTAAAGTGAGTGTTTTTGACAGAGAAGCTACCTGTATTTTAAGCAAAAATTAAAAGAAAGACTTTACAATGCATTTCTGTTCTGTTGTTGTTCATTAGTTTACGGTTTCTTCATGATCACCTTTTAAACTGGCAACCTCAAATGTGTTTTAGTGATGTATTGCCCACCATCAATTAGACAACAATTTCATTTCATTTTTATTTTTACGAGTATGATTGAATATATGGACGGATGGTTGGATGGTTGTATGGTTGTATGGCTGAACGGATCGTGCTTGAAAGTGCAGTAGTTGGTTAAGTAGTCAAACAGGCGTCAATAATAATTGTTTTGTTCAAATGTTGTATGTTTTTTTTTTTAGTTTTCTACAGTTGTTGCTCTTTTTTGTTGAGGTTTTTTAATTAATTGTGGGTAATTTATTTTATTTTTTTGCCGTTTGTTGGTATTGATCGATTAGAAAATAATTAGCCACTGACATTAAATGACTGCTGGATGAAGATTCGTGTGCTAAAGTAATTAATATTTTATTGTGATATTCAGTTTATTGGTAATTGATTATTATTAGTTTTTTCTCTTAATAATTTGTACTTGCTGTTTATTTACCCCTTTATTCTGAAAACACACCAGATACGACAAAACGTTTTTGTCTAATACGTCAAACACACTCGTATGATTATAACGCACATCAAAAATGATTTTGGTGTGTGTCGTCTCATAAGAACTAATGTTCTGTTGTCGTATAAATCACAAAAAAACTGTTTTGTCTTATTTCGGTGTGGGTTCAGCCTTAAATAGAGCCAAAGTTCTGTAATCAGAAATTTGTTTTTCTTTGTTGCGTAATTTTTGAATACCATTTAGGGAAATGTGACAATAATGTTATTTTTAAAGGAATCTTTTTTAATAATTTTCCTTTTTTGAAGGTTTTAAGCTACAGGGTGGCGCAGAATGAGCTATATGGTTTAAATGGCTTATAACTTTTTTTATCTATGCGATTATTATAATTTTTTTTTAAATACAGTATATTGTTGGGGATTTTTTTGCAATTAGCTTTGAAAAATTATATCCTGTAAGTGATGTCCATTTTCTGCTTCGCACATACGGGCTCTTTTTGTGTTTTTGCTTTTTTTGTGTCGAACGCCTCCTTGTTGATGTTGATGGACTATTCTGTACGCTCTCCCGTACACGTTCAATATTTTGACCAGTGTGCACGGTAGGTGTTCTTCCAGCACCAGGAAGGGTTCTTACAGATCCATGCAATGCGCACGCTGTGTCAACACAATAGACTGTTGGTTTGAAAAATAAAATTCAATTATTTTTGTACGTTGTTCGATCGTGTAATGATTCATAATTAATTCCCCAAGTCTTCTACACAAAATGCCGAAAAAACAAAGAAAAAAAAAATAATAATTAGAAAAGTTATAAAGAATTCAAACCATATAGCTCATTCTGGGCCGCCCTGTAGTATAATTTTGGAAATTTAAAATTTTTGAGGAATAGATCTTTTGAAAATCAAAAACGACAAAAAAGTAAATCATGCAGAGAAAGGAGAAAATGTCCTATTTAACCCTATATACACTTTTGTACCGGACCCGTGCGTAGAAGACTTTTATAATTTTAATGAAATTAGCCAAAATTTATTATTCGAAGCACGCTAATTTTCTCCTTGTTGGTACAAATTTATGTGATAAATTTTCAGTAACTTCTAGCTGTGCAATCAAATTGAAACCTTGCATAGATATTAGAGTATCATTACACCTGGTCTTGACGAGACATAAGTTTGGAAATATTTGTGTTCGCAATTGTCAAAATATGTTGCTAACACAAGAAATGACTATGTGGACAGTAAATGTTAGTGTTCGGACACATGTTTGGAAATTGATGTTCAAACACAAGACAGATCAATTATGTTAGGACACAAGCTGTCAAATTTAGTATGTACCCTGCGGATAATTTGGTGACAAATGATCCAAAAGTACTCATCCTATGACTTGAGAAAATGGGAGGGATACCAAAAGTAAGGAGTACTGAATGTTGAGAAGAGGCATGTAGTGTAAATGGTCACATATTAACAATTTTCAGTCAATTAGTTGGGACTCGGCCTAGTTTTGAAGTAAACGGTATAAATGCACATGTGGTCGAGTGGATAGTGTGCTAGCCTGTCATGCCGGAGGTTGTCGGTTCGATTCCCATCAAGGACTGCTTAAAATAAAATACAGTTTCTATTCGCATTTGTAATAATAAAAAAATAAATAAATTCAACTATTAATTAATTATTACAGCTAAATGTCGGAATAATATTCTACACCGATAGTTTAGTGACAAGTCACAAAGTGCATAAAAAGTATCAATTAACCCCATCCTTGGCCATCCCCATGTAAAAGTGACTAGTCCGCTTCATAGGAAGTGTTAGAACTCGGACTGGTCCCTACCACCTGAAGACTGGTCACGTGACTTGCTTTGTGCCAGTTCCATTTACCCTAGGGTATGTATTGGTTTCTGTATAATTTTTTGGTTTTAATTGGAAAAAGAGAAGAAAGAAAGCAAATAAGCAAAATATTTTAATTGTTCTTTAATTATTTGCACATTATTTATGTTCATATTCATAAAATGTTTATAAATACAAAAAAATAAAGTGAAATATATGGAAAATTTATAAAATTTCGTGCAAGTTTACTAAACGAATGCATAAAAATTGTGTCCAAACACCACTACGTTTACCCGGAACACAGAAATTTTTTATTGTGACGTCATTCTGCCGACGTTATTGCTTATGTTCAGAAATAAAAATGGCACGTCTGGTCGCAGTGCTACAATACAATCTGATGGATTTAAAAGTGGTTAGTGCCACCTTTATGCTAAGTAAATATCTTATACCATTGAATCTATAGCAGTCAGAGTATTTTTATATAACACAGGGGCCGAATTACTACATTCGTTATCAAGTAGGCTTTCGTATCGAATAAAATTTTGTCACATATCGAGTGGACGGATTACCGCATTCGATAGCTTAAGTATCGAAATTTCTAGAAAGTGTACCAAGCTTGTTTTACATCGGTTCTTGAATCGACTAAGCCTTTGTAATAGATTAAAGAGTAATTTTGTGCTACTTTAAGCTAGTACAACAACCAAGTCGCTTTGACAACTGAAATAAGGTGCGAGGGAAGCGGTACTCCTCATACATACCTGCTAACTGGAAAGATAGAACAGTTAGAGTCTTCAAATTTAGTATGTTGTAATTTGGATAGAGGATACAAAGTTAGGAAAAAACTGAAGTGGTAGCTGTGTGGGAAGGGGTACTCTACCCCCTATATCTTTGCGATTGATTGACCTATTGTACTACAATTTTTAGAAATGACCTATCCTAACCTGATTAAAAACATATCCTAGGTATTATTAAAATGGTTTGTTTGGCCTTTTTTTAAATAAATAAATGGGTTCAAAAATTAAAAAAAAATTTAAGTAAAATGTCAAAAAGCTTTTAAAATTCAACTTTGGGCTTGAATTTCCCAACAACTGCTGAACTGACTTTAATAAAAGTAAAAGCTTGAAATATCTCAACTGGTTAAAGGGTTAAAGAATTTTGACCAACAAAAAACGATAATGAGCCGCTGTACACCGTAGCTCCCAAACGGCTTGATCGATTTTAGTTTTTGTTTACAAGGTGGCTTTATCTAAAGCCTTCTAACCTATGTTTGAAGGAAATCGGTACAACCATTTTCAAGTTATCATCCGTTATGTTCGGTCGTATCGTTAATTTTTAATTTAATGTTATTTTTATGTTTTATTTTATTTGAAAAGTTTATTAACTAGCACCTTTTTATACATTTGTAGTATTCTAAGACTTACCTTTTAACTTAGTGGGTTAATTGACTATCACAAGAAAAAACTTGTTCATCATTCGATCAGAACACACAGAAATTCTTGTGAATGAAATTTAAAACCTTTTTAACGCAATTCACGTTTATATATATTTCTGTTGTTTAGTATGTGTTTATTTATTTGTTTTGTTAAAAAAAAGGTAGAATTTCTTTAAGTAAAAAAAAAATAAAGCACTGAATCTTCGTTAAAAATGCCATGCGTAAAAATACCACGAAATGCATTCTTTTTTCGTAAGATCGCATCTTATATAGAAATATATTTTAGTACAAATATGTACAAAGTATAGTGATTGCTAAAATTATTCGATAGCTTAGAAATCAAATTATTTATATAAATTATTATTACCGAGTGGATCTAGTGATATTTAGCCGATGAATTAATATCCTATTAAAATTATAAGCATTTTAATAGAAGATCAGTTTTAAGAAGTGGAAATTTTCAAAGAAGTTATTGTAGTGTATTTTGCTCAATTTGGAATAAAATTTTCTGGAAAATTTCCTGTAGCACATCTACATATCATGATCATTAATTTTATCACTGATCTATTGAAAGATGAAAATCGTATGAATAAAATTTAATGATCATAAACAAATTTTTAATTTAATGATCCTAAATAAATTTTTGTCACTTACTGTATTCTTACATGAAACAAACGATATATTCAGATTTTTCGCAAAAAATATATGTAAAAAAAAAATAAAATCTTTATCTTTAACTACACTATTTATAACATCCTCATCGTCAGCATTAACAATCAACCACATGATGATGGTGATCATCATCTCTAACTCCGTCATTGTTTTGTATCTCATTGTCTTTATTAAAAAAGTTTTTAATACTTTTTCTAAAACAAAAGGTAAAAAAGAACAAATCGCAGATTTCATACAAATTATAAATAAAAACAAACAGAACAAAAATTCTAAAGATTCAACTCTTTGTTTTTGTTTTTTGTTGTTGGTTATTTTCGGTTTCACTACAAGCTCCTCTTCAAAAACAAAATTATAAATATATATTTTGAACTGTATGCATTTTGGCCTTTTTTCAGTTTCTCTTCAGTTTTTGTGTGTCTGAAAAAATAAGCGTTAACATGGTAACAATGATATCCTGCTGTGACATTGAAATATTGTTATTATAAATTTTTATGACATTGTCATATGGCACGCAATGCGACATATATTCTTGTTAAATGTTTGTCATACGAAAACCATTCGGTATATTGTGTTTCGGTTAAGACCTGAAAATTGGTCAAGACTGAAGACAAAAAGAGCTCTAAATACATGATAAGTAGGTATTGGGGGTAAGCATGAATATAAGCAGAATTAGGTAAAAAAAAAACACATAAACCAAAAAAAAAAGTATTTTTTAATACATATAAGAAATTGCAGCCTCAACTATATGCAGGAAAATATTCGTGTTTGGAGGTAGGAAGAATTTATTGAAATCTTTTCTAAATTGGGCCTTTTTCTGAGAATTGCAGGAAAATTCAGTGAAAGCTTTCTTGAGAGTTTTCTATGGAAGTCACGACCCAAGGTGTATATAAATAGGTGGCACCATAAGGAATTGTTGTACAGCAGTACAACAACCACATTCATATTTTGTTTGTGTAATAGACAAGTTGCTGTCAAAAACGTATGTGCAAAACAAAACAAAAGAAAGATAGAAAAATTGTGAAGAATTGTTTTAAGAATTGTTTAAACATTACTAATTGTGAATTTTAATTGTTTTGCGTGATTTCAATTAATGGAAACATTATTAATCATTTTGGCATATTGTCATTCACTTTTGCCTTTTATTCTCGTCTTTGGGGACATTTTTCTTTTTACATAGAAAGCAGTAAGGCATTTTTAACAGTTCACTTCGACTTTAAATTATCTAAAATTTTATTTCTTAATCGCACTTTTCACTTTCAAATGGTTTAAATTTGTATTTGTTTCTCTTTGTATTTGCTTCGGTTTGTACAAACATAAACAAAATTTTGACATAAGCTTGACTAAAAGTTCGCAAAGCAAAAAATTGTCAGCTGAGCTTGTGATGCCACCTAGGTAAATACACCTTGTCACGTCAATTATAAAAAGATACATGCTCAAGTAATAACATAATAATTGTAATGCTGGAAAAAGTGTATCTTTGTTTAGCAATACATCTTGGTGGAATTATATGGTGCCTATAGGCACCGGGATTTCTCGTTCCGGGAATTGCCGGAAAAATTGCTTATTTCCGTTTCACGCTTTCCCGGGAAATTTATCCGGGAATTCCCCCGATTAAAAATCATTTTATAAAAACAAAAAAGTACTGATTTTGGAACCCAAAAATTCTTCTTTTTCTTTAAATTATTGCCCCTCATCATGAAATAATGTCTATGTAAGGGGAAAGAAACCAACGAAGGCTCAAAGTGTATATTAAATTATTTTGGAATGAAAAACGAGTAGAAAAATGTTGTCTCATTAATTAATTATTTAAAAGAAAAAAATTTTTTGAGTAAAAACAACTGTAGTGTTGTTCAATATGCAGCAAAATGCACGGTAATTAGATATGAAGAAGATCTGTATGCACGTCTTTCTGATGCATTTAGTGACGAAGAAAATGGGAAAATAGATATTACTTCCGGGCAACTTCTGTCGAGGGCGAGGCGAGGCGAAGGTTTTTCTCAACAACTGAAATTATGATTGTGAGATGAAACAATAATATATTGACTGTTTTAAAAGGCCATTTGCAACAAAGAATATAGAAGTAAAAATTTTCCAAGGGCAGAACATTTTCATTGCATACCAAGGAGTAAAGGACTGAGTTTACTGTTCTAAGACTGCACTTTGTCGGCAACATTTATCATAGACAACCTTTTAATCGCTCTTTGGATCACTTTGGCTCTCTGACAACCTCATGATCAAATCATTGATGAATGATCATAAATAAAAGTACTTTGATTTCAGTCCATCAATTATTTTACTAATGATTTGCATTCTCTCCTATTGCTCGGTCTAAAAATAGTTTTTAAATACGATGTTTTTTTAAAATTTCGATAAAAATATTGCTCTTTTTTACCTAATTTACTTTGAATATTTTTTTTTTTTTTTTTTTGGTTTTTATCTCATTTCTTTAGACACTTTTTGTTTGTGAAATACTTTTAAAATAAAGCTCATTTTAAAATAATGAATGATTAAATGATTTGCTAATATAAAAATCAATGGATAACGGAAATTAAAACTTTTGTTAAATATTTTAGTACGTTCTTCAATTCCCGGAAGTTCTCGGGATCCCGGGAATTTCTTTTTTATTTCCCGCTCTCCCGGGAAACAAAAAAAGTCCGGGAATAAAAAAACCCTAGTTTTAAATGTAATTGTAAGAAAGAAAGAATCGTATGATATAGTGGGCCTGGCATTAAAACAATATTAGTTTTAAATTATGTCAATAATCTTTTTTTGCAATTTACAATGACTTAATTTATAACTAATATTGTTTCATGTTGATTTTACATTGTGATTGCTTGAGTGTTAAGTTTCACAGAAATCGGTTAATTATAAATAGCTGAAAATTTATATTTGCTTTGTATGGGCATAGTAGCAATACCCACTTTTCGAATCATTATATTGAACAGTGAGACAAAATAGAAATACTTTGGAAATAAATAAACCATTTCTAAACGGATAATCCGATCAGTATAAAATTTTCACTAGCTATTTAACCCAAGAACTTTAACTTTTTTATCCACTTTGATCCACTATTTTGCTAATGGCGAAGTCAAATATAGTCCAATTTGTTGATTAATAACAATATTTCTAATATTCTAAAAAAATTTTGTTTAAAAATCACAACTCAGTCAAAAGTTATACGCAGTTTAAATTTAAGTTTTGAAAAAAGTAAATTTTCCCCGTTTTTTTTAGAAAAAAATGCGTTAATTACACTAGGTCACAAATAACAAACTTTTGTCTGTTATTTGTTTCTAGCATACTTTTTCTCATGGATTTGGACCTACTGAACACGAAAATGAATTTAAAAAATTTTTCTGTCGATTGGTTTGCGAGATACAAATTTTTTAATTTTTTTTTTTTAATTTTTGGAGGTACACTTACTATTTTGAGCATATCTTTAGTCTTCTTTGACCTATTTTATCCTACTACTACTCAAATTAAAGACAATTGAGCCGTCTACAACTTATTCTCAGAAAATTTTCAAATCGGGTTAGTAGTTTTGATGTCAGCTATACGTAAACAAATTAAAATCGCTGTTAACATCGCGTTTTATATTTTATATGAATTTTTATATGAATTTTTCAGCCACATTTTTAGTAAAAAAACCCAGTTTTTTAACCTTTTTAAGCCGCCAACATCAAAACTACTAACCCGATTTGAAAATTTTCTGAGAATAAGTTGTAGACGGCTCAATTGTCTTTAATTTGAGTAGTAGTAGGATAAAATAGGTCAAAGAAGACTAAAGATATGCTCAAAATAGTAAGTGTACCTCCAAAAATTAAAAAAAAAAAATTAAAAAATTTGTATCTCGCAAACCAATCGACAGAAAAATTTTTAAAATTCATTTTCGTGTTCAGTAGGTCCAAATCCATGAGAAAAAGTATGCTAGAACCAAATAACAAAATGGCTGTTGCCTAGTGTTATTTCGTAATTATAAAAAACATTTTGCAAGAACAACTACCCCAAATTTATACCTATTTTAAAAGCAGTACTATAAGCGGCTATCCACATGTTACGTAACGCTATTTCCTGAGTTTTCTTCATTAACAATTTCAATTTCGAGTAAATGTAGTTACGAGGTTTATGTAAAAAAGGACGATATATGAAATAAAAGTAAAACAAAAGCATATTTTGTAAATATATTACAGAATATAAAAAATCAATTACTATAAATAATTTCTTAATTTTTCCTTTTTCCTGCAAAGCTCTCCCCTTGGGGCAACCAGAAATGACAACAACTTAACCCATGAAAACCAGACTACTTACACCATGTAATCAAATGTCTAACTGGTGGTACCCGTTCGTACTTAAGAAATGCACTTAACAAATTACAGATGTGAATATAGAAAAAGACTACAGATAATATTTATTAAATAATTTTGTTGAATGGGAAACAGCACACACTCTTTCTCTCTATACCCTTCTTGTAACAATAAAAAAAAGACCAACCTTTAAAAAATCCACAACAGCTCAGCAGGAAAAACCGAACCAGCCAGTCAGTTCTGACACCCACACACTCATTGTGCCAGCTCATTCGTATTTGCAACTGAAACTTGTTGTGTTTGTTTGTTGTTTGAAAATATTAAATTAGAAAATGATTAATGGACTCAACCAAACGTTATGAGAATGTTTTTCAAGGAAAAACTGGCACACTTTAATGCAACAATACATAATGATACTCGGGAGGATAACAACATTTGTCTGTCTATTTGTCCGTCCAACTAACTGTTGAAGATGTGGGGGAGGAAAGAAACAAGAGTTTATTTAATTGTAAAAACTGCAGATATTTTCTGTAAGTGTTTTGACAACAACCACATACTCCTGCTGCTGCTGCTGCTGGTGCTGGTTCTGCATTTTGTCTTACCAAACATAGAATTCGAGGGGGCAAATAATAACAATAAAACAAAAAATTATTCTTCCGTTACGTTTAATTTTCTACTCATCCTTATAGCAATACAAAAATATCGAAATTGAAGAAAGAGGGTGTATTTGTTGTCATTATTATGGTAGATTTAAAGCAGCCTCAGAGTTTGTATAAATTTATAAGCATCCTTTTTTGATTCCTTCCGTTTCGCACCATGATTTCTTGGTGTCTAGTGCTCAACTTTTCCTTTTCAACATTAGTCTTGTTCTTTTTTTCTTGTAGTAGTTAATGCTATTGTTGTTGTTGTTTTAGTATGTACTTAAATTATGAATCAAATTACATTTAAAAATCCTTTAGATTTTAATCTGAAGGGTTTTTGACAAATGGATTTTTATGGCAATTTGTAAAAGTTGGAATGCAACAAAGATCCAGACAGAGTCTGGGGTTTTTTGTTTTTTTGAATTTAATTTTCACATTTTCGTGTATGCTGCAGAAGAGGGTGTGTGTGGTATATTCATGAGATTATTGTGGCATATTTTGTGATGTCAAGGTTCAAATTATTTCGACATAATCTTTGATGAGAAATCTCTGATTAGAAATGTTTTGTTTGTTTTGTTTTCGCATTTTTTGTAATTTGTTGAGGAAGAAAAGTCTGTCTGTCTGTCTGTCTGCTGATTATTATGTTTTCAGGATTGTTTAAAAATTTTGACACCTTGGCAGAAAGATTTAAATTTTGAGATATTAAAAAAATGCACAAAAAGCAAATGCTGTAAAATAACAATAAAAATTCTTCATTTACACATGCCAAATTTGATGCGCGCTTTTAATCTGATTTTTATTTAAATTATTGGTACACTGTGGTTGATCTATGTTTATAGAAAATAAGATAATATTTTAGTATAGTGGGTCGTACGATGGATTTTTAATAAAACACAAAAATAAATAATTATGTACGTTGTTGGAGTTCTGAAAGTTTGCAACTTGCATTTATTTTAGGGGGAGATGAATTTCCCACCATTTTGTACATATCTATAGTGACTAGGCATAGGAAATCTTGTAAGCCTTAGCTTTAAGGTACAATATGTGCTCAACACTTTTGTGTAAAACCCGACGAGGAACATTTTTGTGAAACACTTTAACCCTCTAGCTCTTCTTAGTATGGATCTTTTTATTCTTTTTTTAAAAAGGGGCAAAACACTCCCCTTAAGCGGCCCGCTATATCAGGCTGATATATTGTACAAAAATTTTTTCTCGTGGCGTTTTACATAAAATTTCTTAGCACATCTTATGTAATCAACGTAAGGTTTCCTATGCCCAGTACTAATTATGAATTAGTACGAAATTAACCCATAAACAGATCTTAAGTTTTGAAATCTTTCTGGCTTTTAAGTTGAGTTTGGAACTTTAATGTCTTTGAAGTCCTATAATAGAATTTTATGGTAAATATTTTTCTAGAATCTTTCAGCCCGCTATATCGCCGCTGAAGTGGAGTTTTTCATCCCTTTTCGCTATATTGCTGCTGAAGGGCAGTTTCTTGAATTTTTTTTTACGAAATTTGCGAAACAACGAAAAGTTAGGGGGTTAAAATGTTCCTCATGGTTTTAAGTGGTGTTTTAAGTTTTGAGTGATTTGTTGCGTTCCAGTTGAGCCTGGAGCTTGGTAATCCTTACAGACTTATAGTAGAGTTTTATGGCAAATATTTTTGTTGAGTTTATGTCGTTTTTTGTAGAAAAAATAAATGCTATGTCCATTTGAAATTGTGTTCCAACAGGACTATCCGTTTAAAAATTCATAGTTTACGTCCCAAATATTTTGATTCAGCCCCACTGTGCAGTGCAATTAAAGTAATGTTTACTGACATTTGATCATCACAATATTCAAATTCAATAAAATTGCAACATAGTTGCATTTAACAAGAGATATAACTGTAAAAGTATCATGGCTACACATGATATAGTTTTGGAGAATTGTTATGCTGCTGTAGACATTAACCCTCCGAGAAACTTTGTACCAATTGTCTTCAACGTTCCACAGTTGATCCAATTTGAAAAATGGGTAATAAATCTATAGTGCGAAATTCATAAATTTTGACAAAAATAGAACGTTTTGAGGTTTTTTTTTTCAAAAAATTTTCAGACCTAAAAATTTTCTTTTTCCATATCTCAAAAGAATAGACTTCCAAAATTACTGCGGTTGAAGCTTTAAATAGATTACAGCATGTACGCTATATCATGCATTGGACTAATATAGTGAACTTTTCTACGAATTTGTTACTCGTCAAATAGTACCAAACTTCACTTTTAAATTTTTATTTCTTTACTATTTATTAAAAACATAGTAATCCTCTTTTGTTTAAAAAACTTTAACGATATATGGAACGGCCTTTTTTTACGAATTTTTAATTCCTGAAAAAAACATGTTGAGAAAATGCAAATTTTTTTTATAAAGAGAAGTAACAGAATCAGGCAATTAATGCTTACCAGTTAATTAATTAATGTGTTACCTTCTTTGGGAAAGGGATAGTGTAGAGAGAACAGATGGTGAAGTGGGAGAGAGATAGAAAGCTTAATTAATTTATAACTCTGCTATTGTGTTTTTTTTTGTAGAGCAGTGTTACAAGCCCCTCTGGTGTAAAGTAGAGGGATTGAGTTCTTTAAGCTGTGTAGCCATTTTATTAGTTCTTTTAATTCGCCGACGGTTCTGCTAAAATACCGACGAAGGAGGGGGTATTAATCGCTGCCGATACTGCCAAAGTGATCAGTGCTAAGCCTTCACCACTTTAACAGTCCAACAACAACCAACACAATAACACACCAATGCACATGAGACAAATGCATGATGTTGTTGGCTTGCCTAAAACTAGTCTTGAACTCAAGACCTCAGGGTTTGTAGTCAAACGCGCTAACTACTCAGCCAACAGCACCCTCAATTCCAATTTTTTTAGCGCAAAGTTGTAGACATATGAGTAATATGATGGTATGTACTATCATACCATGTAAAAGTGACAACTCCCTCTCATTTAAAGTTCCAGAACTCAAACTGGTTGCTAGTCCTTAAGAACCAGTTACGCGACTTGTTGTTGTAATAGGTTCACCTGCATCTAGGGTAGTTATTACCTTTCAAAAAATAAAAAATTGCATTTTTATTAGTATTCCGGGGCCTGTTAATAGAATTTTTTCCAAAGTATTTATAAATTTTAGCAGAAAATTTCTTAATGCAACTTGACAATCAGTTTCGATTAATTTCAAATACGAGTACTTCTTATAATTTGCCGATTATTTTCATTATCCATACAAAAAAATAATTTAATCACATTAACAACAAGTGAAATCCACTCATGCATTAAGAAAATGTGCCACATGACTTTTTCAACAAATATTTTTAATTCAAACACAAATTTGGGAAAAAAGCTCTTACAGATCATAAATTTTCTTGAACCCTCTTGAAATTAATGAAGAATAAACAAACAAAAAATACAAAATGTTTCATATTCTAAATAGATTTGCGCTCATATAGATGAAGCCGTCGTTACACTGTCTGTGTTTTCGTCTGATTTCTATAGTTAGCTTTAAGAATATGATGCTTAAAATTCATAAATATTGTATATTAAATGAAGGAAGAAAATTGTCTATTTTCAACCGAGCTCAGACGAAAATTTTAAAATTGTATATTAGACACAATATTTCACTTTTACATATTAAAATCAGGCGAAAATTCAGACAGTGTAATGGCAGCTTGAGAGTGTGTTAACTTGATTACTTTATTTCCTGCTGTGCTCATCCTTTATCTCAGTTTATGGCACTGTGAGTGTAACCAGAACAAGGGCGACCACCAACCAACCACCCTCTTTCCTTTCTTAATTATTTACAACAATACAACCACTTGTTGTGCTTTTTGTGTTGTTTGTTGTATGTTTTACAGCAAACATAAAAAATAATAATTGACAAAATATTGTCTTTTATCACTTCACTCTGATAAATAGAAACAATTTTAAAGGAACTTTATTTCGCAATTTTGTTAACAAGAAGCGACACAATTTAGCTTTATGTATGTAGTTCAATATGTATATATGAATTTATATATGAACGAGTATAACAGAAGCTACATATATGTTTGTATGAAATTTAAGAGTTTCTTTATATCCACTTTTTCGCACTTTATTTATTTTTCTTATATCATCAAGTAGTTCTCATTTTACTTGACTTGTTATTGAAAACAAGGGTGTTACTTGTTACAAGGATAATTACTACAAGATGTATACATTTTTATGTCCTTTTATTGTTGCCTTTTGTCAAATGTTTGTGTGATTTATTTTAATATTTAGACATTTGTTAGAAAATTACAAAACAACAAGGGTTACTTACTTGAACGAGTGACTGACTGACTACTTTATTATTTGTGTGTGTGTGTCAAGTATCTCTTAAGTACTTGTAATACACTGACTAATGGACAATTTTTAAGGGAATTCTATTAATATAGAAGTTAGTTTACAATTTGATGGGTTGTAATGAGATTGTTCTCTTCATTTTGTATTGACAAATAAAAATATCTTCAGTTAGCTTAAAAGCAAATTGAACATATGGTTTCATTATGATTGAAAGGAATTCAATGGAATTTACAAATAAAACCTGTTAATTTTAATTTATAAATAGTATTAGTTTGTTTTGTTGCAAGGAGTTTTGTGATATATATTATGCGGACGGAAAAAGGGTGCCATGATAATTTAAGATATTTCTTTGACAAATGTTTTAGATCTAAAATAATACACCGAAAAAATTTCGCTTCATAACTCCAATGAAAAGATTTCGTTAGATTTTTTCATAATTCTCATGAAATATTTGACAATATATGTGAGATTTTACGTACTTTGCGAAAGAAAGTTTTGATAAAATGTTTTAATGGAAATTTAAATAGCTGGACATATCGCCTTATTCATAAACGATTATTAAAGTTAAGGTTGGTTTAATATACGAATTAAATAAGACTGTAAAAATAAAGAAAAAACTCGAAAATTTTAAATATCTGAATGTCATAATTTCAATGAAAAGTATTTCATAGTTTTTATGAACAATTTCATTAAAATAATAAAATAGTTGCATTAAAATAAACAAAAATTTTAATAAAATATTGAAATAATTTCGTGAAAATAATGAAAAAATATCATTAATATTATGAACAAATTTTATAAAAATAATTAAATATTTTCACTAGTTTAGCGAAATTATTGCATTGAATCAATGATATTATTTCATACATTTGGTAACATTTTCGTTTAAATAATTTTAACGAAAATTGTTTCATAAATTCAACGAAGCATGACGTTGGTTGAGTGAATGAAGTTATTCATTATTTTAGCGAAATTATTGTATTGAATCGAAGAAATTAATTCATATATTTCGTGAGCCTTTCATTAAAATAATATAACGAAACATGTTTCATTGATTCAACGAAGCATGGCGTTAGTTGGATTAATGTCGAAATTGAAAGCAGCATAATCTTAAATTTTAAAAAAGGATTTACATAAAATGTCATAATCCTGTACAACAAAAACAGTTTAGTCCACTATATCGCCAGTGAAGGGTAGGTTTTTACCCCTTTTTTAAGAAGGGATCAAAAGGACTTATACAACGAAGTTGCAGAAGGTTAAAATATTCTACAAAAATGCATCTCGTGGCGTTCTACATAAAAGTGCTGAGAACATCTTGTACTTTAAACATAGGGCTGCCAAGATTTCCTATTCCGAGTCACTTTAACTATGTGTAAAAGGTGCGAGTGGGGGCGGCGTTAACTCTCTCTAAAAGGAGTCCCAGATATAAACATTCAAAACACCAATACAGGTATATTTTTGAGGTGAGCAGAGGTATATCAGATCAGTCGTTAGAACCATGTTATTTGTTTTGGTGTTGTGAAGTGGTTTTTAAGGGATGGCTTCCTTATTATCAATTAGTGCATATTCGTGGATACTTACTTAAAAAGCTATGAAAAACTTCTTTTACTTTGGTAAGACATGGAATAATTACGATGCGAGCAATTGAGTGGCTCGTGAGTCACTAAATATCATGTATGTCGAATGAGCCAGAAACTCCTGAGGAAGTAATGGAGGGAGGTGGGACACATAATTGCATTGGTGTGCTTCGGTGTCCCTACTATCTAATTAGCACATACTTACATTTGAACACACATGTGCATATAACATAACATTTGTACTTCAAAATACTTTAATTTTTAAATATCAAACAATTTTGAAAATAGTTTCCAAATGGCGGAATTATTTAAAAGTTAATAAAACAGCTGAAATGTGTTGACAGACCTATAAATAACATCAAATAAAATGAAATGTCTTCGTCAGTGGCAACATAAAATATATCTTTCGTACCACTGCGACAGTAATGGATACAATTTGAAATTTTTTAAATTTCCTTTTCACAAATGCATCTCACAAAACACCAACAACTCCCCAGGGCAAACAGCCGCACAAGTTGTTTCAAACAATTTACAATATAAATTCTAAATTACAACTTCACTCATATAAAAGCTATAAAATAAAAACAATTTATGTGTTTAAAAATTCTAGAATTTAATGAATGTATTAAATTTTCAATTAAACAAACTTTGTTTTTAAAAGATCATTTTATACGAATGGAGGAAGGAGGAGACTAGCAGTAATTCAGTGTTTGCTAATTGATCTGCATTTTAGAGGCTCCAAAAAAATATTTCTTTAAGAGGACTTTTTAATGGAAAATTGTTAATCATAAATTAGGCGACTCTTGTTGGAAGGTTGACAATTTTGAGGGGCTTGTTTTCATTTAATTTATTTATTCCATTTCATATGATCGTTTCTTAGTTTTTTTTCTCTCTTTAAATTTGGTGTCAGTTTGCAAAGTATGGGACTAGCGAGAGTTTTTAGTCTTATTTGGTTATGTGCTGTGTGCACTGTGTTAACATGAAACCAGAGTGTCTTGTTGACAGATGTCAAATAGCTGTTTTAATTTTAGAATGTAAAATATTTATTTTTGATATTTTCTAGTAGAGTGTGGCAGTTGCAACATGATGTTTCAATTAAAAACACATTTACAAACAATTAAAATTAATTGTGGCTTTTTAGAGAAGTAATAATTATGAGGGAAGTTTTCCTCAAATTGTTCATTGTTACTTCAAGTTTTAGCGGCAATATATCTACTTATATTTAGAAGCTTTTCTAAAAATTTTATACTGTTTTTAATTCTACTTTCAAGCGATTAATTCAGAAAAAAATGGCTTACTATAGAGAAAGTTCGTCATGGGACCTTAGGCCCCTATTATGACTCACAACTAAATTGATAGTTGAGTCGTAGTTGTCAAATTCTTATTATAAATTACAACTTTCATGAAAGTGAGACAGCTGGTTTTTATCAGTTGTGTTTTGGTTTTTATTTCGACTATTGTGTTACTTTATTTTACTATTAAAGTGGCGATTTTAGGCGCCAATCGATCCCACTTGTCAACCAATATCCATAAAACATAAAATCTCGAGAAAAAATAGTACGACCAAAACTGAAAATATTTAAAATATTTTATGATGGCTACTATGGTTTCAAACAACAGAGAGTATAGATTAGAACCTTTTTTTCGAACATTATTTCGAAGACAACTAAAATTAGTTGTGAATCGTAATACAAAAAAAAATGGTTTAGTTCTGTCGTAACATTGACAACTCAACATAGTTGAGTTGTGAATCATAATGGGCGCCTAACTCAAAAATATATCAATATACATCGTCGATAATTTTAATTGCAATGTATTTTGCTAAACTAATGAAAATATTTTATTATTTTGAGGAAATTATATCATAATTTTAATGAAATCACGTTATTATTTTAATGAAACTGTTGGCGCCACTCTCAAAGTCTCCATGATGTGTCACCCGATCTGGCATCATTTTTATTAGAAATAAACACAACCTTATAAATTTCAATTATATTAATAAATTTAGCGAAACTCACTAAGGGTCAAGCAATACATGAACAGAAACTATTTCATTGATATAACGAAACTAATTATTTCAATGAAATTATTTCATTGTTTTAATCAATTTATTATATTCCCTTCTAGTTAAAAATTGTTTAAGTAAATATGAGTGTATTTTTTATGAAAGAAAAATATATATCTGGTTTATTTTATTGCTCTTTCATAAATTCAATGAATTTTTTCATCAAAACTATGAAATAAATTTTAAAGAAATTATGACATTCAAAAACATGAAATTTTTTTTTATATTTTTTTCATTTTTAAGAGTAATATATTTGAAGCATTTTAAGTTTTGCTTAAAACATTTTGTTAAATCTTAAATTGGTTTCCATAAAATGACAAAATATTGTCGTAAATCCAATTTTCTAATGAAATTATGACAGCTAATGAAGCAATTCCAATGAAATTCTTTCACAATATCTTATTTTATATATATATATATATATATATATATATATATATATATATATATATATATATATATATATATATATATATATATATATATATATATATATATATATATATATATATATATATATATATATATATATATATATATATATATATATATATATATATATATATATATATATATATATATATATATATATATATATATATATATATTGTGAAATATTTCATTAGAATTGTAGAAAAATCTGATGAAATCGTTTCATTGGATTTGTGAAGTGAAATTCTTTCAGTGTATGTGCAAGTTTGCACGAGTTTGCAGCTAAAGCTTTGCTAGAATATATCAGACACGTCTTAGAAACTTTTTCACATATGTGGCTCAAGTCACAGCACCACGCACAACAGTTAAAAGTTTAGCTTAATATAAAAAAACTGACTAAAGCTGAGCTTCCGAAATTCAGATACTGCAATATTTAGAATATTTTAGCCCTTACACAAACACCAAAGTGTACTCACACAAACGAGCTTCAGGGCCTGGCTGGGACCGGTTATATTTTGTATGGAGTTTTATGGCTATCGCAAGAAATCAATAAATTAGGTTTTTGAAATAAACTATTTTTTTATTAATATTTAAAAGAAATTATATGTTCGTGTAAGAAAAAGCAACTAAATAACTAATGAATAAAATGTTGCAAACAAAGAGATTTTTCTTTTTATACAGAAGCACAAAAATTACTATCATACTTTGCTTCCCTAACTGAAAGAAAAGTTTGTTGTCAACAAGCTCAATTTTTCGAAATAAAAGTAAAGGTACGGTCACACTTGGCAAAAATATGAAAAAAAACGTAACCAACAGACAAGCTAACATTTTAGTTCTTTTAATTCTAATATTTTTTTAATATGGGCTCGCATTTATTAAAAATAATATAAAAATGCCTTTTTGCAGCATAATTAACTTTATTTTGTGATATAAATACCAAGTTAAGTCACACTAGCTCTGGGCAATAGTAGTGGTTACGTTTTTTTGGCAAATGTTTGCCAAGTGTAACCGTACCTTAAGAAAAGAGTTCTTCTAAGTTGCGTGTGCTTTTTTATACGTTTTAGTTTTGGTTTTATGTACTACAGTCTATATATATAATAGAGGTACAAACACGAATAAAAATTTCTTGAGAATGATTGCCACGCCCACAGACAGAAACATTTTAATTTCTCTCACTTTTTCCACAGCAAACACCTTTATGGAGGAACTCATAAACAATTGTAAGGGTCTGTCAATCTAGGAAAAATTTAAAAATCAAAGTTCCAAAATGCCTGGCTAGGTTCTGGAGGGTTAAACGTCTTTCCTCTTTTTTCTCGAAAAAATTAGGAACTATCAACTTGTTTTATCTAAATTATAAAATATTCCTCCTTTATTTTATTTAACTTTCCACAAAATTTCTCCATAAAATTGTTCGTATACATACAAATAAATCTACAGCTTCATTAATTTTTAATGGAAGACGTCTGTAATCCCAGTAATCCTCTCATAAACAAACCAATTTCATGAATGAACAAAAAATACTGTCGTAAATAAAACAGAATCATTCTCCCCTTTTCATAGAAAGTTCTTCAAAGGGAAATATAATTAAGACAACACGACGGTTGCACACATCGACTAAAATAAATCAAGCTGAAATATTTGGGAACATTTTTTTAAGCAGCCACTAAAAATGAGTTAAAAAGGTGCTCATATCAACACTATAAAGGGGGGAAAGTAGAAACAGATTTTCATAAAAAGTATTTAAGATATTTTAATTAAAAATTTATTTCAATTTTTCCCAATTGATATTTATTAGAATGGGGAATTTTTGAAGAATTAATTTTTAATGATTTCTTTTTTCAATTTGGCGCCAAGTTGTTTCATAAAAATATGTATTTTTTTATACAGGAAAAATTTATTTATGTGGCTGTTTTTCTTTATTTACGAATTATTATAGATTTAAAATCACGTGCTCAATAAAACCCCCATAACAAATTTGAATTGATGACCAAGTTATTTGTTACTGTTGTTTGTTTGCGCCTTAAAATGTCTGCTTCCGTTGCTGGTGTTTGTATGCGAAGCCTGTAGCAAATCTAATTTCAAGCTCTAAAGCACATGTCTCTAGCTTTCGTTTTCTTCTCTTTTGTTACTTTAGCAAATTTTATGTCCTTTCCACATGGTTGGTTTAATGATTTTTTGCTACTGTTCTCCTTTTCTCTGTCTTTTTTTTTCAAGCTGAGTCAGTTATCTGTCTATACATTTATTTTTGGATAAATTTTCCATTTTTATTTTTAATGGTACTCTCGTTATTAGGCCACATTTGCTCATTTAATACACACATTTTCTTTTTTCTGGGCCTGTGACAACTTAATACCAACCACCTTTCTTATTTGACCTTTTTGAATAAAATTTGTACATAAATTATTGAATTTTCTTTGGGAGCTTTTATTTGTAAGAATAGTGATTTTTAATTCTCTTAATGCTTAAGAAAGAATATAAGAAAAAATATTGAATGCGTTTGATAAAGTTCAAAAGTTAGAGATAAATTTTGAGGAGATTTCATATGATAGAGAAAAATTTTCTTTCAAGTTTAAATGAATGCAGAAAAATGCAATATAGCTTTCTATTCTACGGACAAAATCAATAAACATTATTTTAATTTAAAAATTCGTTGTGCCAAGTAAAAAATTAATTAAACGAATTAAATGAATTGCTAATATTAAGTAAATTTTTGTATAAAATTTAATTAAAATAATTTTTATTATTTATTTAATAATAATAATTAAAAGTTTAATTAAAATATTTTCAAGTTTTCAATTAAATTTATAATCATAATAGTTAAAAAATGGGAAAAATGTGCGATTTGGATTGGAGTAATGATGGATGGGATGGATGTGTTCCAAATGTTGAGTTAAATACTTACTTATTAATTTCGTTATCGTAACTATTAATTTTATATTTTTACTTACTGTTTGCTATTTAAATTTCATCTGAGGGTTGAACTAAGCTCCTTCTCTTTTGAAATTCAACGCACCTTCCACTGAGCCAAAACATTGTTTGCAAACAAGCGGCAAAAAGTTAAAATAAACTTACTCTTAAACTCTCACTGAGTACATATATTGCTTTTATTTATAAATGGTACACATCATGGTATAATAAGTGTACATGTGGTGGTAAATATTTAATTATATCAATTAAAGTATTTAATTGAAAGTTTGAATTTTTTATATTAATGATTTAATTAGAAAAACACTTGTAATATTTTTTTCTGTGTACAGGTTCGATTTTACTATCATATGGTAATAAAGCCCTATACTCAGTTTGGTGAATTTGGTGCCCAATTTTATTTTATGGGCCTCCAAAGTTTGTGCAAATCAGTGGGCCCTCAAAAAAAGGTGTCATTAGTATTAGGCCAACAGCTAATTCAAACTTAATGATACCGCATAAATATATATGTCAATAATGTAGCTAAGAGTCTGCTAAACAGATTATATTAACTATTAATATGATTATTTCAAACGTGCACAAGAAAAAATAAGTTTCGTTTTTGATAACAAAAATCCCTTTATTCAATAACTTTTTTTAAATTTCCTGTGAAAGAATTCCGCTATATCAATAACAAAATTATTTTAAAAAATATATATAATTAAAAAAATTTTGACATGGCTGGGATAGGAACCCGGGCTTCCCGAACGTAAAGCACACTCAAAAACACGGATGTCGTGTGTCAAAATTTCCGATTTTGGGATCATTATATATTCATAATAAAATTCGCACGTTCTTTCCAAAGTGTCACCAGTTTCTTTCTAAGCCTCATATTTTCGCAGATCTGCAGTACGCACCCAGAAAAAACTTTGCTTAAGGTGGTTTTATACTATCTGTGCTTTACGTCTGACTTGTCAAATTCCCACTGCAAAAGCTATACATGCCGTGTGAACCTTTTGAAACATTGCCATCTAAAATTTACAGAACCGAGTCAGGTGACAAAATTTTCAATTAGAGCGTGAATTAACAAATATGTGTTGGCGTCACTTAGAGGTTATGTTAGATGTGATTATACATGTACGTGTGAAAGCAAAAAATTAAAAATCGTCTGTAAATGGACAATTTGACAGACACGCAAAGTTACATGTGGGTGGCAAAAGTAAGAAGTCAGATGTAAAACACAGATAGTCTAAAACCACCTTTACTGGTAGAAAGAAAAGTATATGAGGTTTTAAGTCGTTACTACTTACAATTTGACTCGATAACTACTTATTTTTGTTTGAGAAGTGCAAAAAATAAGGTGAACCTCTTATTGTCACAGCAATTAAATAGTTATTATTTGGCTTACTTGAAGTTAAAAAATAAGTAGTCACACTAACAAATTAAAATTTAAAAAATTAATTTACATGTTTTTATTTATATTTTTTTTTAAATTTTTTATTTTTTTGACCCAGCTCTGGGATACGAACCTGTGCTCATTCAGATTTGAGGACAAGAACTTTACCCACTCAGCTATTGTTGACTTGTAACTGCATAACCTAAATCAGAGCGTTAAACGTCGCGTAAGCAAAAGGGTACGTATTTACAGTACATTGAAATAAAATATTTCGTGGTCAAATGGACTGTAAATACGTACCCTGTCGCTTATGCGATGCTCTGATTTAGGTTGGGCTGTAAGTTTAAGCGACACAAATTTGTTTTCATATACAAAAACATGTTGACTTTAAAAGTAGTTGTCTACATATTTTATTAATACACATCAATAAATTGTAGCTACTTTCAGAAAATGAGAAACATACGCACTAAATTTAGTAGCACTAAATTCAGTAACGTAGTAGCTCTAATTTGAAGCATAGTAATAAGATAAATAAGTACCACTCATTACTTTGTATCCCATTAATGAAGTACTACCCATTACAAAAATCACAAAAGTTTTTGCTGGGCATTATATTGTACGTCACAAAACTATATATATTCTTTTTTTAAATTAAGTAGTAAACGTTTTTAATAGATGTCCATTGGTTACAATAAAGTTTTTTTTAATGTTTTATCATAAAATTTCCAATTTTACTTTGGCAAATTAAATGCTTCCTGTATGCTTTTTGTCGTATGTTCAAAGAAGAAATTTACAAGTTGTTAAAAAACGTGACTTACGAGAAATGTAGTCTGAAGCAAAAGGCTAATAACGCCTTTCTCATTATGAGAACAGTAAATTTGACTCATGCTGATAAAAACAAGACTCAGGTTATATTCACTACAAAACTGGAGTGAATCCTTTAGGCCAGGCATGTCAAACTCATTTCAGTGTGAGGGCCAAATTCTTTGAAAATTAAAGTCCAAATCCTCTTGCGGGCCGGGCCGCATTTACTTTTTTATAAAAACTTTCAATTTTGAGTGGAAATTGAATATAAATAATTCACAAAGAAAACAAACAAAAAATGTATAGAAATATATGTACAAGACAATAAGTTTTACAGAGTCGAATTTTTTTATATAAAACAAATTTTGATCCAAAGAATATTATTTTGCTACAAACTAAATTCAAGCGATTTTGTATGAAAGATTATTTCGATTTTTTTCACTTACTGGCGTATAAGTTTGTAGTGTGTATCTATGTTAAGAAAATGATTTTGTTGTACAGTGTTATTTGGTAGCGGAAAGCTCAAAACTGAGAAAATAACCCTTCCAGAACTATTTTTATAAATTTCTTCTGTATAAAAGTTAATAAAATAACATTGCAATTTGCAAATTAGTATTAATTGGTTAACTTAATGCATTTATTTGTGTTTCTTGCTCTGTATATAATATTTGTATAATTTTCTTAAAAGATTAATTATAAATTATTGAAAAATAGCGAATGTATAAATGTATTGTATATGCGAATGAAAATATTTACAAAATGTAGATTTCTTATGAAAATGCATTGATTACGATTCTTACAAATTAATTTAAAATCTAAAAAAACTAATGACTGTTTGCCCAAAGTTCTTTCGATATTAAAAATTTTGTTAATAAATAACGAATATGAAATATATATTGAGTAAAATTTTAAAATCTCAAAAATTAAATTTGCAAATATTCTGCAGAAAAATATTAACGTTTTCAAACCTTCCAATTTCAATAAGAGGTCATAGTTTCAATAAGAGGTCATAATTTCCGTTATAGCGTATTTTAAGCCTTAAAATTACATAAGGACATCATTTTGTAAAACGAATCTTTTCTAAACGTTTAAATTTGTATGAAAAATACTGGGAATAAGTTTGTAAACGAAGTTTCGTCTATACAAATTTCAAACGTTAAGAAACCGCTTTAATTTACAAATTCAGTGCTTCAACACTTTATCTAAAAAGGTCAAACATTTATAAAGAAACAGTTCGTTTAACACAATGAGGCCCTGTGTTTACAAGTTCAATAAAAAAAATTTACTGCTGGCAATCAGTCATTAAAAAGAAAAAAAAAGGTTAAAGGTCCTTATTTTGTTTAAAGGGAATAAATATTGGTATAGCAAACGAAAATTTATGAACAATACTGTACAAATTTTTGAGGCATTAATTAGCCTTTTGCACTGTGGGTGGCCGAAGTAAATCGAATTCGTAATATAGGTGTGTTTATAAACTAAGTTATAATATAAGGTTGATATATTAACTGCGTTGGGAAATTTGAGGGAAATCAAAAGCAGCAAACAAAATTTCCCTTTGAGGTTGCTTTCTGCACTTAGTTCTTTCTTGAGGTGTATTTTGCTTAGTGGTGGAGATAAGAGCCAAAACATTGTCGTACTTCCACACCATTTAGGAAATTTTTCGCATACTAATTGCTTGTTCCTTAGGTGGTTGTCTTTAATGTGTTATTTTTGTCTTAGCTCAATCTCTTGTACAGTTTAGCTGATTTTTTCATCTCTTGTTATTGTGAATGACAGTGTAATTCATTGTGATTAAGTAGATACTATTCAAAGGCGCAGTACTTTTCTTGCATTATATTTTCACTACCCTCTATTACAGCAGAGTTTTCACTAATCGGGCATAAGTTGAGATACATTTGAGGTGTTTCTAATGATTCAACCAGAACATGGGAAATAAATATTCTTGGCGATGTTAAAAGACGCCAGGTGAGAGGATTGAGTATACTTGTTTGATATTCCCAAAAGACACTAGCATAAGCGGGATCTTTAATATATTTGCCCGCCACCATGGAAGTGTAAGCAAAGCCAGGCTCAAAATACATTGGCTTGCTAGAGAACTTAATTTTCTCAGTGTTTCTTTTGCGTGTTTTTCCATGCAAACGCAACATCAAAGTGCCAATTTCTCCACCGTGGGTGGTGCTTTCTTCATGGCCAGCCACGCTCACCGACATTTTGTAATGATGGCCTGTTATTAAGAGAAAATTAAATAATTAATTTTGTATAAATTGCGCTTAAAATGTAACAATTTTAAATACTTACGGCAATAAGGAGCACGATCTCCTGTCAATAGATACAACATAGGAGGCTTTAAAACATCTAATTTCTTGTGCTTGATTAAGAGACGATAATCCTTCAAACTGTGATAACCCATGCGCATGCACTGATGATCATTTTCATCACATCTGGCACATTTGCCCTCTTGAAAACTTTCGTAGGAGTCACAGCTTATGGCCATAAAGGGACATTTACTTTTTATGCTTTCGGTAAAATATTGATAACTTCTAATGTGATTGCACCCCAAAAATTGTTGCATGTTTGCAAATATTGAGTTCTCACGATTGCGCATATAATCTTGTAATTTAGCATCACAGCCGGGCATATCCATGCCGCCATTAGGATAAAAGTCCACATGACCAATTCTTTGATATAAACCCAAACCACCCAACATATTGGCATCGGTATGTATGACATCCACATAGTGGGCATCGGACCGGTCCAAACGTACTATGGGATCTGTTTCGGCGAATAGAGGAGCGGCGGGATCCAGACCGGTTATGCGGCCTAATTTCAAACCGAAATCTTTTTGCAAGTGACTGCCAGTATAACCAGCCAAATGGGAGCCCAACGAATGTCCAATGAAATTAAAATTGTTTAAATCTTTGAAACCCAATTCTTCGTAAATCAAGTGTACAACATGAGCAGTAATGGCGCCTACTAAACGAATATTGGCTACAGCTTGAACATAAGGAGGACTGGAACCGCCACCCCAATCGATTAGTACAACAGCAGCTTCACCCTCCGGCTCGTAGCTTAAAATTGTTTTGCCCAATTCCATCATCTAAAAAAATTTTAATAAAAAACTTTATTTTCCAATCTTCTTTAAAGTTGTGTTTGATTGATTGTACGAGTACTTACCCAGGGTATATTTCCTGACTCCAAATAGCCGTGTGATATCAAGAAAAGCTTGCCCTTAGGATTAATGCCCATATGGTGTACTGCCTGGGGATTATTTAAATCTATATATTTGGGTTGATCAAATGCTCGCGTTGTATACAAAATATAACGAGGTTCAATTAGTGAAGGCTTTTGGGGATGAACATTGATTTGTCGTGTTTTAGCAGTCCAGGGACCATTTAAAGGAAAACAGCCGTAGACGCCATAACATGTCACTTCATTGGGATCTAAAATAAAATGAAATATTATATTTTCTTGAAGTGTAACAGTTTTGCTTATCTGTAATATTCAGTTATTAATACATAGTACTTTTTATGATTGTTTTGTTGCTTTAATTATACTCTTCTAAATAATCTGTCAAGCTTGAACCCTTCAAGTACGCTAGTGTTGGCTTTACTGATGAGATAACCCCATTATGGCTTTTCATATAGTATTTTGCATTTAAAATTTTACGGTTCAATGCGTTAAATTAATTATAACCAACTAACGTTGCTTGTTTATTTTTAATATTTTTTTTTTTATAATTAATCTGTTGCCAAGTTGAAGACATTCACATCTTAGTAATCATTGACGTTAAGATTTTAAAATCAGAAAAAAATGTGGGTTGATGATTGATCAATATTTCCTAAAATTAATAGTTTTTCAATGAAATATCAGTTTTAACGCAATTTCTACCCATTTTGTGAAACCTTTTAATCATTACTTTCGATTCCAGTGTGAGCGTATCATTTAGTTACAGACCTGACAAGGAATATGCTCAAAGGCAGTACCATAATTTTCAGTAAGAGTGTGAGTACAAAAAGGAAGATTGTGACAAGAGGCACTCTGAGATTTTATATATGATTCATAGTCGGGCGATTTATGGCATGACCGTATCGGACATGATCCCATTCTATGAGACGTTTAAATAACCCTTGTTAGTCGAGCCCCGAACAGGGACGATAGGAAGGGTAATTATTTAATTCGATATAATACAGATTCGGTATTTACAGACATAAATAAATAAAAAATAATATAAAATGACGCTGGTATTGGGTGGGTGGTATTCTCTGGAGATATTAGCCTTTCTGTCTCGTTCAAGTTTGCCATTACATTCATCGTGTTTCAGGCAGAGATTAATGTCATAACCGCAGCTGCGAAGAGAGTTGACAGGGTTGTCTTAGGTACTAGTACTAAAGACATATTTAGATAGTCGGAACGCAGTATAGCCCTAAATATCAAGATAGTTTGATTTCCGAAGCTGCAAAGAGAGTTGACAGGATTGTTTTAGGTACTAGTACTACAGACGTTTTTTTAGATAATCGGAACGCCCTAAATTCAGAGGTATCGCAATGGAAGTGAGTACTGCCATGTATTTAATCTCAGACTTGGTTTTAACAACATAATATCAAGATAGTTTGATTTCCGAGGTATAAAGGCACAACCCGCGAAGAAATTTTAGCTTTCCTGCGGAAAACTACCCGGGGTCTAAGACCTCTGGACTGATAGGATAGCATCGCTATCAATATGCCACATTGGTTCCCTTTGACTGATGAATGCGAAAGAGCAGGCTCGGCCTTAGACGTAGTAGAATATCGGAACGTCCAGTATTTGTGAAAAGTTCTGGATAAATTTCAGAATCTGAAATGTGTACGGTTAGATAGTCCTTTGGGCATCATAATGGGCATAATTGCCGCCGAGTGCACTCGCCAACAAACAAGCGGGCTGACTTTCTAGCCTAACCTTCGATTACTATTCGAACTCTTTTAATCATAATTAAATTAACTGCCTGTTCGCCGGTGTCGAAGGAGTTCTTTCTTTCGCACCATTCCATTTAAAACAATAAAAACATTTTTGAATTTGTTTTTGCTTTAAATGTAATTTGTGCGAAAGAAAGAACTCCTTCGACATCGGCGAACAGGCAGGTAATCCATAATAAGAATTTGGCAACTACGACTCAACTATCAATTTAGTTGTGAATCATAATAATAATCATCTTATTATAATATTAAATAATATACCAACGAGTAATTTATCGGCTTTAAAGAAACACCAAGAAAACCGCAAACTATGAATCTTTATTAATTCACTTTAAATCACAAAAAATTCCAAGTAGCAAAGCTAAAAAAACAAACAACTTAACACTTGCTAAGTTTTTTATTGTTACTTTTTGTGTTTTGTTGCACCTAAATTGAAAATGATCACGTTGCATTGGCTCATATGCGTTGCAATAATTTGGTTAACAAAAGTTTCTAGTGGTTTTTTAATGTAAAAATCATTGAACGAATTTTCCAGAATTGTTGTTGCACATTTTGTTAAACGATTTTAAATAAACACAATACAAGTGTTTTAGTTTTGCAATTTTCCTGAATGGGTTTACTTACCACTTTTTGGGGCAGGAGGTAAATCAATTAGTGTATTTACGGCAGCTCTGCTTGTATGATTTGCTAAGTACAACATGGTCTGCAGCATCAGACCACCAGTGGAATTTGTCACATACATTGATTGTTCAATGTTTGTTGATTTTTTTTAAATAAATATGTATATTTTTCTTAATCCGTTCAATTGTTGTTGTCAATTTTAAATTTCTCAATAGAAATTCAAAATCTTAGTTTTTGTAAACTTTTGATGTCTTCTTAATTGCTTTTTGTTAATGTTTGATGTATTTCAGGAAAATTTCTTTTAAGATATTAAAATGTTTGTTTTTGGAATAATTAAAATTTTTTAGGTTGTTTAAACATCACTTAACTTTCATAAAATTTTTCACTGATTTTTAATGATTTTATGTTTGTTTTTGTTTTAAATAAATGTAATTAAAAAAAAAGATTATTCTTGCGTGTATTTTTTTTCAATGATCAGAGATTTTTTCCTGTTTTTTAATATTCTTTTAAACCTTGTCTTTTGTTGGAATTCACCGCTATACTGAGTTTAAGTTAGTGATCAAGCATTGATTTTATTTATAAGTATGAGGGCCTCAGCTACCAGTCTACATCAAATAGACTCTCTGCATTTTCTTGCTCTTTTTTTTTGTGTCAATCTCTGATGCTGATTGTTTTTATTTATTTCATATTTCATTTAAAAATTGATTTCGATGAACCTCTTTTCTTTGGAATTTGTTTGTTTAAATAGGGCTGCCATGCAGTATTGATTTTGAAAACTTACTGGAAGATATTTAATTCTGTATTTAACACTGTACAACTAAATAAAAATTTCCAAAATAACAGGATTCTAATGAGTTATTCTGTCAGAAGGTACCAAAAATATACAAGGGTATTGGCGTTTTGAAAGTTTACATCTGGAATTCATTTTAGGCGGAGTTAAATTCCGAATTAAGTCCGTGCAGCAATACCAGTACGTGCCTGTGTTATCACTAAATCATGATTAACTATAACTTAATAGATGGCAACCCAGCTATTAACTATTGAACTCTCTTAAGCGGCTATTAGACGGTCATACTTGTTATGACATACTTGGTATGTTGAGAGAGAGTACAATATCAACATTTTTTGATTTTCTACATACCGAGTATGACATACACGAATTTTGCGCTATTAAACGAGTATGATGGTATAAAACTACCATACCATTCTCACATATCAAGCATGATCGTCTAATAGGCGCTTTATATCTCTCACTTATTCTGCAGCTACAAGTTTCATTGGGGATCTTCATTAGTGGCCGCCAGACGATCGGCATTTAGTTTTATTGCGTTCATAAAAACTAAATTAAAAAAAAAATTACGAGAATTTTGCCGGATTAAAACTGATAACAAAGAAGTTTAATTTTGTTTTTTCTGCTTATTAGTTGCGATTTAGTGCATATGACGTTGGACGTATTTCGTATGATGTTGTTTGTGCAGTTGTTTATTGGGCTTGGCTTCTTGTGTTGGTGCAATAATATTTTTATTGTTGAAAATTTGTTTTAATATATTTTTCGTCCGCTTTGATCTTCATGAAAAAGAAGAACAAATCTGCGGAGCTATTTATTTTTCTACGAATGTTTTATAAATGCTTGTCGTCCTCATATATGTTTGTATGTATATATGTATGTTTGCACGCATGAGGGGATGGACTCTGAAGTACTTTATTACTTTCCCTTTTTCACTTCTCTTCAATCCTTAGTAATTGCCGGCTCAGTAGACTGTCTTAGTTACGAACTTACAAGGTTACTGCGCCTGGCGTCCTCATTCATATTTGCCCTAGACCTTAGTCATTTCTGAACATCGAGAAATATCATATTCGTTGAACTTCATATTTATCGGAAAGGTGACAACACATAACTGATTTCTCATTAATTTGCAGCAATTGCAAATACATTTATATGTCGTTGAAACACTTTCCTAGCTACAAAATAAAAAAAAAACCAAATTAGCTAAGATTATCAACTAATTATTTGTGGGGTTTTTTTGGTGATTAGTAACGTTTTCAGCGAAACTCTAATGTAATTTTGTTATCTGGAAAGTGTTAAAATCAGTTACGAGTTGTCAATCTTTGACCATCGATATGAAGTTTCTATGTATTTTATATTTTTGCTGTCTCCCACGATCAGGGGCTCGAACTAAAGGCTCGTTTCTGCATACACCGTAATCGTCGACGAAAACGAAATAGCATACATTAGGGGCTTTTCCCGGGCTGTTCCCGCTTTCCCGGGAATTTTATCCGGGAATTCCAGGGACTAAAAATATATATATATAGTTCTGTAAACCGATTCTGGTAGAGGAGACAAAACAAAAATATACGTGTGTTGGCGTTTTGCAAGATCACATCGGAATTTTAATTTAGAGGGGTTAAAGTTTCCCCCTTTTGACCTGATTGTGCAGCATATCGATGCATCAAACTACAAATGTGTTCGTTACATCTGAGGTGTAGGGCATGTTCAGTAACTTTGTAGAAAATATTAGGGCCAATATCCCAAATAACGGTCATTTTTGGCTCTTTTCTAACAAATCGTAAAAAGCACGCTAAAATGGAGGAGTGCTGTGATAAAATATTTTACAAAAATGAATGATCAGAAATGAAACTACCTTGACTTCAATCTATCAGTGATTTTGGCGATTTTTTCGTTTTGAAATTTTTTTAATTTTGGGAATCTTTTTTAGTTTTAGAATTTGTTTGCGATTTTTTTGTCGTTTGGATGATTTCCATGAATTATAATTAATAATTATTAATTGTGTTTGTTTCAAGGGTTTAACTATTATGGTTGAGAAAATATAGCTAAATTGCAAAACTACACAACCTGATAGAATACCCTTTCCTTTTTAGTTAGCATTCTGTTGCCTTTAAAATGCTGCACTAGCTGTGAAAATTTTAAGAGTTTGCCTCCTACGGTTTCCAAAATAGAGCTAATTGTCAAAATTACATAGTCAAAATTATATTAACTGATACAATACCCTTTAACTTTTATTTTGTTTAAATTTCTGTACCAATTTGTGCAGCCTGTATTATAATACACTACCTTTACGATTACTAGTGTCTATATATAAGTTCCTGTATATTACATTACATAACCTGATAGAATACCCTTTGATTTTTAAATTGTTTCTTTTTACGTTCGTTACTGTGGCCTCTAAAGTGTTGCAATAGCTGTAAAAATTTCATGAGTTTGCTTTTTACAGTTTCCAAGATACAGCGAATTATCAAAATCACATAGTAAAAATTACATTGTTAGAATACCCTTTAATTTTTATTTTGTTTAAATTTCAGTATTTATTGGTGTAGTCTGTATAATCATACACCAATTTCGAACATTTCTAGTGTCTATATATATGTTTCTGTATGTTACATTAGTTTGGTTGCTCGCTTTAGAACACCAAACACAGTGACACGTTGTGCATGGATGAGGATAGTGCACTAATGCACTAATTTTGCAGTCTCCAATAATACTTTGTGATAGTGCAAAACTATTGCACTAACTTTGTTGATGCTTAGTGTAGAGGTAAGAATTAGCAGCCTCACTAAACTTTAGTGATAGTGATGTTAAAACATTTTGCACTAAAATTAAAGAGCTAAATAAGGGGCAATCCTCAGTTTATTCAACTTTTTTCTTCACTAATTTGATTTCAACATAGACATTTTGCACTAAATTCAAGGTACAATATTTGAAAGTTTAGTGATGGTTAAAATTTTGCACTAATTGAGTGTAGTGCAGATTTTTGCACTAAATCTGCGTTTAGTGATAGTGAAAAAATTAGCCCTAACACGAAATTTTTTAGTGTTACTGAAGAGAAAAAAAGCCGTCAAGACGAAAATATGTTTCATCGCTTAGGGTGATTTTCCTCGAAAAATCGTCAGCACAATAATCCATTCCACGAACTCTCTTTGTCATCTAAAGCTTCAATTTTTCTAACCCTAAAATGACAGCTGTAAAAATGTTATTTTGAGGGATGCCAACATTTTACTGCACAAATGGCGACAAATTCAAATCTAGCGTTAATTTTGGGGCACCCTTTAGAATAACAATGCGACATCGTTTTGGCCCAGCTGAGAGAGACAATTTTTTTCAGTGAACTTTTTAAAAATAGAATAACACTTTCATTAATTGTAACTTGTAAAGAACTAAAATATGTACCATGAAAGTAATGAAAAAGTCTTTCCTTAAAATGACCTCAATTTGTTTCAGTAGGAAGTAATAAAAATGCAATAAACATACACTCCACCAACAATATGGATGTAGCTTCTGTCGAATCAATCGCTTTCAGATGGTATGAAATAATACTTGACTTTTGTACGGAATACATCCGATAGTATGCCTTCAGATCTTTCAAAACAAATAGAAAGCTCAATTTTTAAAAAACTTCTTACAATTGACGTACATTCATACATTGTACGTATAAATTGTTTACAACATGTTTTTAACAATGACATTATTTGTTTGACCTGAAATATAAACTGTGGAAAACATAAAATACGTACAAATTGTTTTCATCAAAGATGGACTTATTTATTAATTTTGTTTACAAAACAATTCATAAAAACGTCAAAAAGTTAAAAGAAAAACAAATTAAATAAATTATTATATAAATAAGTATCTTGGAAACCAAAATAAATTGCATTAGAAATCTATATTTAAACTAAGACTTAATTATAGTAAAAGCAGCAAGCAAATCCAGATTGATTCAGTACAAGCCTTTTAGACTTTGTACTTTGCTTTTTAAACCCCCCAAGTCAATGGGTGTGTTTACAAAGCTCAGAATATAAAAAACAGCTTCAACAAAATATATTGATAAGATTTTTGTTTTAAATATACTTCAAAAACAACGTTTACTAATTAATACCGTCTTTTTAAAAATATATATTTACACATTATTTTTGAAATTTATTTAAAAACAGTTTTAGAAGCATTTTTATCGCCCAAGACCTCTCTCGCACGCCTTTCAGCTTGTATAAATCAACAATGATAAGCAATATTACGCTTAATTAGTCTTGATCCTAGATCACCTCTCTACTGAGCATTGACGTCAATAGACAAAGTAATCCTGTGTGGATTATCGTGAATGTATATTTCTTGTACTTTGCTTGTGAGTTTTTCAGCACTGACCAACAGCAGCGAAATCCATGTATGGGTCAGACACAATGTCATTTTATTTTCCATTGAAAACACGAACAAACGATGGCATGGACTTTGTTCCAAAATAATTACACTATACAACACGAACAAAAAATAGCTGGGTTCTGACAACCGATTCTGGTAGACGAGACAACAAAAAAAAGTAAATGTGTGTCGGCGTTTTGAAAGATCACATCGGAATTTTATTTTATTGTGATTTAACGTTTGTTTCCCCCGTTGGCCTGTTTGTGCTGCATATCGGTATATGAAACTATGTGTTCTTTACATTTGAGGTGTACAAAATATTAAGTCAAATAATTTTGTGGTATAAAAAATAGTCTTTATATGGGGAAGTTAGAGGGTTAACTTAACCATATAACGGTCATTTTTGGCTCTATTCTAACAAATCGTGATAACACCATTAAAAAGGTGGAATGCGGTGATAATTTTTTTTGTTCTTTTTTTGCGGTTATATTTATTTATGTTATCTGCAATAAAATTAAACTAACAATAAGTAATCAAATATTAGCTATAAAATTTTAAATTTTAAGCCCAGCCAATGCCAAACAAAAATATTTGTTTCTGCGGTTGGTTCTTTGGTTGTCTTACGTCTCTCGTGTTCGGCTGAGAGCAAGAGAGTCCCTCCTTCTCAGTCGAATGTGACCTCTAAATTTAATGATGTTTCGGTCTAGGGGATTTGGGTGCAACTCCAGTGTTTTTATGTGTCTTGTCACATGTTGTACAAACATATTGGGAATACAATTTTACTATTGGTCTTTAAAGACAACCAAGCTAAAGACTCTACCTGTATGCAGAAAACTTATTCACAATTAGTACTAACCATAGGAAATCTTGTAAGTCGTACGCTTAAGGTATAAGATGAGCTCAGCACTTTTATGTAAAACATCACGAGAACATTTTTGTAGAACACGATTTGTTAGAATAGTTAGGGAGTTAATATGTATCAGAAAAATATCTGCCTTAATATTTTCTACAAAATTGCTGAACATACCATCTCCCTCAAATGTGAAGAATACTTAGTTTCATATACCGATATGCTGCACGACTAGGACAAGTTTGTGGAAACTTTAACCCCCCTTCCCCCTCCGAAAAATTAAGTTCCGTTGTGGTCTTGCAAAACGTCGTCGATACACGTATATTTTTTGGTCTCCTCTACTAGAATCGGTTGCCAGAAACCCGTAATTTTGAAAAAACTTCGAAATTGTTGTATAGTGTTACAGTTAGTAAGAGAAGTATAGGTACATCCAAGCAAAAAGTACTTCTAAGCCAGGGCTGCTGTTGTGCCACCTGCTTCGAAAAGGCATAATTTTTGTTCGACATGTTCCGCTTGGCAGCTTCTCAAAGCTTAAAAAATTAGCCAAAGTCATGTCTCTGGCTTAGGGACTGTTCAAATGCTACATAGCGTAATTTTCGTCTATATTAACACCCCTTTCTCTCCTCAGCTCAGTAGCACACCTTCCTCGCCGCTCGAGTGTGCGTTACGTAATATGTGAACAGCCCCTTATTACGTCATCGAATCGTTGCCGCTTCGTTAAACTACAAAAAAATCAAGTGTGTGGTTTATTATGAATATCTCTATGTCATGAGATTAAACAATTTTTTTTTAACAAATTGAGAGATCTCTACCTTCTTCATACCTATCCTCGGAAATGCTTTAAAATAACGCATCTGGAAAGCGTGACATCTTTTAAATGCCACTATTTTTTTTTTTTGCGCCTGCGTATTTAGCTTATGATTTTTGTGCAAGTTTTTGGAGGAAAATTGAGTATGAAACCTAACATTTTAAAAGCAGCGCAATAGAAATAATGCATATTTTGTAATCGATTTTGAAGGGAAATATATATTTCCTCTTCACCTGAACTTGTACCTGAATATCTTTTCGCTATACTACTTATGGTTTTTCATATAAAATTTATCTTATAAACCTTTGATAACAGGGACGATAAAATAAATTAACATCTGCGAGTATTCGAATAAAAATTATTCGTAAGAACTTATTCGAAGTAAAATTATTGAAAAAAATACATTGCAATAAAAAATATTTTCTCATCAAATTCTTCGAATAAAAATTATTCGAATAAAGTTACTCGAATAAAATGACTCGAACAAAAAATTTTCGAAAACAAATTCTTCGAATATAATTGTTTAAATAACAACTGAAGTTATTTAAGCAAAAAATTGGCGAACAAAACTATTCGAATAAGAGATAGTCGAATTAAATTATTCAAATGGGAAGCTTTAATCAAAATTAATCGAGTAAAAAACTTTGGATAAAATTATTCTTGAACTAAACATATTCAAAAAAACCGATACGACTAAGACTGTTTAATTTAGAAATACAAGCACATGTATGTTATTCGATGACACTAAATACAATTAATAGAATAGTTTAAATGACAATTGTACATATGGTATTACTTAAGTAGAACTTTTGTGATTTAAATTATTTAAATAAACAAGGCTCGAATAAATTTATTCAAATAAAAAACTTTCAATAAAATTATTCGGATAAAAATTTGGAATAAAATTAATAAAATATAACGTATCCGCATAAAATTTAATAAATCATTTAATAAAATCATTCGAATAAAATAGTTCGATTAAAGTTCTTCGAATAATATTATTCGAACAAAAATTGTTAAAAAAAAGTCGAATGAAAGTATTAAAATAAAAATCTTTCAAATAAAATGCATCGAATAAAAGTCAGCTATTAGAATAAAAATCGATTGAATAAAATTATTCGCTTAAAAAATGTTTAATGGAACTTAGTCACGTGCAAGAAAACAATAAGCTACATGCATTTCTGTAGTGCCTTTACTTAAACTTCAAGCGAAAGTGTCGCCGAGCAAATGTTTTTTTAAGGTCCCTGCGGGAAATTTTATACCAATTGTCTTTTACGTACTTGTTCTATGAGTGGTGAAAATGGGAATGGTACAATATGTTTCCGAGTCGTGACTGGTGAAAAGACAACACACAATGTTAACAAAATACCCTCACTGTACAGATGTGTGTTTTGATTAGCGTCGGTACCTGCCATTACGGCCTTATCCGACGGTGTTCTCAAAACACAGAGTGAAGTTGAGTGCTCACCACCACCCCCGAGTTACCCCCAAGGCACACCTTGTGTGGCTTGCAAGGCTCACACAGGTAGCAACTTCTCATGCACGGCCGACCCCACCATGCATAAACACCTTGTTAGAGTGTTTGAGCTATCTAATCTCTGCTGCATCAGCAGCTTAGCACGATGCACACAAGTCTTCCGGGGAAACAGAAGCTGGACAGGTATCTACCACAATGTGTAGACGCCTCCAGCAAAATATTCCCCTCCCACCCGCGCACAAAGCACTACCGATGCAGCGTCTGTTGGTTTAGCAACAGCACAAAGAGGCTTTCTGTTGGTGGACCGAAGTCCACGCTAGCCACTAGCACTAGGCCAGCATCAGTCTTTTAACCAACAGCTCTCCCAGCGATTTTGGTAGCAACCACAGACACCACGAGGACTCCCGAAGGAGACCACACCAGCAACCAGCACACAGAATCATCCTTCCGGATGAGGGTGAGACGAATTCCGCCAGCGACATCATCCCAGATGATGTCGCTTATACGGCGAGCATCATCTCTTTAACCCTCGGAAGGCAGGTCATCTGTGGGGCAACTGGCTCCCGCGGTACCAGTTCCACCTACTGGTAAAGCCTCAAAAGAAACCCCCTAGAGGGTAACTTTCTATCGACTTTGGTCTTAGGGTAAACCATAAGTTCACCTCCTTACTGACTCGCGTAGGCAAGCCTACTTCCTTAAATAAATATATGCACGCCCCTTGCTCTGTCTCCAGAGATTGGGTAGTACACATACGTCTTAGGGGTAATTGGCCAAAGATACTGTCAGCAAAAACCAATTACCCTATCCCCAGAAAGCACAACATCAAGGCTATCCTTATCACAAAGATGTACCACACCGTGCTCGCTGGGGGAAACCCTCCCTCACTGTACACGCAGATATGTTCTAAATCTAGAACCTATGGAGAACCTATAACTGAATATATTACTGGTGTCAATTGACCCCTTGCAGTTACAACGCCATGTAAAAGTGGCAGGTCCCTCTCGTAGAAAGTTCCGGTTGCTAGTGCTTGGGGAACAGTCACGTGACTCTTCGTGTGAGAGGTTCTCTTCCCTCATTCCAATTTTCACCAGTAATAGGACAAATACGTTCAGGGTACTAAAAGTTCTATTACTGAAAATGAAAATTAGTTTTTTCTGTTAACAAATTTCCTAGAAGATGTATGCCACGGGAAAAACATGTTCCGAAAGCTTAAAGAAAGTACGTGTATGTATTTGGCCTAAAACCAAAGAAATGTGTAAAAGTTAGCAAATTCTTACTGGCTAAATTTTTTAAAACTATTTTTTGTAACCCTATTACTATTCCCTAGACTGTGTAACACATAAACAAACGTAAAATACCGCAAGAAAATGCAGCGAACTTCCTAAAACTAAATAACGTTATAGGAGAGTGCAGCTTCCGTACTCGTGACGCACTAGATTAAATCGAAAGATTACTTTTGAATTTCATTTCTAAAGTTCTCCTGAATTATAGAGAATATACAATATAGTTATTGCTAAGGTTGAAAAAATTCCAGAAATAAACTCGTCCAAAGAAATAGCTAATTAATAGTAGAAATTGTTTTTTTTTTTCATAAAAGAATCTGATAAAAATTTTATTTTAAAGAATACGCTTACTATCAGCTTTTACTGATTTAATGATCATAATTTGTTTAAATAAGTTTACCTCTTTTGTCTCACTTATTAAATCGACATCTCTTTTACTTTAGCCAAATGTTTGACTAATAAAATAAATATTTAATATAGCTTTTTAGTTATTTTGGTTTTTCAGAGAAGGGGAAAAATAAAGATAATCTTCGTGTTGCACATTTGGGAATTTTGCTTCCAAACTTTATTCGAAAACTTGAATTAATGTAAAACATATTTTGGAGCCTGAAGAAGCTAATCTTTTTGGAGCTTTCAAAATTAAAAATTAAATTATTAAAATAATAAGAGTTTTTAGCGCTGCTTTATAAATGAAAGTGTTAAATGGTGCAAAGTTTAAGTACTTCTTTATGAATTAGAGCATCATTTCATGATATGAATCGTTCGTTATATGATAAAAATTGCTTCGTGGAACAAATTTAAATGTTCAAAATCTTGTCAGTACTTTTTAATACAATTTGCTATAATTATTAAGAAATTAAAGTCTGTATTATTTAATAAATGTTGAACAAGATGAAAAAAGACAAAAGAGTCATCATTCCAATTGCAATCAACAAACATAGTGTGCCGCATGCATGTTTTGGAAAATTAATAGGAAAAAAGTTATGGATAGTCTTTGAAGTTTATTGTATAATTTCTGATTAGTAGCCATCCTAAGTAAACAAATTAACCGATTTTAAACTTTTATATAACTGGTCTAGCTTTTTAGTTACAATAGGTTTGATAGAGTTTAAGTGAGGACTACTTATTCTAAAAATAAGACTGAACTGGAAGAATTTCACAGCTTTTCAGCGAAAATTTTTAAAGTAGTAGAAGCAAAGTTTTTGTTGCATTTTTTTAAATAATTAGGATGTACTGAATGAATACGAAAAAAAATATATATTTTCGCATTTCGTGAATTGTCCAGATAGCGGCTCATTTGTGTTTTTCGATGTATACTTCTCTTTAAAGCGGGTCGCAGAGCTAAAAGCTCGCTCGATTAAAATAAATTATATCTTGTTTGAAAGGTTATCAAATTACGCATCGAACAGTGGGTAAATCACTTTGATCGGATAAAAAATTATTGATTTACAGTGGATCGAAGTTAAAATTTAATGAACTTTTTAATAATTTTCACTAATTGCTGCCATTTCAGAACCTCTTTTGTACAACAAATAATAAAAAATCTATAGTTTTATGATATTATTGCATAGTCCATTTGACTTCAAAAATTTTAAGAAATAATAGACCAAAATCGGGCATACATGGAATAATATCTAACAGGCGTACGGCCAGTCGTAACTGTTATATTTTTTCTGTAAATCGAAAAGCGGCTACGCAGAGTAAAGATTTGCTGCATATCATTTCGTCAGGCGCACCTTTGGGACTCCTCCGTTGCATTTGGGTAATAAACGGTTTCAGTAAAGAGTATACGATAATGTCACACATTACGATCGGAATGGTTTTAATTCCGTACTTGCATTCCGATCGTTTTTGTTTTACAGGCTTCAGATTCCGTTTATTTTGCATTTCGTTTTTACAATGATAAAGATTTTATACCTTGAGGCGTTCATTTACTCTTGTTCTTAGATGCAAAGCTCCCATTAAGCTTTTTATTAACATGGAAAGCTCATGACCAAATATTTATTTGATGCTCCTAAAAGTATGCACGTTTTTTAGTATTTACTGCAAATGAAGTCAGTAGAAAAGTGTTTTTCAATTCCACTTTGAAATTTAAAAGTGGTTTGATTACGAAGAAAAAATTTTTTTTTCGTTTTCTGAAGAAGCAACTTACGGAATTGAAATCACTTCCGATCGGAATGGTATTCTGTGACATGGCTGTAAGTAAAGTGGTTTGATTACGAAGAAAATTTTCGTTTTTCATTTTCTGAAGAAGCAACTTACGGAATTGAAATCACTGCCGATCGGAAAGGTATTCTGTGACATGGCTGATAGTTATGCCCTACCAAAGGTAAAGAGGATAGTTCTTTATGTTAACAACAACTTCTTTGCTTAGGAAAGCTGCTATTTGGCACATCCAGGAGAAAAAATCCATAAAACTACAATGGCTTTATCAGCCATGTCACAAAATACCATTCCGATCGGAAGTGGTTTAAATTCAATAAGTTGGTTCTTCAGAAAACGAAAATTTTCTTCGTAATCAAACTACTTTTAAATTTCAAAGCGTAATTGACAAAGACTTTTTTACTAACCTCATTTGCAGTAAATACTAAAAAACGTGCATACTTTTAGGAGCTTCAAATAAATATTTGGCTATAAGCTTTCCACGTTAATAATAAAAAGCTTAATGTGAGATTTGCTTCTAAAAACGAGAGAGAAAATAAAACGCCTCGAGATATAAAAACTCTTTCATTGGAAAATCGAAATACAAAATAAACGGAAGGAATCTAAAGCACAAAAATTACCTTTTTCATAATGACAGCTACGGAATGTATGACACAGCTGTACTTCTCAATAGGTCTTATTGCTCAATAAATGCAGAAATAAGAACATACGGCTTTATTGCTCTGAGCCGACAGTCACATGTGTACTTCGATAGTAATCATTTAAGTTCCGTACTTGCAGTCCAATCGTTTCTTTTGTACATTCTTCACATTCTAGTTATTTTGTACATATATCGCTTTTATAGCTATAAAGTTTTACACCTTAGGGCGCCACTTCAAACTTTTTATACGCAAAGCAGAGACATGCGCCGAGCAATTTTGTCGGTGGCGGCGGCTCATGAGAAAATAGGCGGAGGCGGCTCAAATTCGGCTTCAGCCGACTCAGAACAAATAACATAAAAATCAAATTTAAGATAAAAAAATAAATAAAAAATTAATAAAAAAAAATATTATTTCATAGTGTACAGGGTGAATCGGCGGCTATTTTTCAGGCGAAGTAAGCCGAACTTTTCTCGACGGCGGCGCAACTGTCTAAAATTATTGGCGGCTCGGCTCAACCGGCTGTGAGCCGTCACGACGCAAAGCTAGCTCATATTAAACTATTGAACTATAACCTTTAAGCCCACATTTTTAGCTTCCCACTCTAAAAGTATGCTGATATTTTAATTTTTAGTTCTAATGAAGCTATTAGAAAAAAAAATTATCAATTCTCCCCAAAAAAATCAATAAAATATACCCAATTTCTATTGATTTTCTAAAAGAAATTTTACAAAGTAGTTTGTTTCAGTTGAAAGTTCACATACCAAACCACACCCCCACCCTTTATAAGCTCAAGCTTGTTGTATCCCTGAGTGCTAGCAACGTTGAAAAACATCTTTCTAATTCCCAGCAACATTTATATCAATAAAATTGCGTATTTTTCAAAACTTGGTGTTTTGTGTTCTACATCGATTACTGTTTACACTACCAAAAATTTTTTAAAAAAATATTTCATATACAGAAACGCACGACCCTTTTACAGTTTTATTATATGTATAGATTGGTCAATCTAATTGATCCTCTCCAATGAGCATGTTTTCCATGCGCTTTAAAAATAAAAAACTAACTAAATAAAGCCAGAACACAAATTTATTTATAAAGTTTAGCGTCTTTTAAATTATAAATTTTTGAAAAATATATTGACGTTATAATATTAGTTAATAATCTGTAAAGCTACTTAAAATGCTTTCTTAAAATTAGTATTACAAACGCCAGATTTACGATAAAACAAAATTAACATTTATCAGCATATTTAAAAGCACTCTAAAAATTCAGCTCAATTATTAAAGAAAATAAATTTTGGAAATATTATTGTCATTATAAATTCTTTTAGCTTAAAAACAGAACTAATTTTTGCAAAAACTAACAGAACTAAAAATTACATTGAAAGACATTTTTACTTTATGGTTTAATTAATTTGGTTCTCTTGTTTTCTTTTAATACAGCTTAAAAAACTAAATTAAAATACTCGTACTCCTAATTAATTAATTGGGTTATTTGGCATTTAAATATGTTATTACTAAAATCTTCGGACATTGTATTGTATTATACATTGTATTGTTGTATATTGTATAAAAATTATTTAAAATTGTATATTTGGTTAGAAAATAAATTAGTTTTGATCTTTTTTGATCTTAGCACTTATGTAGTATTTATATTTATGTAAGTTAAATATTTAGGTGTATGGTTTATAAAAAAAAGGCACATACTGCTGGAACAGTTTTTAGGGGATGTTTTAGCTTAAGTTGGGCTCTATGGCTATTCGGTGCGTTGTATAATCAATTCGATTTTGTCACCAGCGGCTGCTATTAAGGGCACAGTAAGACAACAGTCAAAATCCTGGGTCTTCATTTCATTCACCTAGGAAATTTATATAAAAATAATTATTTGTATTTCCTGCTTTTTTCATAAAAACATTTTTAGGGCGTGCTGCAATAACCATGTAGGCCTCAAAATAAACATATTGAATAAGTTAATAAGTTATACTTCAAGTTTTCTAAAAAATATTAAATTGTTTGGTTTTTTAGAATTTACTACATTAAACACCAGGCACAAAAATATAAAGGTGTATATGAAAAAGTCTAGTTTAGTAAATTAAAACTGATCAATAGATTGACAAAAGTTTGTTTCTAAACTGTATTGCACTTCCTATAATTTGTGTGTTAGAAGGTAATAAGTACCAATGATGCTCAGCACTTATAATGAAATGCCAGTTTGAATGTAGAGTAGGATAATTTTTCTTCCACGCGTAGAATTTGCGAAACGTAGTCGGTGTAAAGGTAGTCACGTTCTTTAGTATATAGAATATTATCTTAAGTTTTCAAAGCTTACTCCAAACAAGGATTTCGAAAATGAAGAGACTCCCTTATATCCCTTTAATCCGCAAACATACCGTCCCTGTGGGAAATGTTGTACCGATTGGCTTAAACGTACTTATCCTATGACTGGTGAAAATCGGAAAATACACAATGAATGTAGATTAGAAGCAGATTTAGATGTAGAATGTAGAAGCATATATTTTTCAAACTAGTATTAAGGAACCCATCACACGACAAGGAGCTTAAGTTTGGGCCTAGAACCTATCACTATGTATCTTTATTATTATTTTTGTCAATTGACCGCCTCCAATGACAACGCCATGTAAAAGTTACCGGTCCCTATCATATAAAGTTCCGGAACTCGAACCGGTTGCTAGTCCTTGGGAGCCAGTCACGTGGCCTGTCTTGTGACAGGTTGTTTTCCCTTTAGGAGCAACACTGCATTGTAAGCCACATTTAATCTCTTTTTGCTTAAAGTGTCGCAGCTTCCATACATTTCACATCCATAAAGTAGACAAGGAAGACTGTAAGTTTTCGCAAGGAGTTCGCGTACATGATCTGGTGGAGGTGTTGTGCTGAATAAAGCGTTCTGAACATAGCAAAAGTGGTACCTATAGCGCAATTTATGTGGGTATTTCCATATGATTTTATTGTTAAATATTTTGTGAGCATGTTTGTCTTGGTATTATTTATGCTGTCTTAAAAGCCTCAAATAAACTCATTTACACGTCATGAGACATTAGAGGTCACAAAAAGTAATTGTTTTGTTATGAAATGTTCTACAAATATTTTTGTACGATATTTCATTCCGTTGTATCGCTTTTTAAAGCGAGTTCTTTTCTCATTTTTTAGCTAGTGGAAAAAGACTCATACACCGAAGAGTTAGAGGGTTAAAGTGTGGTAGAAAAATTTTGTTTGTGGCGTTTTAGATAAAAGTGCTGAACACACCTTATACTTAAAATGTAAAAATTACAAGATTAACACGCAATAAAAACGTAAATTTTCAAACTGCCAATACACGTATATTTTTTTAGCTATACGCAGAAAAATTCGTGATAAAATCTTTGCATGTTAATTGAACATGATTTTACAATAACCTTCAAAGAACATTTTTCCTTTTTAAATAACTATATTTCATGTTGATTTGATATTCCACTACAGTTAGAACAAAATAATTTGATACTGAAATAATACGATAAATCATGTTCAATCAAAGTTATTTTAAGTTGAAACCAGATGAATTTAATGTAGCCATTTTATTAATTACAGTATGAAACAAAATGAAACTTTTGCTATGACCTTTGATCACCACTATATTATTTTGATGTGTTATGCTCCCCCCTAACTACAAAAACAGTCGAAATTTAAAATTCTGTAGATACGTTTTCTTTAATTTTTTGTATAAAATTTGGGATTTTTCAATTTCATCATAACTTAGGAAGGGGCTGTCCAATTTAATTACGAAAAACTCTTAAAAACTTGAAGCAAAATTACCTTTATTTTTTATGTATTCATGGTGTTGGAATTATTCAGACCAAAATGATGAAAAATATATATTTTTGTGCAAAATTGGAAACTTTAGTTTTTTTTTTAATTTATAAAAAATTAAAATTGGCAAAAACTTGCAATTTTTATTTATTGAGCATAAATAATAAGACAAATAAAATTAGCTTTATATACATATATTAAAAAAAAAGAAAATGTTCCAATTTTGCCTAAAGATATATTTTTCAGCATTGCGGTCTGAATAATTCCGAAACCATTGAGTTTGTATGTAGTTTTGTTTCAAGTTTTTTGTGGTGTTTGTAATAAAATTGTACAACCCTTTTCCAAGTTATGATAAAATCGGTAGAGTAGCGCCTATAAAACTCGATTTTTTGCAAAAATCAGGTAATTTCACTTTATTGGGAATAAAAACAATAACTGTCCATCGATTTGCATGAAATAAAGCTTATCTTATTTCTAGTACATGTGGCTTTATGATCAAAGAAGAAAATTTGTAACAATTTGCCATTTTAAGTTTTTTATAAATTTAAAAAAAATAAATATTTTTCATATATGATAAATTTTTTATCATTGCGATCTGAATAATTCCGAAACCATCGACTGTATAAAAAATAATATTAAAGCGGCTTAAAGGTAATTTTATTTCAAGCTTTTCAGTAGCTTTTGTAATAAAATTTGGCTAACTCTCTCCAGTTATGATAAAATCAGTGCTTCATCAGCCATCCTTCTCAAAAATCCCAAGTTCAAAAAAAAGATCCATAGAATTTAAAGTTTCGACAGTTTTTGTAATTAGGGTACACCAAAAAATATAGTGGTAACGCTTGGCATTTTTCTTGTTGCATAGAGTTATTTTACTTCTATGATGTCTGTATGTATGTATGTAAGCCTTGCTTAACTTAAAAATCACTTAAACGATTGGAACCAAATTCAAGGCATTCTAAAGACCAGGCGCGGATCCATCTTAAGCTTTTGGGAGGGGAATTTTTAATAAAACGTACTATTTTGTAAAATATCTTTTAGGAACTCCATATAAATGAGGTATATTTTATTCGTTTTGTTGGGAGAAATAGCACTTGTTCCCCTCCCCTGGATCCTTAGCAGGCGCGAACATTGACCTCTTTTGAATTTCATGATATATTTTGGGAATTTCCGAAACTAAGGGCCTATCTCACGATATCGACAAGTCGATGTCGTTCTCTTAATTATATTGAAAACAATAATAAAAAATTTTAATTTGTTTTTGTTTTCTATATAAATAAGAGAACCAAACCACATCGACTCGTCAACATCGTGTGTTTTGGAAAAAAAATTTTTTTCAAATAAATTTTAAACTAACTAGAAAATCTAATCAGCTCAAAAAACAACATCGACTGCTGTAGATTTGATTAAAATCGATCGATTCGTTCGAGTAATATTTTTCGAGAGAAATTTCGAAAAAGCGCATAAATACATAAACATGGTTCCAACGAGTGATTCTGGTAGAGGGAACCAAAAAAGTATACGCGTGTTTAGGCGTTTTGAAAGTTTATATATGGGACTCATTTTATGGTGAGTTAAATACTTGATTACAAGTGAATGTGTGAAAGTGTCTTGAGTTGTGACTGCCCTCTTAACCTAACCTTAGTTAGCAGTGAAGCTATTAAAATTATATTAAAAAGATTAGAATTTATCCAAAATATCTCTAACACAAAAAGCTATGAAACCTAGCAATAGAATGTACACATAACACCAATTTTTTTAAATCATGTCCCTTACATGGTTACTACACTAATTTCTTCATTTATACAAACCTGCATGATTCTATCGAAAGGCTTCAGTAGGCCACATTTGTCGGCCGGTCCTCCGGTTCTTATACGATTTATGAACACTCCTCTTTCATAGAGACCATCAGACACCGAAAAACCATAATCATCATAAACTTTATCTTTGTATAAAGTGACATGGAATATTCTAGATTTTTCGCTTTTACCACTTGAGGAACCATTATCGGTATTGGCCGAGGGACTTCTGGGTCTTCTTTGCACTTTGGCATAAATGACTTGTGGTTGTGGTAAATTAGATGTTTCGGTAGCTGTGCCATAATTATTTTGTGTATCATGTGATCGTAAAATTTTCAAATCTACTATATCGCCCAGATGCTGTAGCAGATTAGTGGCTTGTGATAATGGCATTCCCTGTATAGAATCGGTATTGATGGCTAAAAGCTGATCTCCCACTTGAACTTGGCCATTTTTATGGGCTATACCTCCTAAAATGTGAAAATAACATGTTTTATTGCATAACCGCATAGGATTTCTGCATATTATTTCATCAAAACTCACCCTCCACTATGCCACTGATGGTAATGGGTTTTGAAGTATCCTCACTACCGGCCAGAGTCACACCCAGCAATCCTCCCTTGGGTTCTAGGCGTATTGTAAAAATTATTTGATGCAAACTAGAGCCACTGCTTTTACTACTCGAACTGGCAGCAGAGCCATAGACTTTATTTTCCATGGGCGGCGGTAAAGTTGTGCAATCAACACTACATTTAAAATAAAATTTAATTAACACAAATTTCACATTTTTATATGTTAAACTAACCTGACATATCTGTCTAAATCGTAGCCAGCAAAATCATTATAATTTATTTCATCATCGGGTAGTTCGGTGGTCAAACTCTGTGTATTTTGATTGTGAAAAGATCGGCCCATGGTGCCACCGCTACTAGTCCAATTGGGCGCCGCCAAATGTTGTCTAATTTGCACGGAATTAAGTGTACTATCGTCCAAGGTGGGTCCCCTAAAATACTCTGGCTGGGGTGTAATTGACTTAATGGACATGCAATCGTTATATTTTGTCGCGTAGGCACTGCTATATAGATCATGATCCGTAGTAGGACTGCTGGGACAATTACTATAAATATGATTGGGTACTTTTTGTTGGGCATCGAAAAGGAAATCTGGTAACATGACCCTTTTAATGGTAAGAGTCGAAAAATCTCCTAAAGAGCCTTCCTTAAGCAGGGAATCCACATTGAAATGTTGTACGGGGTGATTGTCTACAGCTAATAGAATATCACCAGTTCGTAAAGAGCCAGTACGATGAGCGGGGCTACCGGGTTTGACATCCGCTATAACAAAGCCACCATGACTAGAGCCATTAACACTTAGACCCAAACCAGCTTTGCCAGCTCGTAATACTTTAACATTGAACACACCGCTAGAGGGTACCACAGTATCAGGCATATCGAATTCTATTTCCAACTCCAACCAATTAGCCGGAGCATGTTGAGGCCGTGAGCCTACATCTCCTAACAGCTGACGCATGGTTTGTGCATCTATGCTGTACATTTTATTTATGGCCACTATGCGATCACCCTTTTGTATGCAGCCGCAACGATCTGCCACCGAATCGGGTGTAATTTTGGAAATAGTAACTGCCCGACCACAGGGTGACTGTTGGCCCAAAACCAAACCGCTGCCCATACTACAGTCCAATAATACGGGAAAAGTTTCAGCACGACAAATGCCCATGCTGGGTGAATGATGTAAACCGGATGTAGTGCTATTGCTAGTGGCACCTAAACTGCTGCCACTCACGCTACTACTGCCGCTGGGTGCACTAACACTGCCACTACTGCCAGCAGCGCTGGCAGCACTGGTAGAGGCAGCATTATTGGCCGATTCTAAAGGCAGAGAACTTTTGCGCACAAAACGTTGACGTTGACGTGATTTGCGAGACTCTAAAGTGTTGAAGCCATATTTGGGACTACTCAAAGTGTTGTGACCTGTAAGAAAAAAACATAAAAGGAAAATGATGCACACTTTTGTACTTCTTACAACTGATACACAAAAATAGGAGATATATGTATGTGCATAAAACGGAAGAGACCCCAATTAGAAATCAAAATTTATTTATAGTTAAATAGTTGAACATTTCAAAATGCTCTTCTTTGACTACCTCTCATCAATTGATAGAAATAAAATTTTAAAGCTTTTTCCAATCCCCCTTGATTATTGTTATTCCATCATGTCTGTATAATTTATGGTTTTTCAAAAGGGCTTTTCCACAAAGACATTGTCGGGTGACGGAAATGGAGCTAAAACGTTTGTAAAGAAAAGCTGTACACATTTGTTCGAAATACTGTGTCAGAAAATAAAAAAATATTTGTTTTTCTTTTAGAAAAAAAAAATCATTAAAATATTTTCTAGTATTCTGCTTTTTAGAATAGTTTTGATTTGTTAGTTGTTTTGCTGTTTGTTGGCACTTCATTTCTCTAAATTGTTTTAATTTTTTATACTTTCATTAACATTTCTTTGGGATCTGACATTGACAGTCAGGATAATTTTTTTTTTTAAATTGAAATATGACTGAAGTTCTATTAAATTTAGTTTACTTGTTAATGTGAAAAAGATATTTTAGAGTAATTTATCAAATGATAGATTTAGTTTTTATCAAGAAGAAATTTTTTTAAATTTAGAGAGTCCTTATGAAGACGCTTTTTAAGGCACTATTTTTTAAAAAGAAAATTTTACTGTACAAATAAAAATAGAAAAGTTCCGACGACTGATTCTAGCACAGTGGATCAAAGAAATATATACATATGTACTTATATCGGCGTTTTCAAAGTTTATCTCTGGCCTGTCTTTTAGGGCCAGTTAAAGATTTCCCTTTTGAACATTTGTTATAGTGAATTGGCTAGGAAATCTTGCAATTCTTACATTTAAGGGAAAAACAAAAGACTGTGTCTATAAGTTTTAAGTAAAACACTGCGAAGACCATGTTTGTGAAACATTTTAACCCTCTAGCTCCCACTGCATGGACATTTTTGTCCCTTTCTTGGAAAAGGGTCTAAAAACTCCCCTTAAAAAGTGATAGAACGGGCTAAACTGTCCTACAAAAAACTTTGTCATAAAGTAGAATTCTATTATGGGAGCATTCCATGAAAAAACGGAAATCTGAAAAATTTTATTAACCTTAATTTTTTTGTATACTTTTGCATCTATATAGCGAGATTATGCTCTCATCTAAAATAATTTATATAAATTATAACTAATAGATCACAATTGTTTTAATTACCGTTAATTTTTTAAGAGTAACAACAAGTAGTATCAATTAGTTTCAAAAACCAGTGTGATTTATATGCCATCCTAGGAAATTTTCGAAAAAATGTGTGCATTACCATGGGAAAATACCAAAGTGATAACTGGAATTTCAATTTTCCACTTTACTTAAACTAAATAAAATGTCTCGGAGTGCAGAAAACAATGCTTATCTGTAAACAAAATTGTATTAAACTATTGATTCTTGTTTATTTTATAGATGTAAGTACAACTATGTCCTGTCACGGTGGAGTTGAACTCGGCGTGAATGCATTTGTTTAGCACTACCAATTTTCTTTTGGTATTCGATTCCTGGACCCATCAGAAGGTCAGAAAAAAAATCCACCGTAATTCCTAGAGCCGATTTTGAGAAAAACGCGTTTTTCTGCAATATAATTTGTCTGGACAAAACACATGTATTAATGAAAACATTGGGAAATTGAAAATTTTTATAGCACATCTTCAGGGTGAAGGATGGGTATTTGATTAAAACCAAGTTGTTTTGACATTGTTGAACGCTCAAAACTTACCATGAATACTCTCCGAAATAGTAATTCGACTCCAGAGAACTGGATTTGTGAGGCAAAAATGAAATTACTAGAAAAGTGGTATCTTTTTAATTGTTCTATTTTCTCGACAACTATTGTTCAATTTTTCTACAAAACACACTTGTGAACACTTTGAAATAAGTTATGTGAGAACAACTAATAACATAAAACAAATAATAACGTGAAAACAAACAATAACAATCAAAATTACTCATTTTTCGTCTACCGATTACTGACAAGTTACAAATGAACGCTGTTATATTCCTGGACCGCAGTCAGTAATTTATTACCATAATGGGGATGGTTTTTCCCAACTTTATATTTTTGCCAGGTGATTTTAAAATCGTGATGCACAGATTCCATGGCCTGTTCGCTAAAAAACCCTAATCCTTTTTTGGTTTTTGCACAAAACTCAGGAACATGAAAAAATACAGCGTGGACTTTTGGGGTTACACGAATCCGAAGATCAAGATAGCTTTTTTTGAACATTTCAATCGCTTCCAAGTAGTTTGATTTGAGATCATTTGAAAAACACGATTCAACCACTTCTCTAAAATCTTGGAAACATTTGACATAATTCAAGCATTCCGGTCTACAAATTTCGCGCAAAATTTCAATTTTCTCCAACAGCAGTTTGCATGAATTACCCGCAAAGGCAGGAGCCCCGTGCACAAAGTCTTGGGTAGCATTGCATCTTTTTGCCCATTTCTGACACTCGACATCGTACTCTTTTTTCACTCGATTGTACAGAGTATTCACAACACCGAGCATTAAATGCAATTCAGGCGGTGACCAATTGCTTTTTCTTCTACAGACAGAGTAAACATATACGCTCCTGATTTTCTTTGTGGGTCCCCGCATGGTCCTTCGACTTCCTGCACATTTTTTCCAAAAAAAATACCACAAATGAAAAAGAATATTGAACTTGACACTTTGGATGTCATTTGACTACTAAGGCTATTTTGCCAATAATTTTGATTGTCAATGACCTACAGGCCTGTCAAGCGAATCAAGAATTAAAACAAAACGTTATTGTTATTATGAATTATTTTATTTATTTTCATAAATAATGAATATTTCTGAATTTCTCAAATTTTGCAGAAAAACGCGTTTTTCTCAAAATCGGCTCTAAGAATTACGGTGGATTTTTTTTTCTGACCTTCTGATGGGTCCAGGAATCGAATACCAAAAGAAAATTGGTAGTGCTAAACAAATGCATTCACGCCGAGTTCAACCCCACCGTGCTGTACGTGACGCAATTTGTCTGTACATGAAAAAATATAAAAACGTATTTTTAATTTTAAATATGTGTTTTATTTAATTTTTTTTCGCCAGCAGCAAGCTTGATTCTTATGTATAATTTGCTTCTTAAACACTTTTTCCCCATGTGTAATAGTTTCGCTGAAATTTTCACTTAAATTAAGAATTTCAAATGTTGGTTGACTAGAACTGTCCCACACGTGACGGACTATGTCAACTCTTTTTCTTCAAGGTTTGATGAACTATTTAAAAAGTTTCTATGTAGGTTTAAAGGCTAGTATGTAGTCTATGAAATAATAGAAAAGAGATTAGTTATCTGAGTTATCAATTAAGATTTATATACTCGTATAATATATGCGCTAGATATAGTTGAATTTGTCTGTACGTGACAGTGGAATGCTCCTATAGGTCTTTAAAGATACCAAAGCTCAAAGTTCAAATTGACCTCTAGAAATAAGTCAAAACTTAAAATGTGCTTAAAGGTTAATTTTGTATTTATTTATTCTCAATTAATGCCAAAATATCACATAAAGCTGGACTTGATGAGGCTAATTTAGTTCAAAAATATGTCTTAAGTAAATTTTCAGTACACACTGAAAGTTTTTCTTCATAAATTCTTTGAACTTCGCCATTAATGGAATGAAAAACTCAACCAACGTTACGCTTCATTGGATTAATGAAAAAATTTTCGTTATAAATATTCTAATGAAAATTTCACCAAATATATGAAATAATGTTATTGATCCAATGTAATAATTTCGCTAAACTAGTGAAAATAATTCGTTATTTCGACGAAATGATTTCATCATGTCAAAGAAGTCATATCATTCTTTTAATGAAATTATTATAATATTTCACAATTTCATTACAAGTATAAAAAAAAGATCTATAGAATTCGTTGCATTGGAGCTATGAAGCGATTTTTTTTTTACCAGAAGTAACACACTCAGTCAATGAATGCCTACCAGTTAATTAATTAATATCTTACCTTCTTTCAGAAAGGGTTAGTATAGAGAGAACAGATGGTGAAGTGGGAGATATATAGAAAGCTTAATTTTTCTAAAGCTATGCCATTGCGCGTTTTTTATTTTAATTTTTAGAACAGTGTTGCGCCTCTGGTGTCAAGTAGGGGTAATTATTTTGTTAATGCTTCCAGCAACAATTAACACAATACCACACTAATGCGCATCCGAAAAATTTATGATGTTGATGACTTGCCTGACACTGGGATCGAACCCACATTCATAGGCATCATTTGTTTTGTAGTCAACGCGCTAACTATTTTAGCCAACAGCACCCTCAGACTAAGTTACCATACAAGAGCAAGCTGTAGATATTAATAAAAGAATGACAGCAAATTTGGGTATTTAAGAAAGTATTTATTTATTACATATTTCTTTTAGCTCTAGTGAATGTAGAATTCTATGACAAATATTTTTGTAGGATAAAATGATCCTCTTAGAGTTTTACATTAAAGCTATAAGGATTACAAGAATTCATAAGCCGATTCACTATAACGAAGCACAAAAGGTGGAACATTACCTTTCCCTTAAATAAAAGTCAGATACAAACTTTCAAAACGCCGATAGACAGTTACGTTTTGTTGGTCCCCTCTACCAGATATGGTCATTAGAACCTACTTAATTTGCCTTACAGTTATATCAAAGGAACTCGCTAAAATGGGTCTATTTTAAAGAGCACTTTGACAGAAACTGATCATTTCAACTAAAACAAAACATATTCCGTCAAATTTGTTTTACGAAGAACTTTCTAAAATTTATTAAACACCTGCTTCCTGTAAAGTATTTTTAATAAACGGCACTTTAATTACATCCATATCTACTCGGTACAAAATTGAAGTGAAGAGTAAATATTAAAAAATAAATTTCAAATTAGTTGCGACACACTTCTAACCTTTGCGGTCGCTTCTTTAATATAAATTTTGTTTTCGCTTTCGGAATCATTATTAGAATCTGTATAAATTTTCAGTTGGTTTTTTAGTAACTTTGAAAATTATGAAAGTATATGTACTATGTATGATCTCTTGAAACAACCATAAAAAAAAATCATGTGAAGTCTAGAAGGCGAAGACAAATCATAAAATACAAATACAAAATTTCGTTTATGTACGAACGAGTAAATATTGTAATGCCTGAATGACGCCGATTTCAGCAAGAATTTATGTTACGCTTCATAATGCCATCGAAGCAGTAAGAATTTTTTTGTGGATTTCATGTTTTTGTCTATGTTGAACTCTTTTCATTTGGGGGGTTTTTTTGTTTGTTTTTGGCTTGTAGTAGCTGCAAGTGAATTGTAGACATTCAAGTATAAAAGATGTTTCCCCATTTTCTTTTTTTAATTTCATTTATTTATGCGTTTTTACAATCGTCAAATGTCATCAAATCATATTGACACAAGTCATATGTGAGTTTTTTTAGCGGTGCATTACTTAAGTTTACAGAAAAAAATTTAAGGCATTTAAGGCAACGAATAGTAATCGTATTATATTACACTGGTCTGCAAAGAAAATGTCCTTTAAATAAAAATATGTGAAAAAAGAGTTTAGTGCGATAAATTAAAATCCGTTTTCAGATTTTTTCTATCAAGTATATATTTTTTTAATGGGCACCACTGATAATTACACTACCCAGTAAAAAATTTTCATGTTTTTTGAAGCAATAAGGCAATAAAACGCATAATAATACGCTTTAAAAGAAGAGTTTATTATAGAGCAGTGAATGTATATGAAAGAAACTATACACTGCTGATACAATGCAGGTTTTTAAGCGAGAAAGTTCCATATACTTACAGTTTTAGTGCTGAATATGGTGATGACTTTCAGCGCTTCAAAAAGCGCTTTTTGTATCAAAAATGTAGTACTCCAAGCCGGGAACTCGCCATACAAAAATCAGCAGCGATTTCAGCAGGTTTGTAAGCACTACTTTTATTCTCTCATAGTAAAAACCTGTTTTGTTTGAAGCAATTTTTTTACTGGGTAGGTACATCGTCAGTACATTTCACCATAACTCGACAGCTGTATGCTCGATTTCGATCAACAAAACGCAAAAGTATGCATGACAAGATTAGCTTCAAACTTTTTTAATATAGTTTTGCGAATTGATCAACGCTTTCAGTTATTCACAAATTAGTATCGAACAAAGTGCTTTTTAAAGCAAAATTATAAATTTGTTCATTCTAAAAGCTCATAAAAAAAATTAAGAACTGCATAAACTTTACCTTTTAACTACTGCTTAAGGTCAGTTGGCTTACGAGCAAAATAAGCCAAATATGATAAAAATCGATGGATAAATGTTGATTTTATTAGCAAATATGTGAATACACCCAAACACTTAAGAGGTATTTTCGGCGATAAATTTATTTTTGGTTTGAAACAAGTTTTAACCGAAAGTGCCTTTTAAGTTATTGTTTTATTGACTTAATTGCTAATAAAATCAACAGTTATCCATCGGTTTTGATGAATTTTTATATCTGACCATTTTCACGATATGTCTTCTCTCACCAGTGTTGCCAGGAGCTGGACGAAAACGGAAGCTAGGTGGGACTTTTTAAAAGGCTAGAAAAGGCTAAATCGCACAAAAATAAAAGCTAAAAAAGGCTAAATATTTGTTATTGAAAACTCAATGTTTTTTCTTTATTGTTTCATGATTTTTACAACTTTTCAGTTGAAGATATTACATTATAAATATGTTGAAAGCGTTGCTAGCAATGGAATAAAATAATTGCTAACTATTTAGTAAATATGTAGATAGTCTCAACTAATTTCAGTTTTTGAGGATAGGAACGTTTTTTTTGCGATTTATATAATGTTTTCCGCGTTTTGTGAAAAATAATAAAAAAGCAGTTACGTGTTGTCAAGGTATGACCATCGAGAAGTAAAAATACATAAACATGTTAATTTTTATTACATAAACATGTTAATTTTTATTACTTCAAGTAGATAATGAAAAAAGGACAAAGGTACATAATTTTAGATTTGGTGGCTCAGAGCTGTGCATATTTTTTTCTTTAACTAAAAGAGTATAAAAATAATTTTGTTACCATTTTATAGAGAAAATTGTCCAGTTTAAAAATAAAATGTTCATTTCTTGCAAAAGGTATCATTAAAATTACTTTAAAATAAAAAAACTATAAATAAATTTTGGAGAAAAAATTTATCCTTTTTGAGGCTAAAAAAAGCAACGAAGCTAAAACGCAAATTTCGAGGCTAAAAGACAAAATAAAAGGCTAAATCTAGCCTCGAAAAGGCTAAACTGGCAACGCTGTTTCTCACCATTCACTACTCCTTACTTTTGGTACTACTCCCATTTTCTGAAGTCATAGGACGTTTACCTTTGGATCATTTGTCACCAAATTTTCCGCAAGGATATTAAAGAATACTGTTTGTGTGTTACTTTAATCCAAGACAAAAAAAAAACGACGCATACGCCAACGGCGTATACGCCAACGCCTTACACAATCAGGCGGCCCATTCTTAGATAGGAGGGTATTGGCAGCAAATGAATAAGAAGGCTAGTTAATAGAAATTGAGCAAAAAGATCAATTATCGAGTTACATAACCTCGCTTAATCATTTTATGAGACAAAAGATTTTCTTTAGAATATTCCCTCATTATAAAACTAACCACCATTATTTTTCTCGGTGTATTTTTGATATTATTCAACATACATAATGTTTCTTCATTTATTTAAAATATCTGAGATTGAATATTGATATTGATGATTATTGCTTGATGGTTGGCTGACTGCCTGCCGCTGCTACAGTTTCTTAATGATAATGAGCTTGTCATATATTTCCATTTATTGTTGTTTTTGTTTTAGGCTTTTTGGTGTATGTATGTGACTGCGTGTGTCAGCTCGTTCATCAGCCTTGATTCTGAATAAGTTTGTGATGGCTGCACTAGTGCTGACACAATGGCGGTGGTGGCAAAATTTATGTGGAGCAACATGCAAAAATCATTATAAAAATTAATGTGAAATAGGTACATACATAGTATTTATGTAGTATACATTTATTAAAACGCTTTGATTTTCAGCGGACTTAAAATTTTTTTTTTTGTGAAATTTTAGTTTTCATTAAAAATAATTACATATGGTTGATTCCCATTTACAATGCACAGTGGGACATAATCAAAATATTTGGAACATAAATCAGGCATTTCTAAACGGATGGATCTATCGAAATAAAATTTCGCATCGACATAGCAGAGAAGAATTTATATTCATGTCTTAAATATCAGCTTTCTTACTTGCTTAGGAGCGTAGGTATGAAGTCTCAAAGTAGGGCACTTCTGACATGTAAAATTTTTTACTGCTTGCCATTTTTTTTTTCTCATCCGCTTTCAAAACTCTTATTATAGCCCTTAATTTTATCTAAAAGACACATATTCGGTTGTATACTTATCTCTTATAGTTAGCGAGCTATTCGTTTAGAAATGCCTTATTTATGTTCCAAATATTTTGATTCTGCCCCATTGTGCAATGCACTTTACATGTCCGTTGAAATTATAGTAAATTTTGCATAAATTAGCTTCCAAAGAAGTCCATAAGATCCTGAACTTATGACACAGAAGTATTGCCAATTCGAATTATTTCAAATGATTTTTATATAGACTTGTCATTTTCATTAAAAGCACATAGCTAAGAATGTATGCTGTTCAAATACATAAAATGAACAAAACAAACATTCGCGACCTGGTATTCGTAAGCCCATGGTTTTCATACTGGTATAGAGAGAAACAAAATTCTAAATTCAGCAAGACAAAAAGAAAAGAGTAAATAGAAAAATCCATGAAATGAAAGCTGAAAAACAACTTACAAAGTAGTCCAGTTGAATTGCTTAAAAGCAAATTATATTCAACTAGTGCATTGCAAGCTGTCGTAGTCTAGTCGGAAAAGAGTTCTGTTGATGGGGATTTGGTTGGTCTCAAAACATAATGATGTAAGTTCAACTTTCCGTGCAGGCAAAAGTTTGTCTATGTCTTTTTAAATTGTTACATGGTTTACAATTTCTTCTCCGAATAGAAAGTAATTTATTTGAAAAATTAAATGAAAAACGAGCTTAAGCTAAAAATAATTACATTTTTTGGAAAGCTAAAATATTTATTGTAATTTTTCAAAATTTTAATATTTGAAAATCAGTAAGCTAAAAAATAGAAAAAAATTAAAACATGTGCACTTAAAATGAGATTCACTCACATGAATTTTCCTAACGATTTTTTTTTGTTTGCTTTTTTGAATTGTTTTTTAAGAAACTGCTTATTATTTTATAGTGGAAAACTTCTTCATGTTTTTGCTGTCTTGTGTGGTTTTGCTTTCTTACACATTGGCGCCATGTTAACTTCGAAAAAGACATGTATGTTCCTGTCACCAAACCAATTTTTCATTAAATTTTCTAACAAGTACACGACTATGAATTTGTTTTTCCCTTTCTACGTTTTTTTTTGTCAACATCTTTTATACAAAATTTTCTAGATTTTTATTATTATAATAATGTGATGTTTTCAAGTTTTAATTGTCCATCTTTAATTTTTTTTAATAAATTCATACGAACCTCTTCTGGCCAGTGCATGTGCTGGCATTATTTGCATTTGTGTATAGCCACGTCCAGAACTGGTATCCAGTATTGTCATAACTTCATCCGGTGTATACGTAGAATTTTCTATATTTATATCATCTATGGAAAGTACCTGATCGCCAACTGTTAGAGCACCGCATCTGAAGAAAGAGATTTTTATATAAAAATTCTATATTTCTAGTTTACTTTAACTTACCTATCTGCTATACTGGCTGGTAAAATACTCGCTATATACACACCTGCTTGACTCACTTCATCGATTTTGCTATGATCAGTCAGACCAGCTGCTGATGTATAGTTGCATAAAACTAAACCCAACTTGTCATTCATGGGCCGTTCAATTTCGATTAGCAAAGGCCCCATTGAAAATTCTACATTTTGTACCACTGAAACATCATATTCAATGGTAAGATTTGTATAGCCCGAAACATGACCACCACATTTAATGATTTGTTGGGCCTCTGCCAAAGTTTTGCCAATCAGAGAAACCTACAAAATCACATAACATTTAAATATAAAACTCTTATTTAAAAAACTATAAACCAAAAAGTAAAAAAAAACTCACATTATCCACTCTCAGCAAACGATCACCTGGTTTTATTCGACCTGTCTTGTAAACGGGGCCATGAGGTCTTACGTGTGTTACTATCAGAGGATAGTCACCACCACCTCGTAATGTTAGACCCAGACAACCACTTTCTCGTTCTACTGTGATTTGAGCCAATTTTGATGTAACACAAAGACTATTTTGGGAAACTGATGTTTCGTTTTTCACATTTCATTTTTTTTTTTTCATATTTTATTGGAAAATGCATTTTGAAGTGTTGAAAGACAAAATATTAGACATAACACATAACACGCGTTTAGATGATGAACAAACATGAGGGTTGTTCATCAAAACGCATAATAGAGAAGGAGGACATAAAAAGAAAATAGAAAAAAAAATATTATTTTTAAAAATGTATTGACAAATGTAAGTGTTAGAAAAATCTAAATGGAATAGTATTTCAACATAAACGAGTAATTCTTTCCATGTTTTGCATTTACAACATATTCAGTAATTTATTTCAATTTTACTTAAGTAACCAACATCTTGTTTTTGAGAAGATTGGCTAATATAAATTTACACCTAGGCACTTTTTCTGAATACTTGTTGTGTGAAAAAACATTTTTTGAGATATTTTACGCTGTTGCCTTCTTGGCTAAATTGTTTTCTTGTGAATCCTGACTGAACCGAAATTTGAGCTGAGTTTAGTTTATATCAAAGTTTGTTAGGTTAGACCAGTTGTACAAACTGCATATACACTGAAAGAATTTTCTTCGTAAATTCTGTGAATTTCACCAGTAGTCCAATGAAAAATTTCATTAAAATTCAACCATCATTACACATCGTTGGAATAATGAAATAAGTTTCGTTAAAATTATTTTAAAGAAACTTTCACTAAAATATATAATAATTTCATTGATCCAATGTAGTAATTGCACTAAACTAAAAAAAATATTTCATTATTTTAACGAATTTTTTTTATCATTTTAATTAAATTATTTCATTATGCTTTGAGTTTTTAGTTAAACTGTATAGTTTTTAATCCAAAAATATTTAATTATTTTGGCTTTTTATTTGGGTTTTTATTTAGAAAGAAATTCTAAAGCATATATCAATTGAAAAGGCAAAGAAAAGTTTTGGTGCCGAGGGCTTAAACTGACACCATGATATTTCGAGACCAACCGCAATCTCATTATCAGAACTCTTGTCCGATTGGACCTCACTGCCAATCACTACAGCTGCTGTCAAATAGCTGAATATCCTTTACCTTTAATTAAGCTATGTCATTTTTCAATAAAATTAGTCCATTCGTGTCATCAACATTACAAATTTTTCTGGTGTGCGCTAGTGTTGTTTTCTGTTAGTTGCTGTTGGATTGTTTAAGTGACCAAGGTCACTAAGCAGTACCAGCAGCGATTGATATTGGTATATGCTAATGTATATCATAGCGCCCTTCTTCGTCGGTAGTGTTAGCAAAATTGTCGGCGAATCAAAGCAATTAATAAAATAATACAGCTTAATACTCTGTTCAGGCATGGATTTATAATTGAGACAATTTAATATTAATTAAGCAATTAAATTTAGTGTTCACACATAGTAAATTAAGCTTACTTAAATAGCATTTGACTTGTCAATGGTGAAATAATTATACAGATGGCCGCATAAGGGCAACGAATACAACAATAAAACAAAACCTAGATAATGGTTGTCAAATAAATACACGTGTTTGACGTAGCTTATGTACAAAATTACCAGAACAAAAAATAATCATCTGACGCCATCTGTATACTTATTACTCACTGAACATTGAGGGTGCTGTTGGCTGAGTAGTTAGCGCGTTTGACTACAAACCCTGAGGTCATGAGTTCAAGACTACTTTCAGGCAAGCAACAACATCATGCATTTTTCTCATGTGCATTGGTGTGTTATTCTGTTGGTTGTTGTTGTTGGACTGTTAAAGTGATGAAGGCGTAGCATTGATCACTTTGGCCGTACCGGCAGCGATTAATACTAACATATCCTAATGCACTTCACAGCACCCTCCTTCGTCGGTATTGTAGCAGAACCGTCGGCGAAGTAAAAGAACTAATAAATGGCTACACAGCTTAAAAACAACGCGATGCCTCTACTTGACACCAGAGAGGCTTGCAACACTGCTCTACAAAAAACGCGCAATAGCAGAGTTTTAAATTAATTAAGCTATCTATCTCTCTCCCACTTCACCACCTGTTCTCTCTACTCTATCCCTTTCCCAAAGAAGGTAACACATTAATTAATTAACTGGTAGGCATTAATTGCCTGATTGTGTTACTTCTCTTTAAAAAAAAAAGCATACTTCGCAGTAAACATACTTGTCACAAAGAGTTGCATTTCGAACTTTACTTAATTTATGAAACAATTAAGTACTAATTGCTAAATTTATGAATTGAACCCATGTCTGGTAAACTGAGCTCAATTAAGGCCTTAATTGCGTAAATTTCCTAAATTGCGAAATTAAGGCGTATGTCTGAACAGGGTATAAGAATTATTCAGACCGCAATGATGAAAAATATATTTTTTTTATGCAAAATTGAAAAATTAGTTATTTTTTACAAAGTTATATAAAATTGAAAATGACAATGACAAAATAAATATTACTATTATTTCTTTGATCATAAAGCCATATATCTGTGGTCACAACCCTTAATTGCCTAAGTCGAGTTAGGACAAAATTTAATTTTTAGTGTGATAGACTCCATTCGTTTCTAAATCAAATCACTACCAATTTTTTAAGTATGTAACTTTTATACAACTTAAGTTAGAGTTATAGTTAGATCTATAAATAAGTTAAAGAAAAGCAAACTGACGACTGAAAGGAAGCGAGCTTTTGAAGCTTTAAACATCTGTCCTGAAAAATTTTGAAAACGACTTAGGCGGTTAAGGCTTGTGACCATAGATATATTACAAATCAAATAAGCCTTATGATCGATGGATAAATATTGATTTTATTCACAATAAAGTGAAAGTACTTGATCTTTGCAAAATATCGTGTTTAGAAGAGGATGCTCCCTCGATTTTATAACATGGGAAATGGTGCCAAATATTATTACAAAAACCACTAAAAAATTATAATCGAAGCTACCTTTAAGGCGCTCTAATATTTTTTTTTAACTCATAGTTTTGGAATAGTTCAGACCGTAATAATGAAAAATATATTTTTTTTGGGCAAAATTTAAAATTTTTAATTTTTTAAAAATAACTCGATTTTTTAAAAATTTATAAAAAAAAGCCAAATTGCAAAAACTTAAAATTTTTATTAACTAATTTTAAAGCCACATATACTTAACGTAAAATAAGCTTTAGTTCATGTAAATCGGTGGATAAAAATATTGATATATATATATATATATATATATATATATATATATATATATATATATATATATATATATATATATATATATATATATATATATATATATATATATATATATATATATATATATATATATATATATATATATATATATATATATATATATATATATATATATATATATATATATATATATATATATATATATATATATATATATATATATATATATATATATATATATATATATATATATATATATATGCATTTATTCGGTCTTTTATAAATGTAATGAAATTTTTCATTAAAACTATGAAATACGTTTCATTGAAATTATAACATTCAAAATCTTAGAATGTTATAATTTTTTTTAATAGAATTTTAATTATCCATTTAAAAAATATTTTGTCAAAAAAGAGTTTCCATAAAATAACAAAATTTTGTTGTCATAATTCAAATGTAATTTCATCACGAAACTTTGAAAGTTAATGAAGCACTTTCAATGAAACTCTTTCGCAATATTCGTGAAATTTCACATTTATTGTGAAAAATCTCATGAGAATTGTGGTAAAGTCTAACGAAGTCATTTCATTGGATTTATGAAGCAAGTTTCTTTCAGTGTATCGAGTATACTTTTACCACCATATTCATAAACGATTAGTAAAGTTAATGTGTGCATTGAAATCGGTTTTCCCATACAAAATTCGTACATTAATCAACAGTAACTTTAATAAATTTTTATGAATATGGTGCTTTTGGGGTCATTGCATTATGGCTCTGAAGGTCACTTATCTTCGAAAAAAAATCCAATTTGTTGCTCTTTGCCTCTTAGTTTTTTCCGTCTTGCCATCTGATAGTAAACATCTCAAAACTACGGAAAATGATTTTGTTTTTGCTGTAATCATTTGCAGTTATGGTACAACAGATCAAAGTTGAGATATTTAAGCAAATTTAAAGATGTAATTCTATAAAATTCAAATCGTTTAAAGGATGTATGCCTACGGATCTCAACAAAACTTTGTAGACAAATATTCCCAGAATCGCGTTATCTTACTTTCTTAAAAGATTATCTCGGGTTAAGTTTAACTTTTTAATTAAAAGTAAATAAACATACATAACTTTATAGCCGATAGATCGTTTTTAAAGATACGCAGTTTCCTTGCAGAAAATTTTGCAAAAATGTATAGATAAAATTAGTTTCCAAATATTCAAGAAAATACATCTTTTTTATTAAAGTGGTGTTTTCACAAATTTACTACTCTAATCAATGGTCTGTATTGTAGTTTTTTAAGAGTATCATACAACGCTCGCAATAACAAATATTTCACTGTACTCACTGTATTCAGGCAGGGAATATTCAATTTCAACAATGGCAGGACCATCTGCTGAGCCACCACCGCACAGCATGCTCATTATGTGTTGATTTGTTAGGCCAATTGTTGAGATGGCATCTATCTGGTGTAGGCGGTCTCCTGGCGCTAGGAAATCTGCAGCATGACCCAGTGGACTCAACGTAGCTATAACAGGTGGATATGAAAGGTCGTTGCGTTCTAAATTAAAGAAAAAGAAGATGCAAACAAATTGTTAGACATTTTAAATAAATAATAAAAGCAAAGATAAATTAACATTTTAGTCTTACTAACATCGTGTGTTAAGTATAAATTACACTTAACCGTGCCTACATTGAAACGTCTAAATGACCGGCTGTCTGGCATGACTGTTTGAAAATAAAGTGCAAATGGGTTTTTTGTTCGTCATTTTGTTTATTTAGCAGATTCTGAAATTTCAAACAAAATATATTTCCTGTTGTGTATGTGTTTGTGTGTTGGGGTTCTTAAATTTTTCTTCAATGAAATTTCCACGCAAAGTGCTGCCAACTTTTTTCGTGCTTTTATTTTAGCTTCTAAATTAAACTTCCGTTTGGATGTTGTTGTTTCTTTATGGATATTATTTTAAAAAGAATATTGTACGTTTTGATAGACAACATCATTAAGATGATGATTTTTCTTTCGAATTTTCATGTTCCTGTTTTTTTTTTAACTTTATCACACAATATTTGAATTTGGTCCAAATTGTTTTTGTCATTGGTCCAAAGCCGTAAAAGTATTTTGTAATTGTACACTTTTATGTAGCGGACTATACATTAGAGTGCTTCGAAAAAGTATTTTTTCTTAATCGAACTAAGACCGAATTCACCCATTTTTTCCGGACAAACATTTTGCTCGGACAATTTTTTTATATGTAGTTTAATGTCTCTCTTCTTGAGAGAGAGAATTGATTTTTTCCGGACAGCTCTCAGCTTGTATTAGTTTTATTTTAATATTTGTCCGGACAAGGTTGAACTGAGTTGCCCCATCAAATAATGATTTAATAGCAATTCTTTTATTTCTAGTTTTATGTCTATAAATTTTATACGAATATTTTTTTTTAATATTGCAATAACTTTTTTCCGATATTTGAATAATGTTTTTTTATTCCAATAACACGAATAATTTATCTTGAAACAATTATTTTTTTATACTTGAATAATTCTTATTGGAAAGACAACTCCAATATATAGGTCATGATTAGAGTTTTTCGTTCGGGAATTCCCGGGAAACAAATCCCAGGATCCAGCTAATTTTTCGAGAAAAAAATCCCCGGAAATTTATGCGGGATTTTCCAAAAATAGTTCTTATGATAATAACTAAATAAATAAAGATGAGATTGATTATTCGAAACAGATAACGAACGGAAGAAGTGTTTATGTTAGCCCTTCCTGGACTTGCGTGCTTGCACTTATCGCCAACAGGATGCACTTCGTATTGCAGGAACTTTGAAATCGTTAACAAAATTGTTAAAATCGCATTTTTGATGTGTAAACATCTATACGCTAGGGGGTAAAAATCTTTTTCACAATACAATCACAAATTTTGAGTAAGATTGTAATAACGCGGTGTGATATATGAGTGTATTAGTGTAATCATACGGACAACAAGAAGTACAGAGAAACTTAACAGCTGCATAGAAATACACTGACACTGGCAAAGGGAGTCTCAAGGTCAAACTCCTACAGTAAGGTCGTACGTTTGTTGGTTGGTGCTGTGTTGCCGTGCTTTTGAATTCAGTGAGTATTTCGGCGTTGCCGTTTTTTATTTTTGCCGGGAACTTCTGGGATTTAGGGGATTTTGGGTCCAGTTTTTCGGGATTCAGACCCGGTTCGTCTCGGTTTTTGAACGCGGGTTTAAAAAAACGGTTTTTCGGTTTTACCGAATTTGTTGCTGAGCTTGGTGCGATATTTGGCTGACGGTTTATTGACTGCGTTTGTCTTTGACTGTAGGTTATTTTGCTGTTTAACTGCGGTAATTCCAACTATTTTGTACGGGTATATTATTTTTTGCTGGCGGATAAGTAATACTATTATTTATGTCTGCGGGGAAGGGGAAGGGCGATATGCCTGGTGGGAGTGAGTCAGAGATGTCTGATGCGAAGCTTATCGGTTTGAGCGATTTGCGGGTGTGGAGGAAGGTACGAGAAGAATGTTTCGGTAGAAGGTGAAATGTTTCATTACTAGATGTTTACACTAGGGATGTAACGATACGCCGTTTTGCCGATCCGATACCGATACCGATATTTAAAAATAAATATCGCCGATACCGATTCCGATACCGATACGAATATTGAAATTGGGTTCAAGTTTAGATTAACAAAACTCAAGTGCAATTGTTTTATTATACAAAATTACATTATAAGAGAGAATATTTAAAATTGATAAAACATGGGAAGTAACATTGCTTCCAAAAAATCTATATTAAAAATATGCAGATAATTAGTAGAAAAGCAAGAAAAAATGTTTAATTCCTTTATAATTTTAAAAAATAGTCGCATGCTTTTAAAAAAATCGATTTTTTTAAAGGACATTTATCAACTAATATTCTTCTAAATAACTTAATAGCTTAATTATTAAAAGACTTCTAAGTTTATATTTATTCACTTAAATTTACATGAAAATACAGTTCTGAGTTTAAATTCGCATAAAAAAAATTTGAAAATGGGTAATTTTTTATCCTTTTTCCTTGAGAAAAAATCATTATAGAATACCGAAAAAGAAATTTGTCCTAGCATCGCTTCCAATTCGGTGATTGGTAATCGAAAAGCAGAACTTCTTGCAATGGCAAGGAGATGTAAAACTAATTAGAAATTATCCAAATTTGCAATACTTCCAGATCGCGAATTCTACATTTTCATGACTTCTTTGGAGTATCTTTTTTTTTTTTGCTGGAATAAGATTTAAAAAAACAGCGACTTGAATTTGAATTCATGGTAAAATTAACAAAAAATAAATAATTTTTTAACAAAATAACAGCATAAAATATTATTAATTTTTAAAATTGATATTAATAAGATTTAAAAAATAACGAAGTGTATTTAGTTCATGGTAAAATCGAACAAAAATAAATTATTTGTTAAAAAAAACTCTGAAAAAATTTTTAAAAGTATCGTCGTATCGACAGTAAAATATCGCCGATACCGATGTATCGGAAAATCTGAAGTATCGCCGATATATCGGTATCGGTATCGGTATTCGTTACATCCCTAGTTTACACATCTCCCGGACACATCGGACTCACATTATTTTTTTTTTTTTGCTGTAATTGTTGTTGTTGTTATTATTTATTTGTATGTCGTAATCGGCGCTGCTTTTTTACGACACAGAAAACTGATTTTTGGTATTTGCTTTATAAATAAAAAATCTAGCAAAAAATTCACTGATTCAGTAAGAACATTTACTGAAAATGAAACTTTATTTTAAACAAATTTTTGTTTGAAAATTTTTTGGTGATAACTTTTTCTGTGTGTATATATCATCATTTTATATTGAGCGGGAATTTCCGGGATCGCGGGAAATGAAAAAGTCCGGGAAAAGAAAAGCTCTGGTCATGATCGACATAACTAACTCTCATTATTAGTAAGTAGCTCATTTTTATTTCGCATATGACAGGTGTTGACGTTGCGGCCATTTTTGTCGGTATATTAAAAGACTTTTTTTGCACAATTTTTCTTTAAGTTTTTTGGCTGCTGTTGAACAGGGGGTTTCTTGTATAGTTCGTAACATGTGCCAAATATTTATTTTTTTATATATATTTTCTTATTTTGCCTCAATATTTTCATACAACACTAGAAAATATATAAGGAGAATACAAACAAAACTGTTGTATGTACACAGAAAAAATGTTTAAAATTTTGTTTTCAGATAAACACTTGTTTGATTTTCAGTAAATGAGTTGTGTGATTTTACAAGAATCTTACATTGGTCCGTTTTCAGTAAAAAGTTTGTCTGATCTTCTAAAGTAAAAATAGTGTAAATTCATATATTTTGTCAGAATTAAAAAATGTTTTCATTGGTCCACTTTCATCATAATAAAGTTAAATTTTTTCTGTGTACATATAAATGAAAATGTTACGCTTGGATAATATGTCGTCAAGAACATCTAATTTCTTTTTACTTTTTGACTAGTTTTGTTTTCTTCTGAAAAGTATATTTCAATATATTTTTGCTATATTTTTGTTTTTGCTACCGTCTAGACATTTTGGTCAGTATTATTTAATGTGTTTTATTATTTTTTAAACAATCATAATTTAATTCTTTTCATTTAAATATATCTTTCCTCATAAATTTTATACATCATATTTATCAAATTTAACACTTTTTTAAGTATGTATGGGAACATTTTGTCATAAATGAAATATTTTATTTACTTATATTTTCGTTATTGGAACGCCATTCTTTATTTTTTATTATTTTTTAAATAAGCATATTTAATTCATTTCTTTTTATTTGAAAATTTTCTCATAAATTGTACTCATGTACATAGTATATATGTACATTAGTCTCACTCACGTTATATGTAGAAGAAGAAAAGTATGCAAAATATGAAAAATTGTGACTGTATTGAATTTTTCGAACTTGCTCTTGTATGTGTAAACATCAACACGTTTTTTTAAGTTTATGTAGTAATTCTCATTTGTTTTTAAAGACATTTTATATAAACATACAAAATTGACAACATTTAACGAAGTGAAATTATTTGACATGTTGCAAAAATATTTTAATGTATTTTTATAGATTGAAGTGAAAAAAAATCTACAGGTATTATTGTTAGTTTGAGTAAATGTCGTTAGTTACACCTTGAAAATATATTCAAACAATCTGCAAAAACTTTTGGCATTTTTGTAATCGATAGTACTATGTTAATGGGCCACAAAATAATGAGTGGTACTTATTTCTCTTATTACTATGCTACGAATTAGAACTACATACTTCTAAGTATTAGCCGAAATTATTACGTATTTATCTCATTACCTGAAAGTAGCTATAATTTATAGTTATATTTTAATAAAATAAGTAAATAAACACTTTATAAGTTAGCATGTGTTCGTAAATGAAAACTAATATTTTTCACTTAAACTTATAAGGTCCAAATTCACAGTCATTAATGAACTAATGCCAATAGCTTAGCCAATGATATATTATTCACACTTCTTTATTTACCATTAGTTAAACCGTCAAATGGCATTGGTTAACAATTAGTTAGATGCTTTGGAGCATGGTGTAGTAAGTATACAGGTGGAACCATAACGTCAGCTGATTATATTTTGCTCTGGCTGTTTTGTATTTAATCCACGTCAAGCACGTGTATTTTTTTGACAAGCATTATCTACTATTTTGCTGTATTAGTTGAACCTGTATACTTATTACACCATCCTTTAAATATTATTATACGCATATAGGCATACTTTTAGGAGCAAAAAATTAATATTTGCTCCATTAGCTTTCTGTGCTTAAAAATGTTGAAATTTCCGCCTTAAGATATGAGATATTCTTTATTTTTGCTTGTTTACATATAAACTTGGTATTTCGATAGGGTTACCATTCTTTACCCATATTAAATTTTTTAGCTAAACAATACACTGAATTTGAAGTTTTATTTAAACAATAGTTATCATTTTAATTTACTAATAATTAACTAATGACTGTAAATTTGGCCCTAAGTCAACAATAGCTTGAGTGAGTAAAGAATTTTTCTTCAAATCTGAAATAGTACGGTCCGTCTCCCAGTCGGGTAAAAAAAACCAAAGTGTGCAAAAATATAAATATATTATAATGTATAAAATATATTGTTTAATATTATTTTGATTATTGGACTACTTATTTTTTAGCTGCAAGTAAGTCAAATAATAAATAGTTAATTGTAGCGACAGTGTATCTAAATTTTTAAGGGACATGCCTTATTTTTTTTTTAACTTTTCAAACAAAAATAAGTAGTTATCGAGGGAAATAATAAATAGTTATGACTTAAATCCTCATATACTTTGTTGCCTACCAGTAAGCAAAGCTCTTGCTGCGATATTTAAAATACCAAGGGAAAGATTAACGCTTATTAATTCCACAACCTATACGACACAACCTATACGACACCACTGTTTAGGTGGCGACACATTTTGGTTTGAATTTAAAATTTCTTTATAGTTTCGTTTTAAAACAAAATATTAACCATTTCATTGAAACTCTTTACTGAAAACTAATAAATATATGAATTTTATGTACACAAATATATAGATAGACTGAAAAAATTTAGAGTTGGTTCAAAACAGCTGAGAATAGAATTTGAAATGATCTCAGGTACGTAATTTGGCATATTATTCGAGCTTTTAAAATTTAGATCAATAATAACCACAGATTGCTATACAGTCGTCCAGGCCTGTGGTATGTTGAACATTTAAAGTTACTTGCCCGTATGGAGCAGCATTTAAGATACTTTAATTTATTCAGAAAATTTTTTTCCAGACACACAAAAAAGTGTATTAATTTGGAATGAAAATTTTTGTACAATTATTTTATTTGATTCAGTAAATCTTTTTGCTTGATTTAGTTTTTTTCCTATGACAACAACAACAAAGTTACAATATTTTTTAATAAAATAAAATTGTTTGAAATAAACAATGTTTTGTTTGAATTTATGAATTTTTCCATTGGTCCCCATGCAACAAAATTCATGAATAATTTTTTGTGTAATAGCCGATGAGTTTCTTGAATTGATTTTCGTTAAAAAAAAGTTGAACAATTTGCAAACGTTGCCTTGGGCGAGACTATATATTCATGATGAATTGCAAACAAAACTGACACTAAAAGCAACAGCGATAGATATACGCCTCTAAAAAAATTCTGTATGTATGTTTATAACTAGAAAAATAAAAACTATATATATATCGAAAATATAACTTTAACATAAAGTTTCAACTTATGCTTCCCATAGACAATTTTTTATTTAACATGTTTGTTTATATATCATCTTTGGCGCCTTCAGTCTTAAATAATACTAAATTATTATCGCTTATTAGAATAAAATTTTTAATTTTTTTTAAGTGGTATAGTTTTCTTTAAAAGTTTATATTCTCTGCCCTCTTCCAAAAGAAACGAGAGATTAGAATAAGTGTGACAAGAGATGTAAAATAGACATAGAAGAAAAAAGCGCCTTATAAACCGATTATCTGCAATGATTTATAGCGACAGGTCTCAGTAATAAAAAGTTGCGTATTCAATTTTTGATTTATTTTTTTATTATTTTTATAGTTGATCTACAAAAAACAACATAAACGTGGACAAAAAGTGGGGGTGTTATTATATTGTTTGTCTAGTAATATGAATAGTACGATTTGTTTCTTTATTAAAACACACTCCTGGCATTTGTGTTGAAAAGAAATTGTTCAGGTCTTTCACATGTTTGTTAAATGTATCTTAATTTTATATTTTATTGCGCATAACTAATAAATTGTTCTGTAACTGTTATCACGGAAAAATTTTATCATGTCTTGTTGACACAAAAAATTAAATAAAATTGAAATAAATATATATATATAAAAAATTTTATTTTAAATTCTATGTTTAAAGGAAAAATAAAACCAAAAATTATTGAAAAAAATTCACACTCATCCGAATAGGTATCTTTTTCCAATCCAGATACACATGTATTTATCAGTTACAAGTACTTGACAGCTCATAAAACACCCACTCCACTTCATTTAGCATAAAAACAAAAGAAATAAAAAATTAATTGAAGAACAACAACACGATATACATCATAAAATAAACATTAATAAATTAAAAACATTAATTTTTGTTTTAAATATAAAAACAGTAATCTTAAAATGTAAAATGACAAGTAATAAAAAAGCAAATGCGTACACTCTGCGGTACATTTATTTTATTGAAACATAAATCATGGGATGAATTTTTTTATCTGCCATATTATTATAAATTTTAACTAACCGGCACCGAACAATATAAAATCTGATTTTAATTAGAAATTCTGCATATTTGGCTACTTTTGTTGTTAAACATGAACGACAACGACAAGGATTTTATATATATTTTTAAATTACTCAAAATGTATAAATCGAGAGAAGTCATAACCGCCACCAACAGCAACAAGTTTTAACAAAAGAGTTGGTAGTGGTGTGAATTGCTTTCCGGGAAGTGAGAAATAGAGAAATTTCGGGTAATATGGTACTGGGGTTACCCTTAATTTCAATAGCTTTGATTTCTCCCAGTCTCACGATTTTTCTCTAAATCTCGTACTTAGAAAAATATATATAAAATTTACAAACATCAAACATCAGAGTTTTTATGTAATTTGAGGTGCTGAATCTACATTTATTTCAGAAATGAAACAGTTACGCGACATAACTAGAGAATGGTTTGCTCTATTCAATTAAAACAAAAACCAAAACTTGACTTTAATATTATCTTTAGGACGTACAAACATTGTTTTTTAATATGTGCAAAAAAAACATTTTTTCTGTCTAAAAATTTTTGTTTTTAAAAACATTCATAAAAAATAAAAATTAAATTAAAAATATTCCTTGATTTTCCTTTAAGCATGTAGGTAAATGTGTTTCAAGCAAACCAAGCCGTGTTTTATTAAAAACGACCCACAACTTTTGATTTTATTCGCAACTAAATGAGGGAACTCAATGGATAAAAATAACGATTTTCATACAAACACTAAAATCTTAGTTTCTGTATGGAAATCGCAATTTTTGTCAATTGATTTTCCTCACTTAATTGGAAATAAAATTGAGGGTACTGTTGGCTAAATGGTTAGCGCGTTTGACTACAAACCCTGAGGTCTTACGCTCAAGACTAGTTTGAGGCAAGCGAACAACATCATGAATTTTTCTGAAGTGCATTGCTATGTTATTGTGTTGGATGTTGTTGGAGTGTTGAAGTGATGAAGGCATAGCACTGATCACTTTGGCAGTACCGGCAGGGACTAATACTAACATATCCTAATGCACTTCATAGCACCCTCCGTCGTCGCTATTGTAGCAGAACCGTCGGCGAAGTAAAAGAACTAATAATTGGCTACATAGCTTAAACAAATTAATGTCTCTACTTGACACCAGAGGGTGGCAGCACTTCTCTACAAAAACGCGCAATTGCAGGCTTGTAAATGAATTAAGCTTTCTATCTTTCTCCCACTTCACCACCTTCTCTCTTCACACTATCCGCTTCCAAAAGAAGGTAACACATTAATTAATTTACTGGTAGGCATAAATTGCCGGATTGTGTTACTTCTCTTTAAAAAAAAGTTGTAATGCGACTTTTGTAAAGTATGGCTTGTTTTATTGTAAACTAGCAACATTTTCTTTTTGCAATTTTAATTTTTTGAGAATTTAATATGTTTGAAGTTATAAGACTAGAAAACTAAATTTTATGGTTTTTCCTAAATTTGAGAGTGCGAGAAATCTAAGTTTTTAATATGAAGGGTCACCCTAATGTGGTATACCAATTTTTTTTATTTAGCTAGAACTTTTAGAAACTTGATTCGATTAGAACAGATCTCTGCTGATGTTCTACTACAAGTCTTAGGTTTACATTCGGGAAAGTAAAAAAGTCTTCGAAGTCCAAGTTTCTTAGAAATTAGAGAAAAAGTCCAAAAACCTCATGAATAAGCCATTAAAAAATTGGTGGGTAATGTGGTCTACTATATTCTGTTAATATGGTATACTAGGGTGCCCCTTATTTTGAAAAAGGTCGATTTCTCCCAGTCTCACCCCCAGTTTGGTGGCAGTATTTTTTTGTGGACATATAGAAAACTAGAAGCAGAAAATTAGAAGCAATTAAAAAATGTGTTCATTAATTTATAGTTACAAGAAATGTTAATTTAACTGGAGAACGGGTTGTTCTATTCATGCAAAACAAAAAACCAAAACTCGACAACAATGTTATTTTTAAGGCGCACCAATACTGTTTCTTATATCTGCTTAGGAGTTTCAGAGATATTGTGAAACTTATGAAAAAAAAAATTATCAAATTTTTTTCTTTTTAAAAAATATGGCTTGTTTTGTTTGAAATATTCTTTTCTATATGTTAGTGAAAAAAGAACGCATTCTTCTTTGATTTTTTTTTTATTTTTTATAATGTTTAAAAAAAATTTATTTTATGTTTTTTTTAACTGGGTGGTGAGACGGGGAGAAATCTACTTTTTTCAAAATAAGGGGCACCCTAATGGTATACCATACACACAATAACTCATCCTTAACTATCTGAGAGCATCAAACTATGAAACTTGGTACCATTATTCATATCCTCTTACTTTAAGAGAAAAACAGCGATATCACATTACCTGCGAGACCTTTTAGCACTGTTTTCAGTGTTGTTTTTTTTTTAATTTTCGGCGCGAAAATTTTCGAGTTGGTGCTTGATGCTTTTATTTTTCATTTTTAGAGGTTTTTACTTTTTTCGGTGGCACTAAATCTTAATTTTTCCAAAAAAGAGGGAACAGTCCTCTTCAGCGGCGATATAGCTGGTTCAAGTGTTCTACCAAAATGTTCCCCGTGGTGTTTTACATAAAAGTTCTGAACACACCTTATACTCGTACCTTAGATGTAATTCTTACAAGATTTCCTATGCCGACTACTAATTGTGAAAAATTACGAATTTAATCCTTAAACACATTTTAAGTTGGGAATGATTTTTTGTGCTGAAGTTGAGTCTAGAGCTCTTGGGTGTCTTTAAAACTTATAGTAGAATATTATGGCAAATATTTATGTAAAAAATTTTCGCCCGCTATATCGCCGCTGAAGGGCAGCTTATGGGTCTTTTTCCAGAAAGCGACAAAAATACCAATACAACGAAGAGTTAGAAGGTTAAAATGTTCTACAAAAAGGTTTCCCGTGGTGTTTGCATAGAAGTGCTGAACAAATCGTATACCTAAAAAGTAAGGCGTACAATATATCATATGCAGAGTACTAATTGTGAATAAGTACGAAATTAAATTTTAAACACATTTTAAGTTGGAAATTATTTTTTGCGTTCAAGTTAAGTTTAGAGCTTGGGTGTGTTTAAAGACCTATAGTAAAATTGTATGGCAAATACAGGCGAAAAGATCCGTACAACAAGGAGTAAGAGGATTAAAATATTCTACAAAAATGTTTCCCATGATGTTTACATAAAAGTGCTGAGCACACCTTATACCTTAAGAATAAGGCAAAAGGAGTATTTGAGGGACTTCAACTCTAACCAAAGTAATTTGAAAAAAGGAACGTAAAAAAAATATTTGTTGACCTGTGTAATATACATATGTAAATAAATAAATTTCTTGTTATTTATGTGTTCTTAGTGTACTTAAGTAAATTTAAACAGATTTCAACAAACTACAAAGATCTATTTCTTAATTAAAGCGTATTTCCTTGCCTTTAATAGACAACTCGAAAAAAAATCAACATTAAATCATAAAGTGTACAAATAATATTTGTTCATGCTTCATTAGGCAAAATTGTAACAAAGTTTTGGGCAAAAATCTTTTCTACGAATGAAAAACTCATTAATTTAGTTTCATAATTTATAGCAGTTTGTGCGTCTGCTAAAACTAAAAGCCCACATTGGCGTAGCTAGTAATTTTATAAGAAAGGGTGTAAAAACCATTCAATTTGTTTGCCCTTTCTACGTCTACGAAAGCACAAACAGTATACCTAAAAATATATTCACCAATAGCATAATTAAATAAATATTTATTTTGGAAAACATTTGGTTTTTCACAACACTTTACCGACTGGGCGTCAAATGAACAAGATATTGAGGAGAAAAGTTTATACTATCCATCACTCACTCAAATCACTTGCGCTAGAAACATAAATATGCACAAGGAAAACTCCAAAGAAAATTAAGTTCTTTGTGCTCGTTGCTGTCTGGTCGAAAAATATTAAATGACAGCTGTCAAATGTTGTTTATCATTTTTATTCATTTTATGGCGAAGAAACAAATTCTGTTCGTTTGTTTTTGCCAATTTTTTTTATTGTTTTTCTTATTTCAATTTTCAGTTTTCAACATTGTTGCATTTATTAACCTTCGATTTTAAATATTAATTTTCAGAATTTTCTTAATTGTGTACTCTCTTATCATACACGGAGGATATTGAAAAATGGAATTAAAATATTATTTCATGATTGAAAATATGATATAAGTTAATATAATAATGCAGCTGCGAAATTCTACGCATTAACGTTTTATGAAAATTATATCATATCTGGAGCATGTAAGAATTTCAAATAAATTTTTCTATTTACTATTTTTTGTAAATAGACACTTGTTTAATAAATTGAAAATATTGATGTATTTGGTGTTTCGTTATAGATTAAAATAAAATTTCAAGTGCCTGTAAAATTAGTCGAAAAATGCTTTGATATGAATTTTCTTTATTAAATATAACCTTGAATTTTTTCCATTTACACTTAAATAGTTTAAAAGGGTCTTAAAAAGCATTTCAACATGAAGTGCTCTTGTTTCCACATACCTGACGGTCGGCTTGAGTAGAACATTTTTATAAAAAGCAGTCAGTTTTTTTTTGGAATCGCATACAAATTTTCTAGACAAGTTGACTGTATTATACACAATCAATAGCACTTAAGTTTAAGAAAAACCTCTCATCAATGGTTATAATAAAATTACAATACAAAACAACCTGCATTTTACTACACTGAAATAGATTTTAGACATTTCACAAATGTTAAGAGGACAAACAAGCGTTTAAATCCTTTTCACATGATGAATTTTAAAATCTTATTCAACTTACCTGCCAATGTTATACCCATGTTGGTTGTATTATCTCTGGGTAATGTTATGGTTGCATATGTAGTGCCACGTTCTGGTGCCAAACCAGAATCTTCTGATTGTGCAGGACTCATGGCGCGATCAACTAAAAGAAAGAAAACAAAGAACAAAAACACAAAACATAAAAACTACAGAAACAAAACTGATCAACAATGAACAAAAAATTCTTATTTAATATCAAAACATAAGATAAAATAAAAAAGTTATAGTTTGTTGAAGCAAATGACCCAATTACAGAAAAAGATAAAACAAGTTGAGAAATAAAAAAAAAATTAACACATAAAAAAATATAAAACAATAGCCACTCCCTGCGTTTGCTTCACTGACCCCACCCTCCTTTATTTTCATTGCATTTCACAAAATAAATGGTAACAGATGAAACTTGAGAGCATAACTAAAGTTTATTACCTCCTAGTTTATTCTTTAGCTTTCCAGTAGCTAAGTGATAACCATAAAAGCGCTGCTGTTCACGCTATTTATAGTCAGCTTTGTTTTAAACGTAGTCATGTAAACGTCATAACGAGCTTTTTTCCAAAGTGCACGTTCGGAAAATCATAGTAGCCCAATTCGAAATCTTGTGCAAATGATCTTGTATCGTAGCATTTGCAAATTGGTATAGTATATTGCTACTCACCACTTAACAATTGTTAGTGGTGAGTATCAATATACTATACCATTTTGCAAAATGCAACGATACAAGACCATTTGCACAAGATTGTGTATTGGGCTAGTAGAAATCAGTGTTTAAAAAACTGCTATGATATTTATTTAATTTTGCTTCTGGTTATGCTTTTGTAAAATACGACAGTTTCAGTCAAAGCAAAATCACAAAACGATTTATGAACACTTGTGTAGCACTTGCAACAGTCAACGATTTGAAAATTTTGATTTTGTTTTTCTTTTGCTTTTGGTTAGTTTCGCAAGTAAAAGCAGAAGCAGTCTATATGATTTTGCAAGTCGCCAATAGTTACATTCGAAGAAGCCAAAACGGTTAGTTTTGAAATTTGTCAGCCTCCGCAATCAAGTGATTTTTAGCTGAACATGCAGAAACTTTCGAAACTAAAAGAATTTCTCTTCTTTCAACTGCCACTGCTGACAACTTTTAAAAGCAAAGACATTGCTTGTGCTTTTACTTTTGTTACTGACCAATCGCAGAAGCTAAAAAAATAAAAAAATTCAAACCGACTATTGCTGTAAGTGCTGTACAAATGTTTAGAAATCATTTTCTGCTTCTGCTCCGACGGCTGTTTTTTTCTTCAGAATTTTAAGCAAAAGCATTGGTTCATTTTAAACAGTTGAAAAAAGCCAAAGCAGTGAAAAATAAAAATTTTACGACTCTTGGTACTTCGACTCTATTGGCCATGGTATGACTTTAAGGGACTGACTGGCTGCAGCATTTGATAATAAGCGATATTTTTTAGTTTAGATATTTCTATAATCTGTATATTTTGATCAATAATGATAATGATCAAGTTTCTGTGTAAAAAAGACAAAGTTGGCCAAATTCGTAAAACTTTTTCAAGAGTTTAACAAAATAATAATTTGCCAGGAATATAATAAGAATTTTCCCGAACATGTTTCCTACTTCATATTCAGGTGTAGAGTATAGAATACTTGGTGCCCAAAAAAAAACGTAACCACTACTTTTTCTGAGGATTAGTGTAATTTAACTTGATTTTTATATCACAAAATATAGATAATTATGCTGCAAAAATTTATTTTTTATATTATTTTAGCTTATGTGTTGGTCACGTTTTTTTCAGCAAATATTTGCCAAGTGTGACCGTACCTTAATCCTCTCGCTTGGCATTGCTTTTAAAAATATTTTTCATTCAATTTTCTTTGCTAATAAAGTCGTTAACATTTTTATGACCGATTATTGTTTATTTATTTTAAAATTACCTTAAATAATAAAAAAAAATGTATGAGGTGTTAACAAAAGGATTTCTTGTTTCTTTGTTAATAATGTATATTTTTACAATCAACCACTTCAAAAGGAGACAAAAAGAAAAATAAACATCTGAGTTGCTTTTAAAAAATATGCAACGTACAAAACGCAAAGAACAGTGGAATGAAGTGCATAAATATTCTATTATTAAATGGCCATTGTTACTGTGTTGTCATATCGTAAGAAACTTACGGCAAGACAACACAGTATGTCATATCGTTTTTTGTCATATCGTAAAAACGAGCTAAAAATGGCATCGCTGTTGCTGTATCACAATTTCTGCGTATATATTGAATATGTTTGCATTTCTGAGAATTATCGAAATCTTGTCTAAGATACATTTCCAGTTAAATTAAGGAAACACTGCTTTTCATAAAGTTCCAATAATATTATCTAAATTGAGTCCCTTTACATTTGCACTTTAACTCGGGCTTAAGACATTAAAAAAACTTTTTTTTTCTTTTTTCAAATACTTTCACGACAATAATGTTGCGACTTTAAAATAACCCGATCAATCACTGATGGTAAATTTTAGCTTGTCTTTCATTTGGGCACTTCAATTCAATTTTCATTCATACCTAGCAAAAACTTTTTGCATTTTAGTAATCGGCAGTACTTTTTTAATAGATACTTAGTATCTTATTACTTATTTATCTTATAACTACACTGGTACGAAAACAGTCATCAATGCCGTAACAAGTGCCTTAGTTTTTGACCCTATGATAATTTTCATCACTTTGATGTCAACCTTGTCATCAGATGGTTATCAATCCAATGACACGTCGACATCAGGGAAATAACTAATTGACATCAATTTAATAACAAAATGCCATCAATATGATGTCGCTGATAGGAAACCTGTTATAATGCTGATGTAATATCACATCAACGTTATGTCAAGTATCTTCGTTTTTAACCCAATGACACTTATCATCAGTGTGGTGTCAACTTTTACATCAGCTGTCATCAATTGAATGATTGAAACAGTTATACATATTTAAATTTTCTTTTCTTTTACTTATTTCTATTTTACAAAATCGATGTAATTTTAGACAAGGAGAAATTTTCAACTCAGTTTTAGACAATATATGATCGTAAATTTGAAGTAATGTTTTAGAGTGTAGGTACACAGAAAAAAATAAGTTTCGTTTTTGATAACAAAAATCCCGGTATTCAATAATTTTTTTTTCAAATTTCCTGTGATAAAGAATTCCCCTATATTGATAACAAAATTATTTCAAAATAAAAATATATATATAAATTAAAAAAATGCTGACATGGCTGGAATACGAACCCGGGCTTTCCGGACGTAAAGCATACACTCTCTAGCTGAGCCATATCCCATTTATTTTTTTATGGGATACAACTTGTTTTAAGTACTTATGTATAAAAAGAAAAGAAATAACCGGCATGGAAAAGAAATACTTACAACGAAATATTTTATTATGTTAAAGATAAATGTTATTGAAATTCATATTTTTTTTTAATAACATGGTTTTATTGAATATAATTCTTGTCTATTTTTTTCTGTGTAGATAAATCTGGTCAAATAAGCAACCCATATTTTTTTATATTTTGTGTCTACTTGAAATCATGCTTTTTCTGCTATTTTTGTCTTCTCTGCTACTTACATTTCAACTTCAATATCTCGAGATCGGTGAACTATAAATCAATAATTTTTTAACATGTAGTTTAATATTGCATTTAGAGCTCACATTAGAAATTTCAAAAACCAAATTAAAGTTTTTAGTCATATTTCGTAAATTATAAAAATGTTCTTTCCGAAACTTGAGTACATGTCCTCAAATTTGAAAAAGCACAGGTTCGTATCCCAGTTGGATACAAAAAAGGTGTGGAAAAATATAAGTAAATATACCTAGTATCTAAGAATTTTTTTTTAAATTTAATTTGTTTATTAGACTACTTATTTTTAGCTTCAAGTAAGCTAAATAATAACTAATTAATTGCTGTGACAATGTTAGTACATTTTGAACTTCTCACCCAAAAATAAGCAGTGATCGAGTCAAATTATAAGTAGGTACCATTTAAATCCCCATATACTTTCTTTGCCTACCAGTAACCAAAGTTTTTGCTGGGTAATTTGTATAAATAGCGCTTGAGCCAACTAAAAAGTGGTGAAATATTTTACACACATATGAACATTGACAAGGAGTGCTGAACCTTGCGAAGACAATGTTATTATGATTCTGAAGTGTATGTTTGAATTAATTAACGTTAATTTATTATTTCTTCCTCACCATGCTGCCTCTTGTCTAATTCTTTCTGAATGAAATATTATGAGCTTTAGACTTGTAAAAATTACTTTGGAATAAATTCGATTTTAATTTTGAAATAATCACATTAAAAATATAATATCATATTGTACCACTGTCATCGTCTAACCATGTGTATTATTCTTGGTATTATTTTTTTTCTTTTATATAAATTTCTGCTGGCAAATTTTAATTTAATCAAAAAAATATTATATATCAAAGAAATTAATTTGCCACAACCATTTAAAATCATACAACAGCTTGTTTTTTTTTTTTTAATATCAAATGCAAGAGAATGAATTTAGTTGTATTAAAGTCAATTTAATCAACACCCTCTACTGGTTATCAAGTCTTTAAAAATAAAAAACGAATAAGAAGCGAAAAATATACATCAAAGTTAAATGCATTTTTATGCACCATATTCGCAATTTTACCAGCATACTTTTTCTTGTTCTTTTGCAAATTTTATTTTTTGTTAATCTTATAACGCCAATTTGCAAGCGGCGTAAGTATTTTTATTAAACTGTGAAAATAAAAACTGCCGTACTGTACGAGGGTAGTATTTTATGTGATGCTTAGCGGTAAGAATGCATAATAAACATACTCTAAGTCTGACTTCGGAATCTTAAAGTTTAGGGCTTTCAGATTCTGTTAGTTCCAGAAAGATTTGTGATACGAGTGCTAATTATCTTTCCTAAAATGTACCCAAAATTATAAAACTCTTTAATTTTGGAGTTTTTTTCAAAAAGTGCAAAAAATGGGTTTATTTTATTCGACCTAAACCACACTATTATCCTGGTTTTTGTTCTTCTTTATTAATTCTTTTTTATTTTTTTGTGAACTCATTATACAAAGTGTAGGTAAATTGAACACAATGCATGACCAATTTTTTTATTATTATAATTTGTTGTTCATTTAATTTACACACAAGACGATTTTTCAAAGATATGAAACGAAAAGCGCATTCATACAGCACGCGCTCACCGCGGGTGGACCAACCACAGCATTGCGTAGCAAATTTTTGTTTTAAAATGTCAGCTGCATTTAAGACGTTGCACGACGTTTAATTGTGTGTTTTAAGCAAAAACAAGAAGAAAAAAATTTGCACTTTTCGATTTTGAAAAAGAGCTTTTGTTCGAAAAATTGTTTATGCATCGGTCATTTCCAGTGAAATAAATCCATCATTATTACTTCGATTTGAAAAAAAACACAGTTTTTTGAGTGATTGAGGTGTTGAAATAATTGAAGGAAGTAAACAGGAAATATGGCCAACTGAATGGAATGGTTGATTTTAAATAAACAGTTAATTGGCACAAAGAAAAAGGAATTTGAAAGGAGTTGTTCATTAAAATACGTAATATTTATTTATCTTTGTTAAACTGGCTCTTTAAAACAGGCACTCACGATTTCAAGTTGCTTCCGTGCAAATTTTCTAATCAAGTCGAACATAAACAACCTAAAGAGAGACTTTTGTGTATTAGAAAAAAGTTAAAAATACTTTTTAAATCTTCAACATATTACACTGTACAACACAAAAACATTACAATGTTTTAATGACTGACTCTGATAAAGGGCATCAGAAAAATATACGTGTAACATTGGTCGGCAAAAAGCTTAAAATTTTTGAGCCTTTGAATAAAAATATCCGGAATATATAAATTTTAATGCGCCAAATTCGAATCCGTTTTCAGTTTTTTTTTTCTTTCAGGCACATATTTTTTTATGGGCATGACTAATATGACTTCCGAAATAGGGCATTTACGCTAATATATTTCATCACAACTCGAGAACGGTTTGCACAATTTCGGAGTTATTCAAAAATGTCTGAGTTATTATTCGTTTTCAAAAGCTCATAAAAAAATTAAGAGGGCAACAATTTTAAATTTTTTGTCATTGATCATAAAATCGGTTGATAAATGTCGATTTTATTCACAATTAAGTGAAGGAACTCAATTGATAAAAATCACAATTTCCATACAACAAAAAATTTTTAATTTGTGTGTGTATGTGTGTTGTATAATAATCGAAATTTTTGTCAATTAATTGCATGTTGGCCGATGTTTCTTTTTATTTTCCAATGCCAATAATTTCTTTAGTTAAGAACTTAAACTCAAAAAATATATACAAGTTCCTTTAGAGTTTAGAGTTAAATTATAAATTTCACAAATATTCTGAAAAAAGATTTTAGAATTGATTCTTTAGTATTCATAGTTTCGTTGGAAAATTTAATTGAATTTATGACAACTTTTTGTCAGTAGTTATAAAAATCTTAAAATATATGCTCTTAAAAATAAAAAATTTAATTTAAAAATTTTAAGTTTTTGAAAGGCATAAATTCAATCAATCGTATTTAATAGTTTTTGATGAAAAATTTTATTATATATATGAAAGACCGAAGAAATAAATCACTTATATATTTTCATTCATAAAAAATGCACCCTTACTTTATTTATTTGAAATAATGACATAATTTCATTAGATTAATGAAACAATATAATTAAAATTATGAAACAATTTCGTAAAAATAAAGAAATCTTTTTATTAATTTAGCGGATTTATTTCATTTTAAAGTAATTTTAACGAAAATTGTTTCATTAATCCAAAAAATGCGTGACGTTGGTTCAGTTTTGATGAAGTTTTTCATTGGCTAATGTTAAATTCACAGAATTTTTAAAGAAAATTCTTTTAGTGAAGTGTTGTTATAACTTTTATTATTTTCTCTTAATTGAAAACTAAATGAAATATTTTTTCCTCAGTTCTTCTTGATTTATAATCTAATTATTCTGTTTTATATCGAACAAATTACACATGACCTTCAATTAAATGAACAACAAAATCACTTTTGAAACAAAACCCAAACGTAAATAAAAATTTTAATTAATAATGAAGGAAAACTTTATATTTTAAGAACTCATAAATGGAATTTTTTTATTAACAAAAATATTTAAATTAGAACAAAATGTATCGTTAGTGGAAAATTAGAAGAAAAAAATAGTAATAAATATGTATTCAATACTTTTTCCAGAGCAAAATCCCACAAAAATGTGCAAATATAACGCAAAAAACTCATAAAAATTATATAATAAAAAAAAAAACTTCATAAGTACACATACAAGTAGTAGACCCATTTGTTTCATTTGAAATATAATTGAAAAAAAGAAAAATTACGCATGTTTGAACTTATTTAACAGGCAGACAGACAGAGCGATATTTACATTTGTTTTTAACGCCAGTGGCATGTTTTTCAATAATTATACTTTAAAATACATGTGTATAATTTACAAAAACAAAACAAGAAAAAAGAAATCAAAATAAAATCTAAGTTAATAGTTTTGTAAAGACTAAATTCTTTATATATTCTTCGCAACTTATCAGATTTTTCGGACTTGAATTCCTAATTTGGATAAATTTCAAAAGTTACACAGCAAAAATTCATTCACCAAATCACCGAAAAAGTTAACTGAAAAAAAAAATGTTAACACTAATCACACTTCTATAGTACTAGAAAAATAACTCATATTTGTTCTTGTAGTTGCAAAACGAAGTCATTACAATTAAGTTATTTACATCCAAAAAATAAGCACTTCTATTTTTACTTAAAATATTCATAATAGCACTGTACAACAAAACCTAAATTTGTTCAATATGACAATGCTCTAACTACTGATTCTAGTTGAGGGAATGAAAAAAATATGTACTTGTACCGTCGTTGTGAAAGTTTACTTCAGACCGTAATTTTAAGGTATTTTTATTTGAGGTATAAGATATGTTTAGCAAATTTATGTAAAATACTACGATGAAAAATTTTTTAAGACTTTTCAACCCTCTAAATCTTCGCTGTATTAGCCTTTTTTGTGCATTTCGTAAAAAGGGGCAATAAACTCTCCTTTAACAACGATATAGCGCGCTGAAATGTTTACATAAATATTTGTCATTAAATCCTATTATAAGTCTTCAAGGGTGTAAGGACCAATTCCGTACTCATTCACAATTAGTGCTAAAATGTCTCACAAAACTAGATTTTATAATACTATACTCATAAAAAAATGTATGATCACATTGATGACGCCATATCATCAGAATTCTGGCACCAATGGTATGACAAAAGCTCCAATGCGAGTGCTTTTACTATGTTTTTTCCAGCGTGCTACGTTTGTCGGCTACTTGTCGGCACTGCACGAACAAACAAAATAGCCAAACAACAAAACAACAACAAGAGCACAGCATTGGATTGAACCCAGTTGGCCAGAATTTAAGTCAATCATCGTTCACGACAATCTGAGCGAAAAATTCTTGCATGTTGTCCTCTATTAAATACTTTTGACGACAATATGAGCGACAATATTTTTCGAAAAATTAAGATGATGTTAATTTTTCCATTGTTCTTTGTAATATTAATCATGCCCAATTCTTTCTGAATATAACGTTACGAACCTAAGCCTAATAATTAATTTGGATTCACAAGCAAATACGTTCGAAATAATCATATTAAAAGAGCTCGGACTTTCATGCAGCTAAAAATTGATTTTAATCTTAATCTATCACCACAAAAAATATGCATTTGCATGAAAGTCCGAGCCCTGCATATTAATAAGGAAATAGCTACTAGCTTGAGTGTGTTTACATGTTCATATATACTTAAGTATAAAATCAAAACAAAAAAGTTTGACTTGAGTAGAACAAAAAATCAGAAAATGCGAATGAAGAAAAATAGTCCGACGGCAACACTGCAGCTTAATATCAACTTGAAAGAGATTTAATTCTCGTATTCAATTTTCACTAAAAAGTTGTATATATAAGAACTTAAATCACATTCAACAGAGCCACCTAACAAGTGGTGATAAGCAAATACACGTGAGCACTGACGATGGAAGTGTAGCGGCTTCCGAAAGTTGCGCTACTCTGTTCTGCTGTGTACGTTGAAAAATTAAGTTGATTTTAATTTTCCCCTTGTTCCTTGGAATATTAATAATCATGCCCAATTCTTTCTGAATATAACGTTACGAACCTTAGCCTACACAGAAAAAAATAGACAAGAATTATATTCAATAAAACCATGTTATTAAAAAAAATATGAATTTCAATAACATTTATCTTTAACATAATAAAATATTTCGTTGTAAGTATTTCTTTTCCATGCCGGTTATTTCTTTTCTTTTTATACATAAGTACTTAAAACAAGTTCTATCCCATAAAAAATAAATGGGATATGGCTCAGCTAGAGAGTGTATGCTTTACGTCCGGAAAGCCCGGGTTCGTATTCCAGCCATGTCAACATTTTTTAAATTTATATATATATATTTTTATTTTGAAATAATTTTGTTATCAATATAGGGGAATTCTTTATCACAGGAAATTTGAAAAAAAAATTATTGAATACCGGGATTTTGTTATCAAAAACGAAACTTATTTTTTTCTGTGTAGTAATCAATTTGGATTCACAAGCAAATACTTTCGAAATAATCATATTCATAAACAATGTGTTTCGTTATATCTTACCGTTTGTCTTCATTAATATTGTGGAGGATGAGCGACAATATCTTAATATGTATCCTCAATCCAACTTTATTGAAGACAATATGATCGAAAACATGTTGTCTTCAGTAATATTGTGAAGGACAAGAGGAGCGACAATGCCATAATTGCTGTCCACAATCCATCTTTATTGAAGGTAATATGATCGAAAATGTCTTACATGTTGTATTCAGTAACTTTGTGGAGAACACGATAAGCTACAATGTCTTAATATGTGTCGTCAATTCAACTTTGTTCAAGACATTATGAGCGACAATGTCTTACATTTTGGAGACAAAAAGTTAGATTTGTGTATTAAAGATATTAATTAAAGTCCATTCTACGATTAAATAGGCGACATCGTCGTTGGCGACAAGATAAACGACATTGCAGCCTACATAGTCATTGACAAGATAATTGGCGACATTGTCGCTTTATTAATCATTCACTACAAGACAGACAATATTTCGCTTACATAATCATTGACGACAAAATAGGCGGCAATGTCGCCCACGTATGGACACTAGTATTATGTGAACGACAATCTGAGCGACATTGTCGCTCATTGAATCGTATATGATTTTCGCGATACTTGTTCGAAAACTTGATGGGTTGTTCCTGCTGTACGGCGCTTTTCTTTCTATGTACTTAAGAATACTTGGAAAGCAGCTATAAAGTAGTTTCTTAAAATTATCTTCCAATATTTTTCACTGTGTGGGTTGTAAGAACTATTTTCTATTTCCTGTTATATTTTGAAAGCATTCCTTTACATTTCTGGCCCAAATACTTAGATAAGTGTTTACATTACATATTTGGCAACACTTCCACCGCAAAGAAAACAACATTTAAATAAACATAAACTAATCTATTTTGCGCACACACTGTAACAGAAATTTAATAATTTTTTGGGTGTATTCAATTTGCACCCGTTCTCTGCTCCCTCAAGGCAAAAAACCAAAGAAAAAAAAGAAAAAGAAACAAACCAAAAACAAAACAACCAGATTAAACAACAAATCAGCCAAATTGTATTTAATTAAAAAAAGGGCGAAGGTTGTCTAAACAAAAATTTCATACTTCACAGGTCTTAGGAAATACGAGTAAAGTGCTCAAGAGCTGCCAGCGGTGGTGTTTGCCACACGAATGTAAATTAAAGTAATAAAATTCAGCTTATTTTTCATACAAAATGTTCTGCTATTTAAAACATAAATTATGTAAAAAATAGCTATTAACTCTAATACATAAATACATTAGAGAAATTAGTAGTCAGTCAAAATAATAAATAAGAGAAAGAAAAAAAAGTACTTAACAACAATATTGTCGACCGACCACCAAAGAAAATTTCGTATGTTTGGAAATGAAGGAAAAAATATCATCATCGTCTTAATAATCGCTTTGTTCAGTCATATGTGGTATTACGCATCATTAAAACATCCGCTTAAAAATTTATGAATTTGTTTTATATTTTACAACGAGTTTTATTTCTTCAAATCCTAATGCAAAATACAAAGAATTTGTTGTTAAGATAAATTCATGACAATTTTTCTCTTCTTTTAACCCTAACGACTTGACAAAATCCATTTTAACAGCTTTTAAAGGTTAAATAAAAGAATTTGACAGAAACTGAATGTAGTTCCCGAACAAACTTCTACCCATATGGGGGAAAAAATATTCTCACTGTAACAATGATTTTGAAAAACTAAGTAAGAGAGGGCAAGGAACGTTATTAACCACCCTGGAACCAGATATTAGGTAGTTTGCACTGTTCACGTTGATAATATCAGCGTTGACGACGCACAGGAGGTGATGCAAATGTTGAACAAAGACTACACACACACACAAACACAGATACTTAAAATTGAGTATGCTAACATGATATTGCAACAATGATTCTAGGTCCTTAAATTGTGCCGCTGTGGCTGGTTGGTAATGCTTTCAGTCCAGAGGTCTAGGATTCGATTCCCGACATAGAATCTGGAAATTTTACGCAGGAGAGCTATTTTAAAAATATTGTAGATTTTTAGGGAAATTAAAAAAATATTAGAAAAGTTTCGACTGCGAAAGCTCTCGAAAGGTGACTAAATAAAGAAAATCGATTTGACTTTTGGAGTGATTCTAAAATAGTACTTTTTTCAAAAATTTTCGACATCTCTCGAACGGATTATTAGATTTAGGTTAAGTAAAGCAGGCAGTATTCTCGTAGGCCACGATTCATATTTTCATGTCTACATATTCCTACGAAGTTTTGAAATTTTAGCTCCCTGAGGGCCACCCTGCGTCCCTAATACAGTCCAGGTCCTACAAGAACCAATTATATAGAGATCTAAGGCTGCGTACCTGCAGAGCCACACAGTCACAGAGAATATGTTGAACTGATTATTTTTCTTCGCCCAAGCAGCTCCTTACGTGATCATCATAGGGAAAGCCTAGACAGTATTCCCTAAAGATGCTAACAAGGAGTCCAAACGACCTTCTTCCAAATGTTGCGAGCTGCTTATTCCTGGTGCTATTAACAAGGCGCAAAGAGGTAATTGCGCACCAGCTTAGTACCGGCTTCCTTAGCGCACATTCTTTAAGTTCATCTGATAGTTCAATTATGGGATATAAACATCTGTTTATGAGTCGGCTACACCTAAAGCCTTCCAGAATGCCTTCATGTTGCATGAAACTTAAACTACCTTGATATTATTTTGTTTAAAGTGAAAGATTGAAATTATGGCAGTCCACCTTTGAATTGAGGGACCTAATTGACTATCTACAAAAATGTCTATAGTATTGGTTTCTGAAACGAGTGTGTCAATGCTTTTCACAGCTTCGGTTATAGCAGAATTCTCCGGCTCGAACATGGTGGAGGTATCGGCTAAATTGAGCAAGACCGAAAATTAAAAATCTTTCCCAAAGGTCATTTTATATGCACAGAGAGCGCATTGAGCTTTCTTGAGCCTCTTCTGCGTATCACGTTTCCAAGAGAGCTTGGAGTCCAGGACTATACCGAGATATTTAGCCTCTTTCCAGAGTTCCAGAGTACGAGTTAGGTCGGTAATGCAGTTCATATTTCATGTTCCGGTTTGGACCGAAAGTTGGGTCGGTAGTACAGTTCACACTTCCGGCTTAGGGACTGGACCGGAAATAGGGTCGGTAGTGCAGTTCATATTTTGGGTCTGGACCGTAAGTTAAGTCTGTAGTGCAGTTCATACTTCCGGCTTAGGGACTGGACCAGAATTGAGGTCGGTAGTGCAGTTCATATTTCCGGTTCCGGTCTGGACTGGATGTTGGGTCGGTAGTGCAGCTCACACTTCCGGTTTACGGGATTGACCGGAAATTGGGTCGATAGTGTAGTTCATATTTCCTGTTCCGGTCCGGAAGTTTAACCCGTCTAGGGGCATCGTAGTTGTATGGAGTCAAGAATAAAAAAGTAAAGAAGAACGATATAATGCTAAAAATCCAATGTTTTAAAATTACGTCACTACAAACGATGTATGTATTTTGCAGCAGTGAATAAACTCAAACTAACCACTGTTGGTATAAAAAAAGCATGCGCAATGCGCCGCTCAATATGCGCAATGTGCAGCGCAAAGCGCTAGACAAGAAAAATAAATGCACATTGCGCAAAGAGCGGTGCTAATAAATTGAATGCGCTTGTGCTGCGCTAACCAATTGCTCCTTTTTTTCGTTCCGCTCCTTGCGCTTGTGCGCATTTTTAATACGCTTTTAAGAAATGCGCAATGCGTAATAAGCAAAAGGAGTGCGCAAATCCCAACTCTGGTAAAAAGTACTAAGTGTGACTTTGTATGTTTGACTCTCAGACCATTTCCCTTTGACCATTCTAATTGCTTGCTGAGTGCCACTTCGAGGAGTTCACTAATCTTTGGCAGGAATTTACCTCTGATAAGGAGAACGACGTTTTCAGTATAGGGTACCACTTTTCCGCCATTCCCATTCTGGGGCCGAATTACCGCATACGTGATCGAGTAAAATTGTTCGAAAATATTCATTTTGGGATTACGGCATACGATAATCGAGTAGCTGCTGTTTGAATTCCACTCGTTAGCACTAGAGCGATCGAATAAAATATTTTTTTTTTATATATTTTGTTTTGCAAAAAACCATGGAACATTACCTATAAACCTTATTACAGTTGGCCAATCGACTTGGTTGTTGTACTAGCTGCTAGAAGCACAAAATTTTTCTTTAATGTATTACAAATTTTTAGTCGATTCAACAACCGGTATAATATAAACTTGGTACACTTTTTAAACATTGCCATACGTTAGCTATCGAATGCGGTAATCCATCCATTATATACGTGACGAAATTTTATTCGATACGAAAGCCTACTCGATAACGAATGCGGTAATTCGGCCCCTGCTTTAAAAGGATTTTATTTACGAGAAAGGTCCATAAGAGTGAAGGCAGAACTTGGAGGTACCTCTTGTCGCAACCTTCCTTTTTATACTCAACACAGACTGAAAGTTACGGTCCTGCTTTTGCGCACGTTCCTTTTCAAGTTTGTGCCAAAGACATTTATACAGACTGTGGTTCAGGGCATGAAAAGCTCGGCGCAGCTAGGTGCGTCCTTAACTTTAACTTGCTTGTATTTAAGAATCATTGCGGCAAGTTATTTATAAAATAATTTGGGGGCTTTAAAAGGAAAATGTTAAATAAATAATTACGGTAATAGTCGTCAATTATTCTATACGATCTCTTACTGTGTAATAACTACAAACACTTATTTGCTTGAATTCACTTAAAATTCTTAAAAATTTATTTTGGATTTGTTATTATATTAATGTTTATTTAAAAAGAATGTTTACATGAATAAACCAAAGAAAATTATGCCAATTTTTCATTTAATAAATCTACTAAATATAGATAATCAACTTCCCGGAAATCGCGGGAATTCCCGGCAACGCGATTTTTTTATTCCCATTTCCCGGGAAGTGCAAAAGCCGGGGAAATCCAAAACCATACGCATCATGCTAAAAACCACTTAAGGGATTTTTATGAAATTTGATACGGAGGTATATTAGAGTCCTGGTTGGACCTTAGGATAATTTTTACCGCGATAAAATATCTCGTTTCCATGTAAAGATAGAAAAAAGCGAAAATACGTAATTTTATTAATGTAAATGAGGCTGGAAACTTGAAAGATGTTTTTTTTAAGTTGGTACGGGAACTTTAAGCAATACGTAAAGAACTTTATATTATTATATTCTATGGATACCTTTCAGCCATAAAATGAAATTTAAAAACGCGAAACGTCAGGCAGTTCTTCTACTGGTTGATATTCCTAGCAACTGACAGCCACCTAAAAAAGCAAGATAAAAACAAAGACATAAACGGACCTCGAAAACGGTACTGTGCTGCTTTCTTGTATTAATTTCTTAATAAGAACTTTTTCAATTAATAATTTCAATTAAGCCTGATTTAATAATTTCAATCAAGCCTGACTTAATAACTTTCAATTTGAAAGTATTTTAAATATAAACGTTATCTTATTATCACGATCGATCGTAGCTCGGGCCACTGGCCACATCATCATAATATCAACTTCAGAATAACAACCGTCAGCTTTCACTTTTCTTTAAAATTTTTATTTTTGAAATTTTGATTGCCCAATAAAAGAAAATCCCATAAAGTGGCTCTCATTAATTAATAATAAATTAAAAGTACACCAGCACACTGCCATCATCTTTACCAACGAAAATTTTTGATTATAAGTTACTCATGTTATTACTTATTTTCATCTTTCAACTCATAAATCCATCAAAAAATTTTAACTTTTAAACAAATAACTGACAGCTAAAAGTTTTTACTGCATAGATGAATTTTATCGAACAATATAAATTGAATTACATTCAATCTAAGACTAATAATATTTTAGAAAAAAATACGACCAATAAAACAGACAGGCAGGCAGGCACGCAGCTATTTATACCCAATCGTACACTGACATGAATGTAATTAATTTGATTGAACTGAATTTATAGGGCATCTGAAATACGTACGTGCATACATATGTAAATAGCTTGACGGAAAATAATAAATTATTACAAAAAATAAATAAAAATATATATCGAAAGTAAAATTGAATGAAAATGAGAGGAATTAATTAACAAAACGTAATTTGTAATTTCACTATGTTTTGGTGCTATAATATAAATTTTTACTATGATATTTTTCATGAAATTTTCTATTAATTTTGAATCGCTCAACCGATCGGCATAAAGTGTGCGGTATTGTTAGAATTTAGTTTAGATACTGAGTGCATATGAACCGATTCATTCGATTTCCTACATTTCGATAATTTTCGGAAATGTTTCTCCTGATGTTTTATATAAAAGCGCTGAGCACATCCTTTATCTAAAATAAGATTTCCTATGCCGAGTCGCCATAACTATGTGCAAGGGGGAGGGGGAACTTTAACTCCTCTTAAAATGAGTCCAAGATATAAACTTTCAAAACGTCGATACACGTAAACATTTATTTGATGGCCTCTGACAGAGTCAGTCTTTAAAGCAATTTTTTTTATTGCGAAGCTTAGTTACATCAACTAAACAATATTAGCCGTTACCAGTGATGCCAATTTAGCCATTTTCTGGCTAAATTTAGCCATTTTTCATCCCGTTTAGCCAGAAGAAAAGTAATTTAGCCATTTTTCTAGCCACTTTTATTTTAATCTAGCCATTTTTTTGCAATTTTTTCATAAATGATTATTTCCGATTTTTCGTAAAAAAAATTTTAACTCTCAACAAAAGAACAATTATTTAATACAAAAAAATACAACAGAGTAATATGTTATTGTTTTTTGGCACTCATGAGAAAAAAAAACAATCTGTGTTAAAATGGTAAACTATTGTTCAGAGATACAAAAAAGGTATTTGGTTTTGTTTCATATTCGTTTATTCATTCAGAAGTTTTACTAAGCAAACTTTTTAAAAATTTGCAAAAATCACCGAAAAGTGTTTCGTTTATAAAAATAAAAAGCATCGGTGAGCGCAATAATGGCATTCGATAGGAAGCAAAATAGAATTCAGAAATGTGGGTTGACACTTTCTAAAATACTTGTATTCAGAAGTTATACCCAGCAAACCTTTTAAACATTTTCAAAAATCGCTGAAAAAAGTTTTTGCTAATAAAAAGAAAAAACCTCGGTGAGCACAGAGTGTTTCGTTTATAAATATAAAAATCACCAGTGAGCGCAATAATGGCTAATGGCAATCGATAGGTGGCAAAAATACAATTCAGAACAGGAGTTGTCACTTTCTGAAATACTTGCATTCACAAGTTATACAAAAAATCGCTAAAAAAAAAGTTTTTGCTAAAAAAAAGAAAAAACTTCGGTGAGGGCAATAATGGCAACCGATAGGGTTTATTTAATTTTAAAAATCTTTCAATTTGTTGTAAAAATTAATACATGGACTTCTCTCTTAGTTTTGTTTAATACTCATTGTTTTCGTATTCGATGTCGCTCACCCATTTTAGCTAGTTTTTAGCCATTTTTTGGCTACACTCTAAAGCACTTTTGTTGAAAATTAGGTCGATAATAGTCGGCAACACTTTACAGATTATTATCGACCTAAAATTACACACGCATTATTTTTCAACAAAATGTTTTTACTAAAAAAACCGATTGGCTGCGTGCAGGTTTGAACCGCGACCTCCTGACTAAAAGCCTGACGTATCTACCGTTCAGCCATAGCGGTATTCTACTTTATGTTACATTTTTTCCCCTTGGACTAAATATGTTTAATTTGAAAGGGTTTTTCTTTAATAAAATAACTACAAAATCAATGTAATTTTAGACAAGGAGAAATTTTCAACACAAATTTAGACAATATATGATCGTAAATTTTAAGTAATGTTTTAGAGTGTACATTTAGCCATTATTGATGCAGGAGTTCTGGTATCACTGGCCGTTGCAGAGACTATAATGTAGTTGTTGTAATCATATCCATCATAGCCATCCTGACTTTCTCTAGGTGTAAAGAAAATACATTAATCTTTTATAACATTTTCTTTTTTCTTTTAGCCATAAGTTTTATTTGTTGTCATTATCATCATATTTCTGCTATTTAATGACCCATTATAAAGATATAAAACGACGAAAACTTCAAAAGTTTTCAATTTTATTAGAATGGTCGCACTTATGCCTGCTTAATTATGTTTCTTTTTTTAAGTGCTAATAGCTAAAGTGATCTATTAAATCTCCCATCTTTAAAAAATAGAGGAGTATCACAAATAATGTAAAAACAGTTTATATAAAAAAAGTCATGATTGTCTGATCTTAAAATAAGTTTTTTTTGCTTTGTTCTATTATAAAATAAAATCAAGAACTTTTTCAAGACAATTTAAAAATAGCAATTCAACTTGAAGTTATAAAAAACATCAGTAGATTATGATGGTGATGGCGATGAGGATGAGGATGAGGTGTATTATCATGATGATGATGTGCATCTGTTGACAATAAATTAACGATGAATTTCTATTGCAATCAAATTGCAATGAAACGGAAATCGTAAATTGTATGTTACATTTTATACAAACCAAAAAATAAAAAATTGTTCTTGTTAAAGTATTTATTCCAGATTAAAGTTGTTTCTTAAGGAACTGCCACAATTATCTCATTAGTCTTAAGTTGGGTTAAAAAAAACTAACATTTACAGTCCTTCTCACAATGTATGATTAAGGATTAAGGATGGACTTTAGCGACAAGTTGTTGTGTAAGTCGAACTTGTCGAGCTTTACATGACTTTTAATATGTATTTGGCTTTATAGCACAAGATACGATGTTTAGCTCGTTCAAATAGTTTTGAAAGCATTATGGAAAAATTATGGAAGTTCCCAACTTTATAACTTTTATTTATTATTTTATTAACTCAACATTTCTTTATCGCCAGTTCTTTTATGATGTGAAAAAATGTCAAAAAATTGTATCTTAACAACATGTCTCTTTGACGCATAATTTTATGAACTGCATTTTATTGTTCTCTATTTTTATTCATTTTTTTACATTTTCAATAAGAAAATGTTTAGTGATCCCATGAAGGGACCTCGCTTACAACACTACTTTGCACTTTCTGGTATTAAATATTTGTATTCTACTTCAAGTTCCTTCAAAAGTTTTAGTTGTTTTACATTGAAACACATTAACACACGCAAGACAAGAAAAACCAATTAAATTAAGTCAACTGTAATTCCTCAGAAGAATGTCATCAGATAAAAAAAATCATCAGCAATGAACAGCACCAACTACCAGGAGTTAAATTTATATGCAGATATGAGCAGATATATTCAAACTTAAGGAGAATGACTAAAGAAACAGAAATATTACAACAAAAAAGTTTCCAGAACAAATGTAACAAAAAAAAAACGGTGGCATTTCAACTTTAGGCTTAAGGAATTATTATAAATAGTCGGACTTTGAAATGTTTAATTCATTTCATGGTTTGATTTTATTTTTACATAACCTGAGTAACGCAACAAAAATTCAAAAAAGTCCAGTCATGTAATAATTGTATTAGAGAGACGCACCCAGCCGAGCTTTTAAATATTTAAAAGAATTAAATGAATTTAAGTAAAACCAGTTTCATAGTGTCAACCATACAGAGCAGGACTGTCTTCCACTTCAGCAAACCTTTATGTCAAAAGCATTTACTCTGATTTTAACGGCCACATTCATAAAAAATTCTTATTTTAGGTTTAATATTCACAATTATTATTGAACAATTTCAGGCTAAAAACTTCATAAACATTACACTGAAAAAAAAATCAATCCATCCGTACTTATATTAATCCCAAGCGGTGTCAAAAGTACGGTAATCCCGATTTTTCTGAAATCAAGTACAGAAAGATTAATTAAGTCGAAATATTCAAGAGAAAAATACTTAATTTTAGCCTGATTAGCAGCGATGCTATTTTTAGCTCTTTTTTACGATATGACAAAAGCGATATAACATACTGTGTTGTCATATCGTAAGTTTTTGCGATATGACCACACTGCGATATGACAACACCGTTTATGGCTATCTTAGTGTTCTTATATCGTAAAAACCTTACGATATGCCAACACAGTATGTCATATCGTTTTTGTCATATCGTAAAAAAGAGCTAAAAATTACATCGCTGCTTTATTTATGTAAAAAAAATTTTATTTTAAGTACAGATATGTTTATAAACTTTTGTTTGTGTTTGTTTGCTTCTTGATAGCCACAAATCACTGTTGTGCCCTTGTTGTTGTTTATTTTCATTGCTCGGGCATAGCCTACAAGTAGCTGACAAACGTCCTATTACATATAGATTCAAGCTCGCTGTATACTTGAATTAATCCCGCCTCGTACTTGTATCAATCATAGCTGCGTACTTGAATCACCCTAACTTTTAGTTATTTAATCCTGGAACAGAACAGACATGAAAATTTATATTTTTGGTACTTATATAAATTTAATATTTTTACTTACTTGTTTTAATTTAAAAGTTATTTTTGTTCATTCTTAGTATTGAACTTAGATCATCATGTTTGTAAAGCAACGCCTTAGACCACTCAGCTAACTCAGTATTGAAAAAACGGCAACTAAAATCCAGTTTGTAGGCTATTAATCGGCACTGAACGAACAAACAGAATAACCAACAACAAGACAACAACATAAGCATAACATGCGACTGAAGCTATCAACAAGCAAACAAATACCAACACACTACGACTGTGTAAAAAGTTTAAACTAATATCCAGCAGCTAAAGTTTCAACTAGTAACGCTTTGGGACAGTCATATTACTAGTTGTAATGGTAGTAGTCAAAAAACGACAGTCATATTACTAGTTGTAACAAGAGTACTAACGTTACTGGTCAAAAAAGAACAATCACATTACTAGTTGTATCGAGACTAGTAACGATACTAGTTAAAAATGACAAAACTTTCAGATATACGATTTTATATAAAACCAATTGTTAGCTATTAAAAAAATAAGTAGAATGTGGCTCAGTGGGTAGAGTACTTGCCTTAAAGTATGAAGAATGCGTGTTCGTACACCGGTTGAGCCAAAGAGTTACAAAACTCTTAATAAAAAAACTAGTAAGCGCACTAGTTTACAATAACTAGGATTCCAACTGGGATTCCAACTGGGATATAACTGTATACAAATGAACTAGTTGGTCCCCTATGACAATCCAATGTTAAAATCGATAGTTCGATATATGGAAAAAGGATAGATAGGCAACTAGTTTGAAGCAAAAAGCAAATAGTATAGTTTCTACTACATACCAGTTACTTTGTCTGCAGGGTAGTAGTACACAAAATAAGAATTTTTGTACACAATTTAAGAATACTCAAAGTAAGTAGAAAATACTTCAATTTAGTACGGCGTATTTCTTTCTGTGTATGGTCTTAAATATGTATAGATGCTGATGTAAAACATTTGAATTTTAAATATGTGATGGTCAAAATGCCTTGGTTCGAATACTATGTATATGTCGGACCACAAAAATGCAAAACCTATTCAATTAATCAAATACAAAAAGTCCATTTCACATACATAAAAGTATAGTATATAATATTATATTTTGGGCAAATAACATTTACAGCACTTCCAAAAAAAAATTTTTTTTTCATAACATATTGACTACCCTTGACTACAAATTCAATTAAGAGGAATCAAAAACAAAACACTTTTTGCTATAACAAGCCTATGATTATTTGTATTTTGATTTCTCCCAGATATCAACAGTTTTTTTTAAACATTTCTGGTTAAATTTTTTGACATCCCAAGAAGGAGTTTTTAAATACATATCTGATGTAATTATCCCTTGGCATGCAATATTATAATTTGTAGGATTTTAGTACCCCAACTTAAAAAAAGGCATTCTATCTTGAGGATAATTTTTATTGATCTGATTTTTATGAACGAACTCATTTAAAGTTCTGGTTTTGTATCATGCCTAAACTGCGACATAAGTAATGAAATTTATTTACACATCAAATTGCATGATGATAATTTATGATTGCAGAAAATGTGAAAAATGAGCAAAATAGCATTAACTTACAGAATGATAGTTTATAATATCAGAGCTGGGAAAGTTAGAATTGGAAAAAGTTTTTAAATAATTTTTTTTTCTGAAAATTTTACATTAATTCAAAATATTGAACTAGAAAGCCGAAATAATAAAAATTTTCAGACTTATACCTATTCAGTTGAAAATTAAAAAATTACGTAAAAATATTTTTTTTATTAATAAAAACTAAACTCTGAACTCAAATTGATAAAAGTACACTCTGTTACAAAAAAGTAATTTGTTAAAGGAGGGCTTGTAAGAATAGTAGAATAGATGATTTTTCTAATTTTTAAGATTTGGTTTCGGTGATGGTTTTTGACGTAAAAAATAATGTTTAATCAGCATAAAAAATTAATTTTTTCCATTTTCGTTAAAATTAACTAGGTTGGTGCTTTCAAAGGCTCTCAAAAACAAACTAATAGAGGAGGCAGCTTTCTCAAAACTCGACAGTAGTATAGTACGACATAGCAGTAAATGATACCAGTGTTGCATTTAAAGTTACTGCGTTTGAAATATAAAAATCAAACTGCTGTCGCACGGTGGCTCAGAATCACTTTTCATTGGCCAAAACCTATATATTTTTCTTGACATAGATTCTTAAAATTTGTATGCCATCAGAAAAGAAACATATCAAAACTAAGGTAGCCAAAAAAGTTGGTCCAAATATGCTCAGTGGTGTGCGTAACATGCTCCTAAAACTAAAGAATTTATGTTAATATAAAAAAAAACAAAAATTTGTCATATTTGATCTGATATAAGTTATGAATCCTCGAAAACTATTATCGATAAAGGACTGCGGTTTTTGTTATGTTGGGTAAACTGTTGTTTTTAACAAATGGTATGTGCACACCCTGTACACTCTGCAGTTAGGTTGACATGTAACAAATTTTAAACCCCAATATTTTCGTAAAATTTGCAGTTTAGTAGTGTATAACTTTTGAAGATCAAAAGTGATCAAAAACCCGAAACCCCGCAGAGAGAGATTAATGTGTCGTCTATAAGCCTATATGTATATACTTTTGCACCTGCCACGACCCGCCTGTAGAAAGAACACTTTTTTTATTTTAATCAAAATACTCAAAAATTTTATAAAAAAAATTACCAAAATTGCTAGTATTTACTTTACTTTTTTATGTTTGAACGCGCATAACTCTGTCAGTTGTAAGCCTATTTTCAAAATTATTTTTTTGTCTGAAAGAGTTTGCCTGCAGTTTGAACCCATAATTTTTTTTTCGAAAATCGGAGGGAAAAATTTGCTCCCATTATGCATAACGTTGTCATTTGTGAACCGATTTTCTAAATTCTTTTTTTTTCTGAAGGGGTTGCCTGCAGTTTGGTGCCTTAATATTTTTTCGAAAATCGAAGGGGAAATTTGCTCCTCCCATGCATAATTCTGCTATTTGTAAACTAATTTGCAAAATTCTTGTTTTGTTTGAAAGGGTTTGAGCGCAGTTTGGACCCATAATTTTTTTTTTGAAAATTGGAGGGCACATTTTTCTCTCCCCATGCATATCTCTGTCATTTGTCAACCGATTTTAAAAATTCGTTTTATATTTGAAAGGGGTTGTTTGCAGTTTGGTCCTACAATTTTTTTCGAAAATCGATGGGGAAATTTTCTTCCCTCCACGCATAACTTTTTCATTTGTACACGCAAAAATATAACTCTGCTATATGTGAACCGATTTTCAAAAATGTTTTTGTGTGAAGGGTTTACTTGCAGTTTAGTCCCATAAATTTATTTGGAAAATCTGTGGTACATTTTGTAATATGTTCTATAAGATCTTTGTATTGAAGTAGATTTTTTTGCGAATTATTTTAATTCAGTGTCTTGCAGATATTTATCTACTAGAAACGGTTCAGTTATTTATGTCTCTGGCATGTCTTATTATTTTTTAAACAATAAAATAAATAAAAAAGTGCGCATTTCTATGCAAAATTAAAAAAAAATCGAAAATGGAACTTTAATATTAAATTTCTCAAAAACCACTGTACTGATTTTAATGAAACTGAAAGTGTATAAAAGCTTAAGATGTTATCTATCCACTAATAAAACAATTACATACAAAAAATTTTTCATTAGTGCAAAAGTTACAGAGTTTTGGCCAATGAAATACGATTCTGAACCACTGTGCTTTACAAGCAGAATTTATAGTTTCTAATGCACTTTTTAAGGTAACTAGCATGTGCTTAACACGAGGAAATTAAAAAATAATAATTTCGGTCATTGTCCAGACAGCTGTACATATGTCGTTTTCGATGTATACTTGCGAAGCTAACAGGTTGCCTGGAAATGAGATGATATTGTACCTATTGAGATCTTGATCCTCATTTTACATCTCAGTACTTTTTACGCCCAAAACTTTTGGATAGAAACTTGGACTTATTTTCACATTTGAGTGATTCCACGTAAAACGGCCCAATGCAAGAAAAATATTCTTTTCTTATTTTTAATAAAAATATCTCAATTGATGTTTTTTATAGAATGACAATTATAGAAAAAATAAAAAAATATATTATTTAATATTTTTTAAGCAATTTGAGGCACTTTTAAATGATCATCCACGAAACATTTTGCTCTCCCTCTTTGTATGTTTAATATTTATTTCCGATTTTCTTTTCTTCCCTTTCTCATTATTAATAAGAACCCTTATCTCTGAAAAGAATATACTTTTTTCGCTTTTTATTGAATTTAAAAAAATACTCAGCTAGAGTATTCTGCTGTCTATGATAGAACGGAAAGCATATAATTTAATGTACTATAATTTTCTTATGATTTATTTTTATATTATTTATATTAATGAAATCAATAAAAAGTTTCATTTCTTCGAATTTTTTAAATTTTCGTATTAGGTCACACCCGTCGGTCACACCCGTCACATTTTAAAAATTGTTTTTTGTTACGAAAACTGATTTTTTTTTATTAAACAGTAAATACGTAATACAGCTAAAAACACTTTGAACAGACAGCAATACCAAAAATATTGTGTACGTTATAATAAAAATTTTACAGAATTTATGCTGAAAGTCATAATTCTTTAAAACTATGATTTGTAAGGTCACACCCGTTGCAGCTTTCTGACGACCATTCTGAGCAGGAATCGTGTTCTTTCAGTGTCTACCCTTTATACAACGACTTTAAGCTTAATGGCCTTGCGTGTCCTACCTATAGTGGAATTACCCCATAATATTGATGAGTGAGTCATTGAATGTGTCTTAAAATATGCACTTTTTACACCTTCATATCTCAAATTTCACAAATGAGTTTACCTGTGTGAAGACGCCTTATGTTTTAAGTTCATTATTTTCTGATTTCAGTGAAGCAAAGTTATGAAGGTGGTAAATACAGCTCGAATAGTTTCGTACACACTGTGTGACCTAGCGCACTACCGTATATGGATATATATCTGGCAGGAAAACAATGACAAAACTTACAATTTGAAGCATTCATAACTTCTTTTATCTTAGCTTCGCTAAATTCAGGAAAAAATGTTTTAAAAGAAATAGTTTGCCAATCAATTTGTGGCAGACAAATTTTGTTGTACAGTGTAATAAACAATAGTTCGTATAAAATTTTCCATCCGCGATATGTAGCACATTAAGAGTGAAAAAAATGGGCTTTACCCTTGTAATATAACATTCTTTCGTGTCCTCCTTTAACATTAAACTTGTGACAGAAATAAAGCATTATTGAACGAACACAAAATGTTAGGGGAGTCAAGTTTGTATAAACATTTTTTATGAACAATTACAATATACTTTTGTCTTGTTGCATGTCATATTGTAAATGTCCTTTCTTTCATTGTTATACAAGTAGTTAAGTAAAGACTTTGTAGCTATTCTCTTTTTCGAACAATTCAACAAATTACATTTTTAGCTGCTTAATTCCAAAGCACAACTTGAGCATTTATTATTATTGAAATTGAGTGTTTTTAGCATGCGGCGGCATTTTTGCTTTTTTCTTTAGTTGCGTTTTTTCAGTCGTATTTTTTGTTGTTTTTCTACAATTTAAAATTGATTTATGTAAACATTTGTATGCGTCTGCTTGTCTGTACTTTTTTTCATAGTTTTGGCGAAATTTGAATCTTAAGTATAGATCTCATTCATTTAATCCCTTTAAGAATGAATTTCGCATGCAATTTTTTTTTTCTCTTTAACTTAAATGTGTTTTTTTAGTAAAGAACTTTAGACAAGTCAACACGTCATACAGATGCTGTTGATGATTATTGTTTAGAACTTGGAAGTTGGATGAGAAACTATATATTTGTTGTTTAGATTAGAAGACAAGTTTACAAAAATATTTAATATATTGAAGGAGTTAGTAAAGATAACCCAGCAAAAACTTTTGTGATTTATGTAATCGGTAGTACTTTATTAATGTGCTACAACGTAATACAAATTGGAAAATCTGCACTAAAATTCCCTTCAACATTTCAACTACCCATAATTTTTTAAGCTTATCAACAGTTTCACAGATATTTACGAAATAGTGGCGAAAAAATTGTACGCAAAATTTTAAAATTCTTGTTTTTAAAAATTCATAAAAAATATAAAGTGATAAAAGTTTCGATCGTACTTGAACTATATAAAGCTTAATATATACGAAATAAATCGAGCCATATATCATTGAAATCCGAGTACAAGTTTGGATTTTTTTCACAATTAAGTGACGACACGTCATTAACAAAACCAAATATATCAATAGAACACTGAAGATGGCACATAGCCGAAACCGGTCTGTTTACAAACCAAATTTGACGTGGGATGACGGAAAATCGTTCCAAATATATCATAAAACATTCCCAGCGGCGAACTTTCGGATGCCTTCATTTATAATGCCTTCTGTAAGGCCTTCCTAGACCTTTTTTTAGAGCCATTACAGATGCTCGCTTGCCTTCTTATAAAGGCCTTATGGAAGGGCTACCTACTCCCTTCTACCTAAGTTGTTTTCTATTATGTGTATGAATATGTACATACATGCATTGTGTGCACGTACTACCCAGCGGCAAACTTTTGTAGGACTTCATTTATAAGGCTTTCTGTAAGACCTTCGTAGACCTTTTTTAGATCCAGTAATCATGCTCGCTGGCCTTCTCAGGAAGGCCTTATGGAAGGCCTACCTACTCCCTTCTACATAGGTTGTTTTTTGTAGCAACTAAACTGATAAACCGCTACAAAAAAATCACATTCCAAAGAAAAACAACAAATACAAAAACCTTAAATAAAAATGCAAAAAGTGAAAAGAAGAAGGCCTTCTACCAGGCCTGTTGAAGTAGGGAACGCAGAAGGCCTTGGGTGGCTAGGACATCGTGTGTAAAACATATATGAGTATGGAATGCGATAATAAGGCCTTGTATCTGCCAAATAAGGGCTTCCAGAAGGCCTGGTTACTACTTCTTTTCGCCGCTGGGTATGTTTGTAGTAACAAAACTGATACAGTTACAAAAAAAAAACACCCTTCAAAGACATAACAAATACAAAAAACTTATATAAAAATGCAAAAAAAGAAAAGAATATAAGAAGTAAACTGTTGAAGAAGGCCTTCTACCAGGCCTGTTGAAGTAGGGAACGCAGAAGCCCTTGGCTGGCTAGGACATCGTGTGTAAGAAGTGTATGAGTATGTAATGGGGTAATAAGGCCTTGTGTCTGACAAATAAGGGCTTCCAGAAGGCCTGCTTACTACTTCCTTTCGCCGCTGGGTTGCCACACACACACAAGCACAATAATGTTGGTTGCTTTTCTATGTATAAATTTTTTTCAGTGTACAAATTCTAGTAATTTATTTCTTTATTATTTTTATTATAAATATATTTTCATACCAAATAAAAAATCTTAACGCACTTCTTGATATCAGATTTTTATCCTTCTCCTGACATTTCTCCCATTTTTTTTTTTGCATATTTTTACAAAAAATTGTTTATCTCTCAAGATTAAAGATTATAAATAAAAAAAGAGAAAGAAGACAATATTGTATTCATACAATACACCATTATTGCAGTCTGTCTGTGACTTCTTTTTGTTTCCCTTTATAACCAAAACGCATTTGTGGATGACGTCAATTTGAAAAGTCATAAACATAATTTTTATTTAAACTCTGCCACTTACTTCCATCTTCTTGCCACAATCAATAGCAACCGCATATTTTCACAATGAAAAACGAAAATTTCAACAAGGAAATTCTAGACATTCATGAACAACTTTTGCAAGAAAAAAGATGCCGTTTCCTTGTGTCTTTGCTTAAAGAAGACAAAGAGGTTAAATTACATTTAAGATAAAGAGGATGAAAAATAAATATTTTAAAGTACATAATATAATAAATTGATGAAATAAATTATGGAAATTATAAGTGCAAATATTTCAGTGGTACATATGTACAGCTGAACTTCGATTATCTAGGCCTGTATTGACTGGCATGCCGCTTTTATTGAATTTTCGACCATACTTTAGGCATTCATATTTCGAATAGAATACGCAGCCCTAGTAATTGTTAGTCTAGCAAACTATCAATAAATTCAGTAAAGTGCGACTTTGACTCTCACCGAAAGGTTTCGTACGAATACCATTTACATATCTGTACCTCGGAGGTAAACTGCACGATGTCGACATAGTGCTATTTTTTAAAAGTTCCATTTTTGAATTCAGCTCTTCGAGACATTTTCGGAAATACCCTAAAACATATATTAATGACGTCACAACTAAGGATAGCAGAAGAAATAAAGTACGATTTTTAATGCTGTTCAATGTATTTTACAACATTAAAATTTGTGTACTGAAAAGTTGACTAAAATGACATAGTTCAGTGTACCTCCGAGGTGCAGATACATATATTTTTTTCTTTGGATAATTTTCGTTTCATTTTTTGGCGATTTTATTAATTTTGGCGATTTTTTTCGTTTTGGCTAAATTTATGTTTTTTTTGGGGTTTTTGTATTATTTTAATAATTTTTTCGTCTTTTGGCGATCTTTTAGCTTTGCCGATTTTTGTTTTTTCGTTTTTGTGCTATTTTCGTTTCCGCGCATTTTTTCCCATTTTAGCAGTTTTTCTATCGTTTGAATTTTGTGTTTTTTTTTAGTTTTGGCTTTTTTGAGGTTTTTTGACGATTCTTTTCGTTTCGAGTATTTTTTAGTTTTTGGATATTTTTTTAGATTTGGCGTTTTTTTGCGATTTTTTAAAAACTATTTTTAAATTTTAAGTGTTGAAAGATTAGCTGACTTAAAATCGTAAGGACTGAATGATTCTTAGTTTGGATCAATTTAACTGTAAAAATAACTAATCGCAACTTCTGTAAAAATAAAATATGTTTCCCATGTTTCTGGTATTTTGTACTGTTAAATAATCAACCCCAAGTTCCGTAAAAATAAATGATTTTTACTTTATTTTTAAATGTTAATTATTATATCGTATCTCTAATTAACATTTTATTAATTTTATATGTTTGTTATATTAATTTCCACTCGGAAGCGATCTGTGCTCCTTCAGGTTTGAAATCCAACGTACCAACCACTCGGCTAAAGGATAATATGTAAACGAGCAGCACGAAGTTAAAATAAACTTACTGATTTTTTTGCATTTAACATTAAAAATTAGAAAAAGAAACACAAGCATGGTTTTGGCTGAAATTGAACATGTGACCTCATGGTTAATAGTCTAGCCAACTATCCACTACACTACGGATTTTAAATGAATATTCATATATTTTAAATGACAATTTCACCTTATTTTACGTACAGAATATTTTGAGAGCGTTTGTATATCTGTTATTTTTATGCACGTACTTTTTTGGTACTTATAAATTATTATACATAAACAACGGACAATATTGAAAGCAACCGAAAATCCGCATTAATGTGTATTTTGTTTTTTATTGAATGTTAGAGTCAGTTAAAAATAGGATTGCTTAGAATTTTAAATGCTTATTCATATAAAAATGACTGCACGGAATACTTCTTGAAAAAAGTACATTCCGTTACTGTCATAATGTTGTGAGTGCATTACCTGATAGAATAATCTTTATTTTATTGCTTATTTGTTTTTTATTATTCATTACTGCTGCCTTTTGCCTCTAACGGTTTCCAAAATATAGCTCAATGTGACGTACAGACAGACAGATGGACCTTTGGTGTACGGAATTCTAACTAGTTTATTAGTTTCAATTGTTTTCAATTAAATTTTTACTAAGTAAAAGAGTTTCCTTAAGTCAAGGTACATTTTAATTGATTTTACTGTTCTTTTAAAATAGTTAATAGCACAGTTTTTTTAACAAAATACCATATCATGAAAATTTTACATATAAATTGTGTAAGTTTTGTTTGTATATGTAAGAATGATCTAGTTTTTTACAATATGTCATATTGTCTTGAAGAAATATTTTCAATACAAATCTTTTTAGGCAATTCAATGAATTATTTCATTAATGCAATTACTATTTTAATTGATTTATATATTTTTTTGATAGGATTCAACTAACTTCATTTAGTTTTTTTAATTAATTATATTATTTTTTAGACTGGATTTTATATTTTAAGTCAGAGCAGCAAAGAGCAGAATATTCATTTTTTTAATATTGAATTGAATACTATTTTTACTTTTTTGTTGTGCCGATTTGAATTCTCTTGCTTTTTGAAACATTATGCTGGTCACAATTTTCCGTATAACTACAGAATTAATTTCATCACTCTGCTCAGTTGAAATTTAATATATATTAACCTACGTTTGGCCTTGATATTATCAAAATTAAACCCTTTTTCATGAATAAACATTTTGCCGAATTATTAAACAAAAACTGTCATGTGTACAAACGTAAAGAAAAAGGTCATTAACCCTTTTTAACCCTTTAGCTCTTTTGACATTCACCAACTATCAAATATTTCAGACAAATATTTTTTCCCCTACAAGATCATCAAAAACGATTGTTATTAAAATTCTGCTTTGATAAAATCAAATGAAAATTTAGTTTAAACACAATTTATGCTCACTTAACAGAATAATATGAATTTACTTAACACCCTTAAACTCGCTCGAAACTCTTTCGAAAAATAGAAACAATAAATAGGGGTCGCTACCTTTGCGCTCTCCAATGTTTCTCTTAAAACCTTGAACCTTAATTTATTGTACAACAATTTCCTCCCTGTTAGTAAAATTTAATTAGGCCTAACAAATAATCCATTGTACGCCTCTTAGTGCATGCAACATTATCAATGCAACAAAATAACAACAATAATGGATATAATAAAAATATTTAAAAGTGACAAATTGTTTTTATCTTAATTTTTCCATAACCATTTTGAACTGATTGAGTGGTTTAACGATAAATTTATTTTCTCCTGTCAAATAGGCAAAACATGGGTGATAAGAAGCCATCATCTTTTTTTGATAGAAATTGAAATGTTTCTTTTTTTTTGTTAATGCACATGAAATATTTGTGTATTTATTTTAATGCAACGAGTGTGATTTTTTTTGTATTGACTCAGGATCAAAATGTTTATTTAGGTGTTTTGATGAAGTGTGAATTTATTAATGATAATTCAGAGATTATTGTGTGTAATTTAAAGCACATGTGGGTGATGTTTGTTGTAAAAAAATAAAATCATGCAGAATATTAATGATTTACAAAACAAATTAAATGGGCCGACAAAAAAGGGTTTTTGTTCAACTATCATATATATGAAAACGAAGTGTTTGGCTCTCGACATAAATCATTATATCAAAAATTAAGAAATTGTTAATATTTAATTTAAACTCAAAAATATATTTAATTAATATAACAAATTAAATCGTTAATCACCCCTATCGCGAATGTTATGGGAATAAGTTGTTTGGGAGTAAACGTGTATTCCCATCCCCAACAAATTGGTATCGCGAATTTTTTGGGAGTAAAAAGTCTATTGTGAATATCTTGGGAGTAACAATTTCTATTTTGAATTGTTTGTTTTGATTTATAAATAGTTTGCGTGCTTATAAAAGAAAAGTCTATTTTTTGAAGAAAAGTGTTAATTTAAAATGAATAGTGTTTATTTGCGTTTCCTGATTTTGGAAGAAGAAAATCAATCCACGGAACGATTGCAACGAAGACATATACGCGATGAATCAGATCCGCTATCGTTAACGGAGACAAGGTAAAAGTCCTAAAGATTTAAATGTGTTTGTCTCTAAATCAAATGTTTTTGACAGGTTTCAGGAATATTATAGAATTAACAAAGATGCTTTCCAATTCCTACTGAACGTGTTGGAAGAAAACTTGCCTCCTAGAGGTAAAATGTTAGCGGTACCCATCGTAGTGAAATTGGCTAGCACCTTAAGATTTTTGGCGGAAAGCAGCTACCAAAAGGGGGTGGCCAGACAAATCGATGTCGGCTTAGCACAATCTACATTTAGTGAAGTGCTAGCAGAAGTTTTAGTGACATTAGAAAAAGTTTTGTGCCCCCAGTGGATTGTGTGGCCATCTCTTGATGAAAAGAAAGAGATTTCACCATACTCTGGCTGCGCGGACATGGCTTCCACCAAGCAAGTACTTTGATCTTTATTAATACTCCTTCAATAAAATAAGTTTAATAAAGTTGGACATTTAAAAACAAATATGTAGCAACTTACATGTGTACTTCTTGTTCCCAATAACAATTTTTGTGAATTAATTTTGTAAAATAGTTGTTGGGAGTAAATAATCGCGATGCCATATTTTTTATGTTTGTGAACGCATTCACAAAAAATTTCTATGGGAACATTCACGATAGCAAATCATAAAATTTGGGAGTTTTGTCTTGGGAACGTTCATTCGCGATAGGGGTGAATATGACAACAACAAGACATTTTTTACAACAAAATGAGCTCAAGATACTCAAGACAAACATTTTTGGTTTGATTTTATAATTAAGTATATATGAACATGTAAACATGTGAAAAGCTCAAGCCAGTAGCTAATTGTTTATTAATATGATTATTCCGAACGTATTTGCTTTGTGAATACAAACCAAAAAATTTTGTCTTGAGTAGAACAAAAATCAGAAAAATGGGAATGAAGGAAAATAAACCGATGGCAACGCTGGGAAAGTGCAGTTAATATCAGCTTGAGAGTGATTAATTCTCGTATTCAATGTTCACGAAAAAGTTATATTTATATATAAGAATTAAAATCACATTCAACAGCGCCACCTGACAAGTGGTGACAAGTGGTGACAAGCAAAATACACGTGAGCTCTGACGATGGAAGTGTAGCGTAGCGTCTTCCGAAAGTGAAGCTACTCTGTTCTGCTTTGCACGTTGAAAAATTAAGTTGATGCACATTTTCCCTTGTTCCTTGGAATATTAAGCATGCCCAATTCCTTCTAAATATAACGTTACGAACCTTAGCCTTATAATCAATTTGGATTCACAAAGCAAATTCGTTCGAAATAATCATATTAATAATAATTGATATAATTTTGAAATCTAACAAAAGAATTTAAAAAAATTTGGTCAACAAATTATTTCTCCATATTTTTAATTGAAAAGATTTCTCTGATTATAAGTCGGAAGTTATTATTATTCGGCTTAAGTTCAATAATTGAATTAATCCCCCTTATTCCGTAACAATTTGCCGACGTCACGTTAAGACAATACCAAAAAATTGGCACTTGTCTACTCACTGACGACAAAAATTTACTACTATAAACAGCCTCTTTCAATTTTCTATGCCTTAGAGAATAGTAAGTGGCTATCAGTAATAGTAAATTGTTGTCGATGACGAGTAGAAATGTGCCAAATTTTTGGTATTGTCTTGACGTGACGCCGACAAGTAGTTACGGAATAAGGGAGAGTGTATACTCAAATTATTTTTAAGAGTGGAATATTATAATATCTAATCAGACTAGCAGAACGGATTAGTACTACTAATTTCGACAGCTGCTACGCTGTCATCATCAGCGTCCTTTGTTCGCTTTTACCACGTTTGATCGTAGATACTAGTACTAATGAAACATCAGCTATTTAAACAAATTTTTCTGATTTTTCTCTGATTTTTTTTAGCTTACAAAATTTTGTATTTGTATTTACAAAAATCGCTGTAGGTTCAATATTAGTTAATCATTTAACTGTTATTACAAAAATACTAATTGATTTACAGATATTTTTTTTATGTGTACAATATTTTCAAATAATAGTTCTGGCAAAAAAAAACGACTTCAATACAAAGGAATTATGGGTAGGTTTCGAAAGAAAATGTTTTTGAATAAATCGTGAAGTTATTCGATAATCAATATTTCGGGCGGCCACACCTTATTCGTCCGATCTCCTGTTTAATTTCTATCGGACCCAAACTTTAAGTATGCACTTTAAAATAAAAAAGCTCTTTTTTCAAAATCAGTCCAAAAAGGTCATAGCTACCCAGCAAAAAAATCGGAACTAGTTCCAAAGGTTTACCGTTTTCATTGCATACCAATCACTACAGGTATTGAATTTAATATTCTAAGGCTGTTGTTTATGTCAAAAATATTCCTATACAACCTTTTAAGCGCATACCATTCAACTCTTTGGATAACTTCCGTCCTATTACAAACCAGAAATAGAACTACTTTAAGCGAGTTCATCAATGCTGTAACTAATGATTTGTATGTTAATTTTTTGCTGTATATGCGGTAGTCGGGCGGACAAATTTCCAATCCGAATCGTTCCATAACTGGACTAGTTATGCGGTAGTCAATATTTCGAGCAGGCACCCGTCCGATTTTCAAGCAAAAAATAATTATGGGACCAAACTGCAAGAGCAAAGCTTTTCAAACAAAAAAGGTGTTTGAAAATTGGCCCATAAATGGGGTAGTTAGGCGATAATCAATATTTCTGACGGGCAATTTGTGCGTTCGATTTTCGTTTTAATATTAATGGAGCAAACGGCAAACATGCACTTTCAAATAAAAAAATTAAAAAAAGAATACATGTAGTCGGCTTAAAAAATCAAACTCCCTTATGTCTTACGAAAAACATATTTTTGTCTAATCGATAGTTTGGGTTATATTGGCGAAAAAAAATTTTAATAAAAAAAAAAATGTTTACATTTTTGCTTTAAAAAATTTCATAACAAACTGAAAATGGTTCTAATGGTTCTTACGTGAGCTTTTCATTTTTAATGTCAAATTATGCTGTACAACAAAACTAAATTGTTTCAACTTTTTATAAATAAATATTATATCTACATCTTTCTTTTGTGTGGTGACTTATTACAAACTTGCCTCAAAAAGTCCGTTTTTATAGGATATTTTAGCACCAATTTGTGAAAAAATGCTAAATTAACCCTCAAACATATTTAAGGTTTTAAAAGATTTCTGGCGTTCAAGTGGAGTTTTGTGATTTAGTGTCTTGGAAGACTTATAATAGATGATTATAACAAATATTTTTGTAGAACATTTTAGCCCGCTACATCTTCGTTGAATGGGGATGTTTTTGCTTCTTTTTTAATAAAAGGTGGAAAAAGGCCCATGCAGCGAAGCGCTAAAGGATTAAAATGCTCCACAAAAATGTTCCTCGTGATGTTTTACATAAAAAACTGAACGTATCTTATACCTTCTACGCATAAGACTTAATACGCACAGAAAATTAACACAGAAATTAACAAGAAATATGTTCAATAAAACCATGTTCTTGAAAAAATATTAATTTCAATAACATTTGCCATTAACTTAATACAATACTTAGTTGTATGTATTTCTTTCCCATGCAGGTTATTTCTTTTCTTTTCATACATAAGTACTTAAAACAAGTTTTATTTCATTAAAAAAACTGGCATATGGCTCAGCTGTAGAGAGTATGCTTTGCGTAAGGGAAGCCCGGGTTCGTATTCCAGCCATGTCAACATTTTTTTTTAATTTAAATATATTTTTCTTGTGAAATAATTTTCTTATCAATATAGCGGAATTTTTTATCACAGGAAATTTGAAAAAAAAATTATTGAATATCGGGATTTTTGTTATCAAAAACAAAACTTATTTTTTCTGTGGTTCCCCAAAAACGAGTCCCAAATGTAAACTTTCAAAACGCCGATGCATGTATATTTGTTTCGTTTCTTCTACCAGAATCAGTCGCTAGAACTTTGTCAATTTAGAAAAAAAAATTATTTTATTGTACAGTGTTATTATTAGTAATAGCCATTAAGTTTACTTCAACAGATTTAAGCACACTTTAAGTACAAACTTTCAATTTTCTTAATTTTGCCTTTATTAATTAAGTTTTGAAATGCAATTAAAATTTTCATAATTACAGATGTCATATACATATTACGCACGATTTTTTGCTACTTTAAAATTGTTCTGCTGAACCAGGCTGCTTTTTATCGTGTAATTGTGTGGACTTGGTTGTTTTTCCCTTGAATGTTATTTCGGTTTTATGGAACAGCCAGCAGACGACAATTTCAAATGTGTTGAAAGATCTGCATAATGTGTGTTTGAGTGCAGTGAAATTCATAGGAAGAATTGAGTTACTTAATTTAAAACAAAATATCTTTAAAACTTGGTTATAATGTAAATTAAAAAAGTTCATTAATCTTTAGCTAGATACGGCCAGTGAAAGTCGCGTGGGCTCCTTATAGAACCAAGAGATATTTTGTGAAAAGGAAAGTAGACAGATATTTAGATTAGTTATATGTATTTATCTCTAATTCAATAGTATACCAACGGACGACACAGTCATCCGTATTCTATATCAACAAATATGTTATAAAAATCTTTTAAATGAAATAGACACACTATAATGCAATTATAATTAACATAATATGATTGTTTATATACTATTTATGCTAAGCTAATCTCTTTCGAAAATTACAATAATTTCCTTACCTCTAAGAAAAATTCAAAATGTTTGCACAATACTTTTCGTATCTCCTCTTTCTTACTTAGCAAAGATATACAAGAATTAAAAAAAAACAATTGTGCTAATTATTTGTTGAAATCCAAACAAATTTTTTACTAAACTAGTCATCGCAAAAAAAACAAAAAGAAATTTTAAAGGGGGAATTAACAAGAAATTCAATATTTTCCCAATCAAAATAACCGAGGAATAAACAAACGAAAAAATAAATCCTCATCAAAACTGCCAAACGACATGGAAAACCTCTTGCAACCATATTGTATGTCTTAAAGAAATAAATACTCACACGAAATAAACAAACAAATTAAAAATGAACATTAATTTTTGTGTTTTATTTGACGGAAAAACATGAATTTTCAATATTTGTTGCATTTTTCACACATCATAAAGGCACTGAAAATTGTGGAAATTAAAAACCAAGCAATCAGAATAAAAGATTGCAAGTCGTAGAAAAAGAAATAAGGAAAAGAAAGAGTGAAACAAAAAGTCATTTGCCCCTTGAAAATGGAAATAAAACTGGGAAAAAAGCATTGAATGAAAAATCAGAAATCCTTAGGGGACATGCAAACAGGGAGACATTAAAAAGATTTAAAAAATACATCAACAACAAACATAAAGTTGTTGTTGTTGTTGTTGTTGATTTTAATGATGAACACAAACATTTGTTCTCTTACAATGTAACTTCAGACTCATACATGAGCGAAAAAAATAAACAAAAAATCCCAACATACCATACAGCAATCGAAATGCAATACAACTTCGGAATAAGCTTGTATAAATAGTGGGTCTTGAGCTTTTCTTAACTTCGCTTATAATAATGTTTACAAAATGTGATTTCACAAGCAGTTTTTAACAATGCTTGAGAAACTATTATTATACACAACTGTTTCTTAATAATAAATAAATTAAATCGAATGAATTTGAAGTAAATAATAAGATTTTTCTTTTTCAACATAAAAAAATATATTAATTGTGGAGTTTATTCTTCAATTATGTAAAAAAGCTTATAAAAATATTATAAGATTTTCTATACAAAAGTTATTATAATATTAGTTTCGTAATCTTATTCTACAATTACTAGAACAAGCTTATAGTAAGCATGCACACACAGAAAAATTTCAATGTAAAATCGTCGAAAACCGGGTTAATTTAACATTTTTCGGTAGTGATTTTGCTTTATAGGCGTTAGTTCAACATGATTTACAATAATCTTGAAGGAACATTTATCCTTTTGAATTAAATATATCTAATGTTGAATTAATATTGCAGTACAGTTAAATCAAAATGAAGTTAATACTCAAATACGGACCATGTCAGCTAGTTTAATATGATTTATAATCACAATTGCGTCATGTTAATTTTACATTGCTTTATTCTTCTGTGTGCACGTATATTATTTTCAAAAGGGTTTAATTTTTTTACAATTGTTACGATAGTGTTTTTCAATATATTTTCAATCAAGGCTTATTTTATTTCTTTTTTTAAGAGGAGTAACACAAGCACAAGAAGTAACACAGGCAATTAATGCCTACCAGTTAATTAATTAATGTGTTACCTTCTTTGGGAAAGGGATAGTGTCGAAAGAACAGGTGATGAAGTGGGAGAGAGATAGAAAGCTTAATTCATTTACAACCCTGCTATTGCGCGTTTTTTGTAGAGCAGTGGTGCAAGCCCCTCTGGTGTCAAGTAAATTCATTGAGTTGTTTAAGCTGTGCAGCCATTTTTATTAGTTCTTTTACTTCGCCGACGATTCTGCTACAATACCGACGAAGGAGGGTGGTGTGAAGTGCATTAGGATATGTTAGTATTAATCGCTGCCAGTACTGCCAAGATGATGCGTGCTATGCCTTCATCACTTTAACAGTCCAACAACAACCAACACAATAATACACCAATGCACATGAGAAAAATGTATGATGTTGTTGGCTGGCCTGAAACTAGTCTTGAACTCAAGACCTCAGGTTTTGTAGTCAAACGCGCTAACCAGTCAGCCAACAGCACTGTTAGTGCCTATTAACATATTACGTAACGCTACCCCCCACCCGTCCCCGTCCTTCGTACCGCTTTTTACGTTATATGTAATTGGCACCTTATTATAATCTGGCATGTGATAGAAATCGATTGATTTAATTCGGCGACGATTTCAAAAACGAATTCTACTGAAAGATGACTTATTTACGTTTTTTATTATTTTGTATCGAAAACAATATTCTAATAAAATATTCTAAGCCTTGAACACATGAAAAGGGGTAAACAAGTCATCTTTCAAAAGAATTAGTATTCAAAATCGGCGCCGATTTCAAAACGAACGATTTCCATCACAAACCACAATAATTTTCTCAAGCCATTTTGTATGTTGGGATATTCAATCACAAATACTTTGGCACTCATTTATTTCCAGATTCGTTGTTGTTCGTTTTACGATTAAAGCCGAAATGTTTGAGGAATAAAATCAAATAAACAAACACTTTAGCGGTCGTATAAGTGAGTAAAATAATTGCAATAAATAAAAAAATTCAGTAGCAAAGATAATAATGACGACGATGACTTTAATACCCAGCAGCTTTGAAAGTGACAAAGTCATCCTTGCTGATTTGCCTGTTCTTCGATAATGCAATCTTCATAATTTGTTCTGGTCCTTCGAACCTTATCTAGTCAATTGATTCTATAAAACGGTGGAACAAATATAGAAGGATTTTGTATGTAATGCACATAACAATAGTAACACCCTCCATAAATTTCATAGAAAACGCAGCAAGTTTGTATCACGGTCACGCCCACCTCTTACATATTCTAAAAACTCTATTAAAGTTCTATTTTTTTACATGCACAAATGGAAAATTACAAAAAATGTTGTATGTAATATACATAACAGTAGCAACATCTTCTATAAATTTCGTTGAAATTGTAGCAAGGATAATATGTCCTGTAAAATATCCTTTAACCTACAATAGCTATAACTACTATGCTTCCATTGCTTTATGGACAAGGTCACAGCAAACTTTTCCATTAGTGGGAACAACAGAGAATCTCATGACAGCTTTGTTTCGTTTAAATCGCCCTGTCATGATGGTATCATGCCAAAGGCTCTATAGAGTGCGAAAAGCTATATCATCCCCTGAATTTCTAGATTCTACAAAATGTACTTCTCTCTCAGAAACATTCCGACGGTCTGGATAAAAGTTAGAGTGGGGCTTATCCCGAAAATTTATAGGAGAAGTCATGAAGGCGTAAAAGACTTCCGTCCAATCCGCCTTTCATTTTTCCTGATTAAGACACTGCAAAGACTCATAGACTCTCATATCATAGATAGTCGGCATGCTTCCATACACGCGTGTATAAGGTACTCCCCAATGGAATAGAACTAGTTAGAAATGTATGCAATAAACGTCCCGACTAGAAATTTTTATGCAAACACATTTGGGATCTAACTGGGATCCCAGTTCCGATGTAACGCAGAAACGTATTTGGGACCCAATTGGTTTCCTGTGGGGAAATATTCAAATCTTTTAAAAATTTGCTCAAATCGGGAAAATATCAAACTCTAATATTGAATTAAAATTGCTGAAGCTATCCAAGGGGCCAAAGTATGTAACATTTACCTCTGTTGAAGATGAGCAAAATATACGATTAAAAATCTGTGTAAGATTTTCCCAACAAGTTCCCAATATTTTCCCACTTGGAATGAACTTTTGTTAAGTCACTAATTTATAGATGGGCTATCCCAACAAGTTCCCGATCAAATCACAAATGGGATAACCCTTTTGGATGTGCCACATGCATTCCCAATCGGGCCCCAATATGTGTATTGGGAAAATTTCTAGTCGGGGTGGTGCATTTAATATTGCGATGTCATAGGACTGGACCCAGTAGTCCAGCTTTGTATTACATCGGACTACCCCAAAAAACTACGCCAATGTAACACCTACATAAGGTTAGGTTTGAAACTCTATACAGCACTCAAGTGTTACATAAACTATGTATTTGCAATCGTTAAAACGATAACACTTGACATGTTTACATATTCAGATATACTTAAATATAAAATCAAACTAAAAAAGTTTGTCTTGAGTAGAACAAAAATCAGAAAAATGGGAATGAAGAAAACTAAACCGATGGCAACGCTGGGAAAAAGTGCACTTTAATATCAGCTTGAGAGTGATTTAATTCTCGTATTCAATTTTCACGAAAAAGTTGTATATATAAGAATTAAAATCACATTCAACAGAGCCACCTGACAAGTGGTGATAAGCAAATACACGTGAGCACTGACAATGGAAGTGTAGCGGCTTCCGAAAGTGGCGCTACTATGTTCTGCTGTGTACGTTGAAAAATTAAGTTGATGTTAATTTTTCCCTTGTTCCTTAGAATCAGGCGCGGATACAAGGGGGGAAAAGGGGATATTCCCCCCCGAGTAAATTTCTATAGAGTTTATAAAACAAGTTTGGAAAAATAGTATGTTTTACTTAGAAGTTCCCCCCCGAAGAGCGCAAGCTGGATCCGCGGCTGTTTGGAATATTAATCATGCCCAATTCTTTCTGAATATTATAACGTTACGAACCTTAGCCTAATAATCAATTTGGATTCACGATAACACTTGACGTTGAACTACAACTCTTGCTTGCAAATGACATGGTCCATGACTCCATTACATGGGTCCATGTTGTAACTAGTTCATTTCAACTAAACCACGTAGAGAAACAATTTCTGCAGGGTTTACATCTGGGATTAATTGGCACATAGTAATAGTGACAAGACGTATTTAGCAATTTTATGTAAAACACTACGAAAAAAACTTTGTGAACTATGTTAACCCTCAAACTCTTCGTTGTATGGGTCTTTTTGTCCCTTTCATAAAAAAGGGGCAACAACTCCCCTTCAGTGGTGATATAGCAAGCTGAACAGTTAGTTCTACAAAAATATTTGCCATAAAATTCTACCATGGGTCTGTAAAAGGCACCCAAGTTACAGACCCAACTTGAACGTCAGAAAACATTCAAAAATTGAAATGTGTTTATAAGCCAATTTCGTACTTATTCACACAAGTACTCGGCATAAGAAATCTTGGAAGCCTTACGTTTAAGGTAAATGGTTGTTCAGCCCTTTTATGTAAAACACCCCGAAGAATATTTTTGTACAACATTTCTGCCCGTTATATCGCCGCTGAATGGCTGTTTTTGCCCCCTTTTCAACAAATGGACAAACAGAGTCATTTAACGAAGAGTTAGAAGGGTATAATGTTCCACAAAAATGTTCTTGCTGATGTTTTACATGAAAAACTTAACACATATAATACCTTAAACGGTGAGCTTACAATATTTTCTCTGCTGAATCAATATAACTATGTTCAAAATGGAGGGAAATTTAAATTCCCCTAAAGTGAGTCCCAGATGTAAGTTTAAAAAATGCAGATACACGTTTATATATATTGATGACCTCTACCAGAATCAGTCCTTAGAGCTTTGTTATTTCGAAAATAGTTTGATACAACTTGCTTTCCGAGATGTTGATGTTGGGAAATACTTGAGCATGTTAAGGATAAGAAATATCACCGCAAGATAAGTCAAAATGGGCGTGCGGAGGAGCATCTCATGGTGGGCTAATCTCTCCCTTGCTTTGGCTTATCATTGTAAACTGGATAGTTTTTAGACTAGACGCTGATGGAGCCACGGTTGGAGCATTCGTGTACAATGTGGTACTAATTGTATCGGTGATGTTTATGGACGTGATAAATAATATCATGTCCAATGCTTGGGGCACACTCAGCAAATGGAGAATGGACTGTGGTCTAGCAGTAATCGCAAACAAAATGGAACTAGTACGATTTACCACAAATAGGAAGATTCAGAACCTTCGATTACCTCGGCTGCAGAACGAAGAACTGTCCCTATCGTATAATGCAAAATATCTAGGAGTTATCCTAAACTCAAAACAATCGTGGAATTGTCACGGTTGCTTATTACTCCAGTTGTAGGAAGTTTGGTTCCAAATCGGATTCCAAATGGATGTACACAGCAATTTTACGTCCCATTTTGACTTTCGGATCAGTAGTACGAAGTATGAAATATATGGTAGAACTATACAGAATACAAAGATCTGCTTGCATCGGGATTGCAGGTTGTTTACGTAGGTACTAGGCCTTCGAAGGTTCTGAAAGCTATTCTAAACTTAATTCCGATTAAACTTCATATATTGGCTATATCCTAAAGTAATGCGACGAGATTGGCTGAATATCAAGAACTTATGTTCATGCCATGATCTTGGATAGGAGACCACCGGTACGGAGGAAACGTTCTGATTACGTGATACCTCAAGTGGGCTTTTATAGCCCTTTCAAAGTCTTACTTCAGTCCAGACGAGAGTGGAAGGGACTTAATACAGAAATAGACTATGATTTCATGGCTTACAATGATGGAGCAAGGATGCTCTGCGATTTTGGCTTTGGAGAATATTCGTATGATCTTAGCGTATGGCACTCCTTCCGACTTTCTGATAGAGCAACTGTATTTTAGGTTGAAATTTTTTCTATAAGAGAAGCAGGCAGTGTGCTGATTGACAGCAGGGTCCATGGGAGAATTGGCACTTTTATCGACAGCCAGGCAGCCACGCACCTTTCTTTCAACTCTAGTTAATCAGTACAAGGATATGCTATCTTATCTAGTTCCCCGCACATAGCAACTTCCCTGGCAATGAGCCGACGACAGAGCTGACTCTGGTCTGGATGTCTCCTCCACTGCTAAATCAGTTGCCATGACTATCTTTAAAAAGCTGAAGATAGATGGCATAAGCTGAGCACCTGTAAGGTAGCTATGATATCCGTTCAGCACAATTAACAAACAGAAACCCTAAGGTGATCTTGAGGCTCGTCGCAGTAGTGACGGGAACCTGGGTAGGATAGGCCTTTTTTACAGTGCGTTCTGCCATAGCTGTCGTAAACAAGGTAGAAAAGAAACAGTAGGTGGAAACCTTCTTTTCGAGTGTCCGGCCTTGCATCCCTCGAGGCACAAATTTCTGGGCAATCATATTCTAGAAGACCTATCGTAGATATCAGAGGTTGGCTTAGGCAAGATGATTAGATATGTCAATGTGACAGGATGGATCTAGTACCGATTAACGGATACGAGAATTGGGACTCGGACGTATATAGGTTGACACTGATGAGTGGAGTGGTCTGTCAAAACAGAAATATTTTGATTGTACTTGCACGTAGCAGGCAGCCAACGTAAACCAACCACCAGCTATAACTTATTTCCGTTAACTGCACGCCACCATTGGAGAAAGTCATCAGAACTAAAGGGTGCAAGGACAATAATTTCTTGTACACAAGTACACAAGTAGAAAATGAACTCTTTCTCTACAAATAAATTTTTCACAAACAATATTAAAAACGTCAACGACTACTGCAATAGCAAATGTAATGATACCACAAGGAGCTGAAGCATCATTTATGCCATAAAACCGAATGACTACAAAGACACTCGTATAAAAAAAGAAACCAACAATTTTAATGTCATAACAACAAAAACAAATAAAGAATGTCACTAATACCGCCTGTACGTTGTTATTATTGCTTTTAATAATGCTGCAGTTGACTACAATGATGACTCCCTATTTGACTGATAGACTGGCGAACTAACTAAGAATGCCATAATTTATGTGCTAAAAATCTAAAGTCTGATTTGAATAATAATTAATATTAATACAGAGATTGTGAAGAATCAATTTCGAATAATCCTTTTTAGAGTTGAATATGAAATATTAAATGGAAATAACTAACTCTATGTATCCACGTTGCAATTTTTATTGCGACAATTGTCAAGCTGCATATAATAAATACAACCTGTAGAAAGTAGTTTAATATTCATTATGGAATTTCACGATTGCCGGCAATAAACATTGCTACGTTGAGACGTAGAGTAACTCTAATAAATTAAAAATTTCATATATTGAAAATGTTCAGGTTTCAAAAATTCCTCAAATCAAAATGAGTTCCAAAGTAAATGTATTCTTGTATGCAAATTGTCTATATTGCGAAAATTCCGATTTCCCCCAAAAGAGAGAAGAACAGCAATTACCGATCTCACAATTGTTTATGGTCCTTCAAGCCGGATTGTTATTGCTGAAATTGACAGCGCTTCAAACTTTTCTTATTCTTCTTCGCAACAAATTTAAACAAATTAATTTACTCTTTTGCATTCTGAATTCAATGCCTGTTACTCCTCCTCTATTCACTTAGTTTCCTATTTGTCATGTCTATAAAGGGACTCCGTTAACAAAGTCAACTGAAAATTATATAGAAAATGCTAAAATTATAAGAAAATCATAGAAAATTTTTCCAGTCTATAAAACCATTATTTTATATTTTCAAAAAACATATCTGCTTGATTTTTTTCTTTCGCTAAATCGAATCTAGCAGGAGCTTTTGCAGTGGTAGTGGTGTTATGGCTTCCCCCATGAGTAAAATACACATTTGTGTTTTGTTGGGTGTTGTTGTTGTTGTTTTTTGTTATGAGACTCATTTCAGAAATGCCATAATTTCAACGCTAGAACGTAAATGAGAAAAAAAAAACGTAAATCTATATTTAAAAATACACAATTTTTAAATTTCATTTTTATTATACTCTTTTCTTAACATCACCACTCTATGGATTAGCATTGTTTTTCTTTGTCTGCACATTTGATCCATAGGTTTTTACTACAATCTCGTCTAAGAGGCATAATGGTGTGTCATTATAAGTATTTTTTGCAGACTAAAGTCTTCTTTCTTTATTAAATAATGTGGACACGTGTTAATTAAACGAGCAGTTGTAGCTTTCAAACCAGGGACCATGCAAGGAAGACATAAAAATGGAACTGTTAAAGGTATTTTTCTTTTTTGCAAAGAACGATCAAAAATTAAAATTTATAATTTGATGTAGGAAATCATAAATACTGCGAAAGATAGGAAGGAAAGCTTTTCCGAAAATACAAGCCAAAAAAATATTTATTTCATTACACTAGTTTACAAAAACAACTGAACATTGAAAATTAGATGTTTTCTAAGCTTATTTAGGGTCATTGAAACATAAATATGAAGTCCATTTATTTTATTTCTTTTTTCAAGAAAAGTTTTCGCGAAAAAGATACTTTTTCTGTTCTTTTAGTCATTGCCAAAAATATCGAAAATGTTTCAACGTTTTTTAAAGTCTCAATGCCTTAAAAATAGAAAAAAGAGGATTTTTAGACGTTGTTTAAAAATTCATTACTCAAAAATGTTTAATCCAAATATATTTAGTTACTGATCGGCAGTATGGTCGTCCACCACAAGTAAGAAATGAGACGTAGATCAACTATATACACTCTAATACATTACTTTAAATTTACGTCTAAATTTGTGTTGAAAATTTCTCCTTGTCTAAAATTACATCGATTTTGTAGTTATTTTATAAAAGAAAAAAACTTTCAAATTAAACATATTTAGTCCAAGTAGAAAAAATGTAACATAAAGTATAATACGGCTATGGCTAGATACGTCATGGTAGATACGTCAGACTATCAGTCAGGAGGTCGCGGTTCAAACCTGCACGCAGCCAATCGCTTTTTTTTTAGTAAACACATTTTGTTGAAAAATAATGCGTGTGTAATTTTAGGTCGATAATAATCTGTAAAGTGTTGCCGACTATTATCGACCTAATTTTCAACAAAAGTGTTTTAGAGTGTAGAATGCAGAGATCTGCTTGTGTCGGGATTACAGGTTGTTTAAGTACACAGAAAAAAAATTAAAATGCGCTTTGATTGAAAATTCCGAAGAAGTGAGTAAAAAAATGTTTAGATTAGAAAATTCGTAAATCCAAGTAAACGAAATTAATAAATTTTTTTTTTGATTTTCATTAATATAATAGGATAATATCAAACAATAAATTTACTTGAAATTTTCCAAAAAAAAAAAAATTAAACAAGATTATGATAATAAAAATTTTATTAGGAAATTTTCGACTAATTTTTTTTATATTGGAATTTATTTATATTACTATCGATTGATTATACACTTTTGAATTTGTTTTTGGTCTTGTTTTATATTTTTACTCACTGTTTGTTATATTAACTTCAAAGTGGTATCGAACTGAGTTCCTTCAGGTTTGAAATCCAACGCACCAACCACCCGGCCAAAAACGCTATTGAAAAACGACAGCAATAAGTTCACATAAACTTTCTGTTACATATACTTAAATTTATATCAATGCGCATCCATAACAGATGAAGTTAACTCTCTTTCTCTGTGGTGTCTTGTGCATATTAAATTTTTTCTTAATGCTATAAAATCGTTGAATATTGATATTTTCGAATGAAATTTTGCAGATACTCGTATATAGGAATTTATGTACTAAGTACTATGCAAGAAATCCAAAATGCTACATTAGACAATTTTGCCCATGGCGTCCACACTTGATCCAAGGCCCATTTAACACTTTGCCAAATAGCTACGTACCCTCTAAAACACTTTTGCTGAAAATTAGGTTGATAATAGTCGGCAACACTTTACCGATTATTAATGACCTAAAATTACACACGCATTATTTTTGAACAAAATGTTTTTACTAAAAAAAGCGATTGGCTGCATGCACGTTTGAACCGCGACCTCCTGACTGATAGTCTAACGTATCTACCATTCAGCCATAGCCGTATTATACTTTATGTTAAATTATTTCCACTTGGACTAAATATGTTTAATTTGAAAAGTTTTTTCTTTAATAAAATAACTACAAAATCGATGTTATTTTAGACAAGAAGAAATTTTCAACACAAATTTAGACAATATATGATCGTAAATTTTAAGTAATGTTTTAGAGTGTACACATAAGGGTTTTCAGAAGTGGCAGGTCCAACTATATATATTCCGAAATTCAATTATTTTTTGCCGTCGATTCACGTCTGTGGAGATACCTTTCAGATAAGTATACATTTGCTATATCTTTCCAAAGAATTTTTTTTTATATATATAAAAGAGTGATGGTGTTTCTTTTTTTTAACAAAATTGTCGAAAATTTAGTATTTTTCAAATTTCTATTTGAACATTTTATATTTTTCAATTTAGACGGCAGAATTTCATGAATTTTTTTTCAACTCTTTTAAATTTTGTTCTTTAACTAACGAAGAAGAATATTGGACCAAAGTTTTGGAAAATTGAGAAATTTCAAATTTCAAATGAGTATAACTCACTAACTATGGTTTTTGAAAGTCTGTGCATAAAATAAGAGGTTTGTAACTGTTCAAAGTTGTGGTTGAAGTCTACTGACGATTTGGTAAAAGCGCCAATGAAATGCATATAGACAATTGCTTAATAACCATCAACAAATAAATTTCATTTAAAATATAAGATATAAGTATACAACCAAATATGTATCTTTTAGATCTTACAAAGGGCTATAATACGCCAAAAAAAGTTTTGAGAACGGATGAGAAACAAAAAAGTGGCAAGCAGTAAAAAATTTTACATTGGCGAAGTGCCCTAATTTGAGACTTTATACTTCCGCTCCTGAGCAAGTAAGAAGGCTTATATTTAAAACATAGATAGAAATACTCCTCTGCCATGGTGAAAATCTTCCGATAAAGCTGATCCTGAACTTTTTTCCCTTCACTATTTACACGTTATTAATTTCCTTAAATACGTGTGAAGTATTTTATTTAATGCGTCCCCTGCTACTACTTAAAATGCATATAAAAATCTTATAATTCTCACATAGAAATGTCAAAAAAAATTCCTTGAATAGTTTTCTTCCAACAACAAAATAATCTAAAAAAAATTAATGACCAAAATATTTTCCCATAAACTTTAAGAATTTTAAGAAAAACTAAAAAGAATTGAATAGAAATAGAAAACAGCTTTAATTAAATGCTTTTTTTTTAATTATGAGAAAAACTTCGATGATTGAGCTGTGGGCGTTGAGGTTTCATTTGTTCGTACTTTATCGACTGGAATGGATGGAAAAAACTTTTAGAGCATGAAATAAAAAATTGAACTATTGATCATTTTAATAGACAATTTTATTTGTTTAAGTGGCAGTTTGCTGTATTTGTTCTTCTGGTTTAATTACAATTAAAATGTCGACAAAACAATGTAAGAGAACAAATTTCGATGCGAATATTATAAGAAAAAGTCATAGAAAAGATATTTGAACTGTAATAAATTACTAAAAGGAGTATAGATATTAGAAACAGGCCAAGATAGCATTAAAGGCAGTTAGTTAAAAGAATTAAATAATATTTCATAGCTAAAAAGTGATCAAAGTTCATGAATCAACCTTATATTGCGAAAGCATTCCAACTTTCAAATCTGAAATCTTGCTCTCTCTCACTCCCACTCTTTCTCTGTCTAATAATTGTTTGAATGCAAGAACGTGTATGCTATTCTCAAAGAAATTTTTTTGAGATTTTTCTTTATGATTACATTGTTTAATAAACTGTAATTTTATGAGTAAGTCATTTCAAGAGTAGTTTTTCATTTAATTTTGACTTTTAAGTGACAGATAAGGGGTTTAAGAAGTTGTGAACATAAATATGTGTGGTATTTATTAAATAAAAGATACTTTATGTATTAGAGAAACACAAACAATACACAGACTTTTTCATAACAAATACAACTAAAATTGCATCTTTTAGTTAAAGTGCAATACAAATAAAAGGTTTGCAGACGCAACACAAAATATAGCAGAGGCCAGATGTCATTAGTTTATATGTGGCTAATTCTTATTACATATGCTTTTTTCTTGTCTGTTGAAAGTGGAGTAAAACAGTTTATAAAATAAAAGCATAAGTTTTAAAATGAAAACTGCTATAGTATGATTTAATAGATAATAAATAAATAAATGTACATAAGTTTTGCTTGTGTAAGACTACTGTTCATTATGTATTAAAAACGAAGAACGAAAATACTGTTTTACTCTTCTTCATACAAAATGGCGTGTCCGTAATGCATGCTGTTGATTTTCCACATTAAGAAACTATGAATTTTTCCAAAAATGAAATTAAAGTTATATCGGTTTTAGAACATTTGCAGTTGTTTCTCTTATTTTAAACATTAAATTCTTGAAAAATATTAGAAACTATAATTTTTATTTAATTGTTGTTGTCCGCAGTCTTGTGTATTGAGCGTTATGCTTTTTTAATGCGCTTCATTACTCAGTTTAATTATTAAAACTGCATTAACAACATACACTAAAATAACAGCGTAGGTTCGTACTTCTAAATATTTAAAAGTTTTGTGAACTTTGTTAAATACAGTAGTTTTGATTTAACTGCTTTTTGCTTCAGTGCACTTTAGACTTAACTGCTCAAAATTATAAATTTGTGCCACTATTCTTTAAATTCCCATACAAATTAATTTTTCAAGTGCACTTTTTATACCTGCACTTTTAAGATAAGTGCCTTAAATTTTTGGCATTTCAAAAAATCAATATTAGCTGAATTTTGACTTAAGTGCACAAAATATTTATTTTCTGTGATTATTCTTCAAAATGCTTTTTTAAGTGCACTTTGTATACCAGCTCATTTGACATAATTTTTGCAGAAGAAAATATTGAATTCGTATAAAAGTGTATTGAGCGTTACGTAAAAAAATTTTTTGTAATATAATCTATCTATAAATTTTAGGACGTTAAGGAAAAGTTAAGAGCAGCTGAAGGATAGAAACGATACAAAGAACATTATCTGTTTGCACATTTCTGGGTTTCTTTGAAAAAAGTTTACTTCTTTCGTACTGTGAGTTGTTATATTATCAAAGGATGTATTAGTTAGGTCGTATTATTTGTAATTGACGTATCTTTGACATTGCTGTTGGATTTTATTAAAATAAACCTTATTTGCTCATGTATAAATGTTTGAAAGAATTGTTTTAAAAAATACAATTTTCTTTTATTTTTCGATGTGAATTCAAGTAAAAAATTTAAAAAGTTGTCATAACTTTTAATATTATCCTGCGATTGCTATATTTTTTTGTTTTTAAGGCGTAGATGTATAGTGCTTTCAAACTCCTTATTCATATATTGTGGAGTACTTTTTTTTCGTAAAAATCACTCCCTGAACAACCGCGAAAGCAAATGTAACGCTCAATACACGAAATTTTTAAAAAATCGAAACATATAATTTTATTTCAGGATCTATTGCATGAGGCGAAAACTATAAAAGCAATACCATCTTCTCATATTTCATTTAGTTACATTAATAAACAAAAAAAAAAAGCACAAAATGTACCTTTAGAATGAGAATCAGCCATGAATGTATAAACATGAGCATTTAAATGATCATGAAAAAAATTAATTCATTTGTAGTTTTGTTTGTATTATTTTAACAAAATATATAGTACACCAAATACTTAGTAGCTATGTATCGTATCCCTCAGATACGAATACATCAATATTAATTGAGATTTCTGCCCCTTTTTTACACTTACATACATATTTCTTTCAAATATTTAAGGTTGAAAGAAAATATTTGTTCAAACACTGCTTATATGTATTGGTTTGTTGCAGTACATGTGTATTTTGTACAATTCTAATTATTTTCTTTTTTCGTTTTTTATTTTGTGTTTAAATTTACTTGTAACCCGATACGCTAAATATCTTTCTTATTCATCATTCAGCAAAAGCAAGTCCTTGTTTCAAAAACTCAGATGAAAAATTGATTGTTTTAATGTCTCAATGTCATGTCATTCATGAACGAAAAATGAAAATAACCAGTCGTTAAAAACTCATAAAATTAAAATGACAATTTATGTAGAACTGAGTGTGATGTTTTTATTTTAAATATTTTGAAATTTTAAAAGAGAAATCTTCGAAAGATAAAAGTTTAAATGATAATTAATGATCAGAAAATATTGCAAAAATATCATAATTATTTAATGAATTCTAAGAACTTTAAATTATTCATAGGTTTTTGTATAAATTCTAGATACTAAATATTTAAAAAAGTACATATGAAAATAAAAATAAAATCTCTTTTAAAAATTAAAAAAAAAAACTATAATTGCAAATGTACTTTTAAGAATGCAATAGAATAAATTTTTAATTTGAAAACTACTGACATCTGTGATTGTGACATCGTATCTGCTAAAGGCTTAAACAGTTAATCCGATACCGATACTGATATATTGGCGATACTTTCGATTTGCCGCTATATATCTATCGACGATATTTTTGTTGCCGATATAACCACACTTTTGTAAGTGAATTTTTTTATTAATAAACATACATATATTTACATTCTGTGGACGCGGTGACGCCCGTTTTTCTAATCATAATGTTTATATCCTTTTCACTAAAAAATATTTTTGGTTTTCCTACTAATGAGAAACTGCGAAACGGACAGACGGACATCGAGTCCAAAATGAAAAATTAAACAACGGGACAATAATCTCGAAGTATGGATCCGAAGGTAACGCAATTACGGTGAATGGCGACCGTTATAGATTCATATATAATTTTATTAAAATAATGATAAGATTTCATTAAAATAATTTCATTTAAATAATTAAAAAATTTCATTAAAATAACAAAATAATTTCATTAAAATTGTGAAATAATTTTGTACAAACAATTAAAGGTTTTCATTAGTTATGAAAAATTATTGCATCAATGCAATTATTTCATTAATCCAACGAAGCGTGACTTTAGTTGAGTTTTAATGAAGTTTTTCATTGGCTTAATGTCGAAAATCATAAAATTTATGAACAAAACTCTTTCAGTGTAATATTGGTCCTACACTCATTCACTTTAATTTTTTTATGTAACAATTTAGCTCTAAAGCTAGAGCCAATTAAAAGAAAAGTAATTAATACACTCTAAGGGCCTATTCACATATTACGTAACGCTATTTTCGGAGGTTTTAACCCCCCCCCCCTAGTAACGCTTTTTAAAAAAATTTCAGTATAAGGTATCTAATCCGTAACAAATCTTTAATCCCCCCTGGCCCCTAAAACAGTACTTAAAATTTAGGATCATATATTGTCTAAATTTGTGTTGAAAATTTCTGGTTGTCTAAAATTGCATCGATTTTGTAGGCATTTGCAATAAATAAACATAATTTGTCTAATTTGACTTTACAAATTAAACATACATATTTAGTTCAAGTGGATAAAATGGTAGAAAAAGAATAATATGCCTATGGCTGATAGGTAGATACGCCAGACTATCAGCCAAGAGGTCGCGGTTCGATGCTGCAGGCAGCCAACCGCTTCGCCGCTAATTTTTTATTTGTTTAAGTAAACATATTTTGTCTAATTTTAGGTCGATAATAATGAGTAAAGTGTTGTCTACTATTATCGACCTAATTTTCAAGAAAAGTGTTTCAGAGTGTAGGTCGCAAACATCATCATCACAAGTAGAAAATTTACCAGCAAGAGCTAACCAGCAAAAAAGATTTCGTCATCGAGTGAACTTATCGTTTTTACAGTTTCTTAGATTGATAACCAGACTCAAATATGTCTATCATATCTATAAAATATTTAATGTGATGGAAAAAGTTACAAATTACTCTAATGTTCTATTGCAGCTATTTTTTTTTTTAATTTTCTTTAGTTTTTTATAACAATTCATCAAAATTTCTAACATTCCTCAAATGCACACACTTATAGATAAAGATTCATTTGTATGTATTTAAGCAAGAAAAAAATTCATACGAAAATTTAATTAAATTCTTAATTACGCGTACAAATACCATAAATTCATTAAATGCAATTCACACATACTCTCTTTTTTGTTCAAAACTGCAGCCACATTTTACATTAAGTACGATATACATACAAACAAATATTTAGTCTAAGGAAATGCAATTATAATACTCACACAAACATATAAAAAATAATAGTAATATAGCCCAGCAGTTCTGAAGAGTGACTGTCAATTTAAAAGCAAAAAGAGGTCGTCGCTAAATAACAAACTTGGGAACGTTTATTTTATTTGAAAGATTATAACATAGGGGAGAAGAAGTATTCAACATTAATGCCAGTATCTGCCTTTCGGTCTAAAGGGTCGTTTCCGCAGACAACGTAATCGTCGAAGAAAACGGAACGAAACCGAAATTCCATACATTAGCAAAGAAAAAAAGTTCTGAAACGAACTTTTTTTCGTGTATACCCTCTAGAAGGAAGGTCATCTGTGGGGCTACCGGTTGCAGTAGTGCCAGTGTATGCTCACTGGCTTGGGCTCGAAATAAAATCGCTGGAGGATAACTTCCTATTTAGCTTGGTGTGGGGGAGACCTTTGGTATTGTTTCACTTTCTACTAGACTTGCGAAGGCCATCCTACTTCTTTTAGGAACTTATACGCACGTCCGTAGCTCTGTTATATCAGATATTGGGTAGTGAAATATGTATAAGTTTTATGTGTAATCGCTTAAAGGTCAAGGTTTGGTAAAACGGAATTGCCATTTTTCCCAGAAAGCGCGGCGTCAAGGTGTAGTTAATCACCAAGATGGAGAACTATTCCCCTTAGGTGGCAATATATGTATAATCAGAAAACGAATTATCAAGCTTCAGAACTACTGGGCTTACACATACTTAAATAGAAATCAAACCAAGCATTCAAACCCTGCATACATACGCTTACTTAATGATTGTAATTCTGTGCCCAAACATCCATCTATAAATGGCAGACAAACGGAGAAGGCCTCTTCTGATGGATTGAAATCATTACCATGATATGAACGCAAGTGCAAGTAATTTATAAGGGATATACAAGTACATACTTAAACATATTCACATAAATGCATTTCAACATACATATCTACATCTGTATAATTGTATGTGAACGTATAACTTGCATACATACGTACATTCTTTGAAAAAAAGTAGGAAGTTTAAATTTTTGCTTTCGGCTATTTTATTTTATTTTTATTTATTTATTTTTTTTTGTTAAATTAAAATTAAAAGGCAATACATAATTATTTTGCAGCAACGTTTTGAGCATTTGAAGCTCAAGTTAGATTACTTGTAAAGAAAGTGAAATTTCTGTAGGGTTAGTCACAGTTTAAGGGGTTGTTAATTGGCATAACTTTTGAACAGTTGCTGCTAGTTAGTGATTTAATCTTAATCAACTAAAATTAAACTCATAGAAAAATTCGTCTTCGGATTGATGACGCCCTGTCATCAGAATTGTGATATCAATATTATGACAAATGTCATCAATAAAGCGAAAACTGACTTTGATTTGGTTGTCATATTTTAAGTGTCATCTATGCTTAACATAACATAAATTTGATGACACATTTTGTATATTATTAGCGGGCAAAGTATGTATAAGAGAAAAATATGTACATACACTGAAAGAATTTCGTTAGAGTTTTTCCCAAGTTTAGTGAAATACATATTTCACAATATATATGAAATTTCACGAATATTGTGAAAGAATTTCATTACAATTGTTTCATTAGCTTTCATAGTTTCTGTAACCAATTTCATTGGATTTATAACAACAACAACAACGACAACAAAAACGATTTAAACTTTGATCAAATGTTTTGGTGGATATCTAAAAAGCTTTCAATATATTCTCTTAAAAATTAAAAAATTTATTAACGAACATATGTTTTTGTACGTCATAATTTCAATAAAACCTATTTCATAGTTTTGATGAAAAATTTCATTAAATTTATGAAAGACAGATGAAATAAATCACATCTACATTAATATCTTGCCTATATATTTTTATTTTCATAAAAACAAATTCTTATTTATTTCAACAAAATATTTTTGTATGATTGTTGTTTTTGTACACTTTCTTATTATTATACACTCATAGAGCACATTGTTTTGAGAGCGCTGTTGGCTGAAGTAGCTAAGACGTAGCCTATAAAGCAAATGATGAAAATCAAGAACGTGTGTTCGATACTGTGAGCGGGTTATCCACATTACAAATTTTTGTGATGTATTTTTGGCATGGAATTGCCAATAAAATTCAATAAACCAGTTTAATCATTTTTTTTTTTTAAATAATGCAGTATGTTAAATGAAATAATCATATAAATTCATTCAAATAATGAAATAATATTGTCAAATTAAGTAGATATGTTCTTTAGCTTACCGAAAATATTAATTAAAATTTTCATTAAAATAATTTTAACGAAACTTGTTTTATTAATCTAACGAAACGTGACATTGGGTGGGTTTTAATGAAGTTTTTCATTGGCTTAATGTGGAAATTTACAGAATTTATGAAGAAAATTCTTTCCATGTATTTTCTAATTTTTGCAATTTGTATTTAAAAACAAATTTAGTTGTTTTTTATGATTTTCGTTCTTAAACGACATTACATTCATCATAAAAATGATTTTAAAAAAAACGCACGGAGTCATGGAACACCGGGTTGGTTCGGCCTACCCCCTATCGGCTGGGGCCTGCCGGGTTCGGCCGTCTACTTGCGGCCTTATGTCAGATGCCCCTCATCTTTATCGCCCTGACCCTCACCAAAAATAAACATTATAATTTAAAAACAAAAATTTCACCTACATTGATGACACAAAAGTATGTGAAGATATTAATTTCAACCCTTGGATGAAAAAAGAAGACACTTCTCAAGAATTTATCCGAGCAACTGGTGTTTAGCCGAAATACCTTCATTTAGCAAGAAAACCAACCATTTGCCAAGACACAAATCTGGTCAAAGGATTCCCAAAATCTAGAACAATAATTCTTGCGAAAAAAAACCGCCTACAAAATAGGCGTGGCACCGCCCTCATATTTTATCATCATGTACTTTTACGAGAACTTATTGTGTGTGCGAAGTTTCATAAGAATCGGATAAGCAGAAGTAGGTAAAATCAATATTTACTTTTCATGGGCGTGGCACTGCCCACTTTTCTAACTGCAATGTTGTATAGTAACGATAACTAAATATTTATGCACAGTTTCACAAGAATCTTCTAAGTAGAAGTAGTTAAAATGCTAATTTACTTTTCGTGGGCGTGGCACTGCTCACTTTTTTGATTCTCATATAGTATTTAAACAGAAGCTTAATGTGGGTGTAAGGTTTCATAAGAATCAGTTGAGTAGAAGTAGTTGAAAACTAAAGTGTATTTACTTTGTATGGGCGTTAACCGCCCACTTTTCAACGACACCAATCTGGAAGTACATCCTTTTGAATAGAGAAAAAAAAATTCGAAATCGGTTTTTTTGAGGGGACATACATAAAAATAAAATAAAATAAAAATACATGACGAATTGATAACCTTTCTCCTTTTTTTTGAAGTCGGCTAAAAATATCCTCGAAATCCCACTAATTCCCCGGATTCCCAAAAACTAGGACATTAATCTCCTCTAAATCTCAGAAGCTCCCTGGGAATCTTGGAACTTCCGGGGAAAACAACACCAGCACCAAAAATCGCGAAAATACCAAAACGGCCTGTTCCCTTCGTTTTGAATTGTCATTACCAGTATTCGTTACAAGTATTTTTTTATTTAAAAAAAATTCTTTTTACCCCGCAGCATAAAAAACATTTATATGCCATACGGAACTTCGTGTCAATACCAGTAAAATCTACAACCCTACAGAACAGTGCACACAAAAAAAATTATCACCAAAAAATTTTCAAACAAAAGTTTGTCTAAAAATAAATTTAATTTTCAGTAAATGGTCTTTACACAATCAATAAATTGTTTGCTTGACTCTTATTTAGGACGCAAACACCAAAAACAAAAACTGTGTCATAAAAAAAAGCCGACATACACACGACATACATACAAATAACAACAACAACAATGATAGCAAAATTAACGCGATTGTACCAAGTTTGTTTACTGAAGATTTTTGAGTGAATTAATTCGTTAACGTCTTTAGATAAAGATTCAGAGTTGAACGCATTTAACAAAGTGAAATTTCATAAATGCTTAATGGATGATGATGATCCAGACAAAATTTTGTTTGATATGTTACAAAAAATTTTTTAAATTTTTTTGTTTGATTAAGTAAACTATTTTGTTTAATATTTGTTAGTATTTTTAGACTAATTGTTTTATAAATTTAGACAAAAATATTGTTTGATATTTTTCCGAAAATCCACTAAATCTTTTTGTTTAACTTAGTAAATTGTTTTGTTTACAATTTGTAAATATTTTTAGAAAATGTGTTTTTTAGATTTAAACAAATTGTTGAGTTATTTTTGTCTATATTTATAAATTTGCTTGTAGGTCCGTTCCTAGACAAAATATTTACTATTTCATTGAATTCGTTCACAGAAAATTAAATTTAGTTTTTTTTTTTGTGTACATTCACAGAGAAAACACGAAAGCGAACGGGAATATGATAGTTCGTCTTCATATTGATGACACTTGTACTGCGTCGCAACAACATTAAAAAAATTATGTTTATGTTGGCTCTGTGCTGTCGATATTTTTGAAATGGTGACGTGATTGAGGTAGTGAAGGCGCTGGCTTATAAACATACGATGAATTGAGGAGCCTGAGATCAAGACCGACATAAAAAAATAAACAAAATTATAAAAAGTTAAATTTAAATAAAAACAAGAAAAAAATAAGAAAATTTTAAATATAATTTTTTTAGATCATTCCATTATTGACATAAGTTTCATCTGTCAAGATGACCAAATGTCATCAAAATGATGAAAAATTTCACGAAGTCAAAAACAAAGGGAATTATCATAGTAAAGATGTTAGCACTAGAACGTTTTTTTCAATGCATACTAACTAAGTTAGCTTAATTCCTCCAACTCAAAATATACAACTACATTTAGAGTTCGAATTGAGCTGAGGTAGTTAGCTAAAAAATGAAATTGTACTAGTCGACAAAATACCCATTTTTTGCGTAACTTCTTTCTCGAACTTCAGAATACTATTAAACTTTATTTATCTACGACAACTTCTCTAAATTTTTTTAGTAATGCATTTATTTTATCTGTGAAACTGTGACTAATTAATGCAAATAAATTTAGTCTCAAACTGTAACAGCCCTTATTAAGGCTTATGGATTCTTTTCAGCCTTAAATACTTCGTCTGTGATTTTTATCATCTTTATATCAATTTGTATTTCTTTAATAAATTACACTCTACTCGTATGCATTCCTTTTGCATTGAGAAAGCACAAGTACAAGCTTTTGAAAACATTTCAATTGAAGATGTGTTTTACTTTCAAATTAAATTGCATCATAATTCTAACGCATTTTCATTCTTGGACATTGTTATTTATTTATTAGTTAGAATTAAAGATTCAAGTGCCAGCCAACCACTGTCATTTAAAGTTTAATTTAAATTTATGACCATTTATTTAGCTTTTGTATTGTACATATTGTATTTTTATTATTATTGGTTTTCTTAGAGGATTGTTTATGAGAGTCTGTTGTATGAGTCAAAATAATTTTATTTGAAATGTTTGTTTATGGCACTTCTATTAATGTTTTTCAATTTTTTTTTTAACGAATGTGTGAAGTTGTATATGAAACTTAAAAAATGTGTATTTTTAATTTATAGCTTATAAAAAATCATATTTATTTTTATGAGAGTGAAAGATTTTAAAGAACAAAAGTATTTGTAACGCATGCCATGTACAACATAATTCAATTAATAAAACTTTTAATTGTTCAAAGTTAACCCTCCAAATAAAGTTCAAGTTTGTTGTACAGTATACTAAGGATAGTGTGAACTAGTGAGTCCGACCGTTATTAGTATTATCGAGGTCAACTTCATCTCGGCTGTCATTCTCATATACATTTTGGGGAAACTTATAGCCTATAAAATCCTTTGTTAGACTAGTTCTCTAGATAAACTATTCATTGCATGAAAAATTAAGTAGGTTGCACGATCTAAACGAGCAGAACTCAAAAACTCCTCATCCGAGTTGGTTAAATAAAAAATCATATCAAAATTTGGGCCATAAAAGCCCTGATCTGGTCACTTGTGGTGGAAAACGGCCCTTTTTGCTATTACTGTTCTCTCACCGAGCACCTTTTTTTCTTTATGTTTTGCTGTTGGGAACCATTAAGTGTAAGTGGATTGCAGATTGAATTCACCGTCCCAAAATACATAAAGAAAAAACAACAGCTCCAATCTAAAATCATGTCAAACTTTTGTAATTAAAATTAATTTAACCTTTGCAACTAGAGATGGGCGCGTGTGGTGTTTTTTTCGTGACACGAACACGTACGACTCAACACAAATTGTTCGTGACAGAAAATCTGATTTCGTTCGTAATCGGGTCGTGTCGTATTGAGCAAACTTGAGAGGAAAAAATACGAAACGATATTAAGATTAAAATATCTATGAATGGAGAAGTTTGCCCCACAAGATTATTGAACGAAAATCTTGATAAGTTACTGTTTCTCAACAAAAATATGTAAATAAAAATACAAATAGAATATGAAACGTTCAAATAGAAGAAAAACATCTTTTTGAATATAAAAAAAATTTTTTTTAATAATTGAGTTATGAATTTTTAGTCGAACTGCATGGTTTTTATCCAAAGCTATTTAATTAGTTTGGCTTAAGTTCATTATTAATTTAATCTTTCGAGCAAATTATTTTTTATTTATGAAGGAAATTCTAAAGCATGTGAATATTGAACATTCAAAGAAAAATTTGGATGTACGGAGGGTTGAACTGACAGCTGTTTTGTGACTACCAAGTCTACTCGTCAGAGCTCTTTATCTACACTACCACTGACAGTGGTAACAACACTGTAGCGAAAATTCTACTAATTTTAGTAAGCTCAATTAACAGACTGTCGCCATCTTGTGGCGAGTCGCACCTATTAATTAACTTTTTCTAAATGTTTGGAACTTCACTAAAGGGCCCTGGAGACTATCAAAATAAGGCATCAAACATTGCATATGTGTGGGTGTCGTGTGATTGTAGCATTTGAAAGAGACGTACAAATAAAAGCTTCAAACACAATTTGTATTTTGCCGTTGTAGTGAACATATTGAAAAAATGTCGGACGATGAATTATTGTTGACTTTGTGTGCAGTGATATTCAAAGTTCTTGCGGTAAAAGCACAACACAATTGAAAAATATTTGCTTTACTTGCAATATTATATTTTTTATTTTATTTATCTTTTTATTTTTTAATGAAAAAAGAACACAACACAGGTGAAAAACACAAAACAAATTATTTTTCTTTTACTGTTTACCCGCGATGTTGTTGCGACGAAAAACACAGAAAAATGAAATTTTTTTGTCAAACACAAATGGAGACGTACAAAAAATCAGCCGTCAAAATAAAAATCAAAACTTTTTGATTTTCTTCAAACAGAGCCGACAACAAATACGTGTACCCGAAAAACAACGACCGCACGCACACAACCTTGTGTTTGATGACTTTTTTTGATAGTCTCCAGGCCGCTTAACTGTCTTTTCTTAGAATGTTCAACTATTCTAAGCTTTTCCATTTTAGTCTTACCAGCGTGGAATATCATCGATATTCTCAATGCTGGGATTTTTTAATGTTTATTTTGCCCAAGTTTTTGGAACAGTACACATTCATGTTTTAGCTAAGTGCCTTTAGAGTTATGAATTTTTAGTCGAACTGTATGGTTTTTATCCAAAGTTTTCTTTAAATGTTCAATATTCACATGCTTTAGAATTTCTTTCTTAAAAAAAATAATTTCATCGAAAAATTAAATTAAAAATGAAGTTAAGCCAAAATAATTAAATAACTTTGGCAAAAAAAAAATTTTTTTGTTTTTGGATTTGATTTCGTGCGTGTTGTTTCTTGTCGTGCGTGTTTTGTACGTGTTGGACATCCGGGATTCGTGTTCGGGTCGTGTGGTGTTGGAAAATTTCGACACGCGCCCATCTCTACTTGCGACACATTGTTTCAAAACTCCTCCTTTTATGAACCGATTTCGGATTTTTTTTTCTCTATTCAAAAGGATGTAGCTAGTTTCACATAGGTCCCGTTGAAAAATGGGTGGCGTCACGCCCATACAAAGTAAATACACATCCGTTTTCAACTACATACTTCTACTGAACCGATTTTTATGAAACTTTACACACACATTAAGCTTCTGGTTAAATACTGAGCTGTGCCACGCCCATGCAAAGTAAATATTTTTTTCAACAACTTCTACTAAACCGATTCTTATGAAACATTGCATACACCTTTAGTTATCATTACAATACAACATTAGGTTTAGAAAAGTGGGCAGTGCCACGCCCATGAACAGTAAATAAACCTTTTACTACTTCTACTTAACCGATTCTTATAAAACTTTGAATGCACATTTAGTTAACGTTACAATACAACATTGTGGTTAGAAAGTGGGCGGTGCCACGCCCTGGAAAAGTAAATATTTATTGTAACTACTTCTACTTATCCGATTCTTATGAGACTTCGCACACACAATTAGTTCTCGTAAAAATATGGCGGTGCCATGGCTATTTTGTAGTCGATTTTTTTTTTGCAAAATTATTTTGGAATAATTTTGATAAACAAACTTAAGCTTGATTTAATAACTTCCAATTACAATAATAAAAAATAATTACATATTTTATATAATTTCTTTAAAATTTATCAAAATCTTTTGTCTAAAATATACGCAAGATTGTAACAAAGCTCATTTTTCATTTCTTTTCTTTTTTTCTAATTTTTGCATTATTTTGTGGGTGTTTTGTCGCTTTTTTTTATTTATTTTAGTCGCACAGCACGACACACGAAATGTTGTATTTGTAAAACTTGACATACCCAATTTAATTTATTAGAATTAGTCAGTGTCTTTTTTAATTTTCTACTTGAATTATTTGTAGTTTTAGTTTCTAATAGAACAAACAGAACAAATAGAACAAATTGCAATTTCATTCATTTCTTTTTTTTTTTATATGTTTAATTTGACATAATTTTTGGAAAAGAATATTTAACAAAACTGAATTTTATAGTTTTGTTTGAAAAATAATTTTTTTAAGAACAAGGAAGTGGTAATATCTTCATTAAATGGAATAAAAAATAATGAGTTCGCCAATTAAATTTTCTTTGAAATAAAAAATTGGCAAAATTTTACACTTTTCATGAAAGTAAAATGACTCATTTGGCACAAACGCTTAAAAAAAAATTTACCCCAAGACTTTTGGTCTGAGACGTTAGTTTGAAGGTTACTAAAGAGAAATTGTAATAAACTTACGAGCAATTCTTAATGTCAGACTATCAAAAAACAAGTTATAGAAAAGTTTTGAAAAAAAAACAGATTTGAGAAATAGAAAAAAGTACAGGAAAATCAAACATTATAAGAAAAACTTTTTGAGACTAATTTAAACAAACTTGGTTAGGAATATATTTATGGCTCGCTATGGGGTAGAAATTTTGTTTCGTAACAAATTTTATCGACACTATTAAAGTTTTGAATTTCTTTTTGTTTTGAAACATTTGTACTTGATAGACGAAAGTATTTGTTTCGCAGTGGTAAATGGCACAATGTAACTAGATAATAACACAGCGGAACAGACTTTTTGGTGCCCTAAGTTTGATCTCCATTTTCTTTGTGTTGTTGAACCCTCATTACTCTGTTATACTAGTTTTTTTCCAGTCAGCTCGCGTTTGCGAAATATCGCGGTTTTTTTTGGGGGGGTTTGCATCTAAAGTTTGAGTGTTACACCTTAAAATGAGAATTTTTTGGCAAGAAATTTGTCTACGCAAACATATGTTTCTATTGAGTATAATAATTCCGGTGGTTGCTTCGGGATATCTTTCTGATCTTTCAAGGATGTTAAAATTTTGCTGTTTTCGTTTTAACCCTAATAAAATTGTGTATCACACAAATTTTAACAAAAAATTTACACACCAAGCACAAAGCATTACAGAGAACAAAGTTTTTAATTAAAATAAGTTCGAAATTTGAGTTTATTTTCCACACCCTAAAGATACAAATGGGTAAATGTCCTTTGTTAAGTAATTATATTATTTTGGAATGATTTTCCGTCATCTCACGTCAAATTTGGTTGATAAAGAGACCGGTTTCGGCTATGTGCCATCTTTAGTGTTCTTTTGCTCACCATTTGTCAGGTAGGTGGCTTTGTTGAATGAGATTTTAATTCTTATATATACAACTTTTTCGTGAAAATTGAATACGAGAATTAAATCACTTTCAAGTTGATATTAAACTGCCCAGCGTTGCCATTGGTTTATTTTTCTTCGTTCCCATTTTTCTGATCTTTGTTCTACTCAAGACAAACTTTTTTGGTGATCAATGGTCATGACCAGGACTCGGACTTTCATGCAAATGCATGTTGTTTGTGGTGATAGATAAAGAGGTATTGACTAATTATCTATGCGAATCAATGAATTTTAAGTAGTTTGGCATGGATTTGTAGTTGCATATTTTGGTGGTAAGTGCATATTTTTGGAGTTATACCAAATTTTTACTGCATATTTCTCAATTTTTGAAAAAAAATTAATAGGCAGATTATGGGTGGCAACCGAGCCTCAGTTGGATTGCCAGTTGCTGAAAATGATACTAGTGATGGCAACTGGCAAATGAGAGCTGTCAATTTTAGTTGCTATTTAGTGCCTTTTTGGCAACCATTAATTTTCAGTTGCCGACTTTTAATGCAACTAAAGTTCGGTTGCATTAAATAATAGACCCAATTATGTTTGTTTTATGTTTTTTCTCTAATTATAATAAAGAATTTAAACAAAAATTTTTTTATATTATAAATTAAGTTTTTTTGCTGATAGTTAAGCATTGTCTATATGCATTTCATTGGCCCTTTACCAAATCGTCAGTAGACTTCAACCACAACTTTGAACAGTTACAAAGAAAAATATAATAGATTCATATCGAATACAATTTGTTTGCAGGGTTTTGTATAAGTTTCTAAGCCTACTACGCTTATTTTATTCTTTTGTGATTTTCAAGAATATTAACATTTGTGAATTCTCAAATGGTTTATGAAAGTCTGCGCATAAGATAAGAGGTTTGTAACTGTTCAAAGTTGTGATTGAAGTCTACTGACGATTTGGTAAAACTTCAATGAAATGCATATAGACAATGCTTAACTGTCAGCAAATAAACTCTAGTTAATAGAAAATTATAACAAGATGTCAAATAATAAATTTCTTTTTCATATTATTTTAGTTTTGGTCGTTTTGGTTCGTAGTTAAATGCATATTTTTGCGCATATTTTTCATTTTTAGGTGCATTTTTAAGCGCTTAAAATAAATTTTTAGTTGCATGAAAGTCCGAGCCCTGGTCATGACAAAAGTTTCATATTGTTGCATACTGTTATTTATCATTTATTTTGTTTTCTCTTCGCCTAACGTATTCAACATTTCTTAGCCTCTGGAACACCTTGTTATAGTCTCCGAAAACAATGTTATTGTATTTTGCTGTGTAGGTTAGAATTAATTAACTTTTCTCTTGCTCCTTGGTATTCTCATATAAAATACTTTGCATTATTTTCCCTTTCTTGCGCCAAACTTTAATACGATTTTTGCAAAAATCAAATTACCGCCCAATTTTTTTTATTCTTTAGTTTAATTTATTTATTTATTTTCTTTAGTTATTTATTATTGATGTGTAAACATCTATACGCTAGGGGGTAAAAATCTTTTTCACAATACAATCACAAATTTTGAGTAAGATTGTTATAACGCGGTGTGAGCTGTGTATGAGTGTATTAGTGTAATCATACGGACAACAAGAAGTAATAAGAAACGTAATAGCTGCATAGAAATACACTAACACCATCTAGTGCGCAATAGTAGTAGTAGTAGTAGTGGTAGTAGTAGTAGTAGTAGTAGTAGTAGTAGTAGTAGTAGTAGTAGTAGCTACTATTTTTCACTAATTGTCGCACATTATGTTATCGTAGGCAAATAAAAACAAATAAATAAAATGAATACAAAACCATCTAGTAAAAAAAAAATGTTTCATTACTAGATGTTTGCACATCTCCCCTGTGATCGGACTCACATTATTTTATTTTTCTTTCAATTCTTCCCACCATCGAAGCAAAATCTTAGAACTTAAAGAATTTGGTGTGGTTAAAAAAAGTTTACCTCATTAGACTTATAAGAGTGCAATTAAAAGTGGACACTTACAAAACTTAAAAAAACTAAATGGAAACGGTGTAATGTATTTATATTCTATATGTATTTTTATACTTATTTTATTTTTATTTTTTTTTTTGCACACTAGAAAACTTACCCGACAACAATGGTCCCATTTGTATATTGGTACCATTTGTTTCAAGTTTATCTTCATTTTTAAGGCCACCACCGGCTTTGCCCGACACACAGCTTATAGGTTTTTTCGTTTTCCACAACTTCATTTTGTTTAATTTTTCACTTTTTAAACAACAATTTAATAATAATTTAGTCCAAATTTAGCATTTTCTTTATAAGAAGCTAAAAAAATTATATGTATGATATTCTAATGTAAAAGTTTTATTTTTACACAACTTTAAACATTTTGAAGGCACTTTGAATTTGTTATTTTTTAGAAAATTTTTTCTAATTTGAGCCAGTTGAAACATAAATTTTTATAGTTAATTTTTCTATTTTTTTTTATTTTTATATATTTTTACTTGTGTTTTTATTATTTTCTTTTCATTTTCTTTAATTAAATGCTGTTCCTTTTGTTGTGTATTTTTATAAAATGAAAAACTACAGTTTATTTTTAAAGTCTTGAAAAGTTTTATTTTAGCGACAAAACCAAGTGGAAAAAAAGAACAGTGTCTCTGGTATTTTGATAATGTTGATGTTTTTTTGAAAGTGGGGAGTGTTTGGCCAAAAAGGGGAAGAATTTCCCTCTATAGAACGAAAATCAAAAGTAGCGTAATCTATAAAACGCACATAACGACACGAAACACACTTACGCAGTCATTCATTCAGGCAACAAAAACAACAAAAGCACTTTGGCGCACGCTTTTAGCAATTTACATAAAATTGTAACATGTTTTTAGTTTCATTTTTATCATCATTTTCTTTTTATCAGATTTTCTTTTTATTTTATTTAAATTTTCTTTTAAAATTTTATATGCTTCTACTCAAAACTTTGTAGAAATCGGCTAAAAATTTTACTAATTCCTAAAATTATATGTACATAAATTCTATTCATTAATTCTTTTGTGTTATTTTAATTTGAATTTAAAAATTTATTTGTTACGCTTAATTAAGTTTTCATTTATTGCAAAATATTTTCATTTCAATTTGTCATGATGTTATTATATTTTTGTCAAAATTTTTCACTCTATTTCAAGATTTTTTTATACTCTAATTTTTCCCCAAAAATATATTTTTTATTTCTTTTCGTTTGTTCTTAACGTTGGCACTTTATATTTCATAATGATTTGAACATTTTCTTAAATTTAGCGGTTTACGCACACTTTTCATTAAAATTTTCTTTTATTTTCAAAATTTATCTCACCAATTAATTCTCTTGTTTTTAGTTGCCAATACTCAAAAATTATCCCAGATGCTCTTTAAAGTTTTTCACGTTTGTATTTTAAAATGTTCTTTGACTCATTTTCCTTCTTCAAATAAATAAATTATAGAAGAAAGTAAATATCACGTTTTCCCGCAACCACGTTGTTGCTTTATTCGTGGTTTGTATACGAATGCCAGGCCAACACTCATGTATCTGTCATCATTGTTGCTGAGTGCAGTTGCTCATTTTATAGCGGTGATGATTAGTGTTGCCACGCCTGAATAACATTTGTAACCGAAAAAATACAAAAAAGTTTCCCAATTGGAAGTGAAACTAACCAACTTATATGTATTTAAATTATGTCGCTCCTTTATTACAATGTGTTATATCTCACGTTGTAATATAGGAGCTATTGTCTGAGATGGTTAGCGGCTGAGGTCTTGAGTTCGAGACTGGTTTCAGGCAAGATATCAACATCATCAAATTTTCTTATGTGCATTGGTGTGCCATTGTGTTAATTGTTGTTGGACTGTGAAAGTGATGAAGGAATAGCACTGATCAGTTAGCAATATCGGTAGCGATTAATACTGACATATACACATTACAGCACCCTTCTCCACCGGTGGTATTGTAGCAGAATCGTCGGCGAAGTAAAAGAAATAATAAAATGGCTACACAACTTAACGCTTTCGCTACAATTTTTCCAATTCAGGCTTTAAAAATCCAATTTTGCTACAATTCGGCCTTAAACATTTTTAATAAATTAAAATTTTTTTAGTTTTTCCAAAAAGTTGACTCCAAAGTGGATTTTTAGAATGATGCCATATGGATACATTTGTACTCAATGGTGTATAAAAAACACATGGGCGGACAAAACTAAATGAAATTGGAGGACGAGGTGGTGCTATTTTGTATCTATGGTACGCTTAATTAACAGTCTGAGTTGAAACGAGCCATTTTCCGACTTTCCAAGTTGATCGGAAGAGGAATTCTCTGAGGGATGAGTCCATTTTTTTATGGAACGACCCAAAAAGGGGAAACGAGGAATTGCATTTTTTTAAACAAGATGATTTCTTTTTATTATCTATAGTTATATTTTATTTTGAAACAGTTACTCCAAATTTTTAAAATTGTGCGACATTTTTACTCTCTGAAAGATGAGTCCATGTTTTGGAAAAGGGAAAACGCACTTAGGGTGAAAATTTTTTACAACAAATTACTGATCGACATTTTTACATCCAAATATCAAGCGCTAAAGCGTCAAAATTAAAACTACTTTGCCTTAGTGGTGTATACAGAATTATAATAAAAGCTTTACCACATCTTACTTTTGTATTCATATGGATACATGCATAATTAAAAAAAACAGTCAGTGCTTTTTTAATTGTTTAAACAAAAAAATGTGTATGCAAAATATCAAATTAAAGTCTTCTTGACTTATTCGAGTTAATTTTATATGAAAAAGTCAATATTTTTGTTTTATAAGTAAAATAAAAACTGTTTTGACCAAAAATAAAAAATTTTAACATGCACTTAAATATAAATTTTTTGCTAAAGAAACCAAAATATTTCGAAAATTCGCTAAAATTAAGAAATAAGACCTGGAAATTCTATAAGCCGTTAGTAATCCAAAGGTAACATTATTGCGGTTCTTGTGAGACACTTATCAATTTACGTGTATCCATATGGATACAATATAGTGAAAGGGTTAAACAAGTGAATGGTTGTACTTTACACCAAAAGCGCTGCAATACACTGCTCTAAAAAAATTTATAAAAAAATACGCGCAATAGCAGAGTTGTAAATGAATTAAGCTATATATATCTCTCTCACTCTCTCTCCTCTTCACCACCTGTTCTCTATACAGTGTATAGTATACACTATCCCTTTCCCAAAGAAGGTAGCACATTAATTAATTGGTACACCCAGAGAAATAAAGTCAATAAAAACCACATTGATTCTTTAAGAAACATTCACGAAAGTCTAGTCATGGTGAAAATTTTTATTTCGATATTGAACCATATATATTCAAAGTTGAAAAATATTGATTTACTGTATTTCAATAAAGTTTTTCTTCTGAATTGAAAACTATTCAATTAATATGATGAGTTTTTATATATAAATTCTCTTAGTGTAGGCATTAATTGCCTGAATGTGACTTCTCTTTAAAAAAAAACAAAAATCGAGGTTTTTACATATCTCGACGGACTAGAGGTGCGTTCATCCATCGAAATACATGTGCAAGAACTCGACTTGGAACAAGTAATCAGTTCAGGCGTTTCTAAATTTTTTCAAATCTATATTTCTATGGGGAAAGTATAATAAAATATTTTATACCAGCAGAAACTTTGCTTGCAAGAAATTATTATCTCTTGCACAAATGTACCTACATTTTCACAACAATTAACTAGTTATTATTCTATTCACTATAACATCCAAAAACTATATAGATAAATAGGAAAAACTTAATTCAATAAATATTAAAACCATCAAGCAATTCTTATAAATAACTAATTACTTTGTAAAACATCAGAAAACTACTACCCATCTCTTGCTGGGTAATAAACAAATTTTATTTTGAACTAATTACCAAAGCGGTAACGCTATTTTGTATTTTTACTTTGTTTAGTTTTGTGGTTCTTACTTTAAGTGTTCGTAAGTTTGTGCACATCTCTTTGCTCCGTTTCCGATTTTATCATTTGTTTACATTTCAAAAAGTGTTTAAAATGGATTGTTGTTGTATTCCATACATTCGTTTGTATTTGGTTCTTTGCCACAGGAAATACCGAATGCATGTTCTCGCGTTCATTGTTGCTTTAGCTAAGAGGTGTATGTCTGAACTTAGAAATGTTTACCGTTGCTTAATAATGTTGCTAAGACAAGCTTGTTGCAATGAAAATAATTTCTCTGCAACAGGGAAATGAAATAAATGATTCTAAATTGCTTTCTAGTAAAAAGTGTATGTCTAAAGTGACCTATACATTCATTATACAATATTATTGCATAAGTTTTTTACATATTATTCTCGTTTTGATTTATAATATGCAATAAATGGCAGAATATTTTGAAACAAAATATTGCCGAATTATCCTGACAGTGAAAAAGTTAACATAAGACCAAACAATGTTGCCATCATATATATTACACAATTTTCATTATTGTACAATATATTGTGCCACCAATATATTGTGCCACCTTCGAATATGACATACACATTGGCGATATTATTGTACAATACGAAAAATTGCACAATTAAATTGCAAGTGGGTGGGCCGCTTAAGCTTAGATGTCGATTGTGCTTTAAAATACGAATGTCATATGTAGCAAAACTTAATTTTGAAACCAAATCATATAGCTGGCTTACTAGAAACCTGACTGACCTCTTTGTGTGAGGAAATTCTGAAAATTTTCGTAAAACGTCTGAGGGAAATCTATACTCATTCTGAAAGATTTTTCTGAGGGAATTCTAAAGCAATTTCCACAATGTCCCGAATATGTCTACTAACAACACATGACTAAATTTTTCATTTTTTCTGTTATTTTTGGCGACTATTAATAATGTTGAAGAAAAGCCTGTAATAAATTTAAAAAAGTTATATTCGAATAATAAAATTTAAACGATTCTTGTATTCGTATTTTCTAACTCAAACTAATCATATTGAGTTTCAACAACTGAATAACAAAATTTTAGTTGTAACATAGCAAAATATATAATTATGAATCCTAATATAATTAAATGTTGACAAAGACCTTAAAGATGTAAACAAAATTTTTGGCCCAACAATAATCTTTATGAACAAAAGTCAACACTTTTGTAAGAACAAGACTCAAAATAAGTTACCAATAAATAATATTTTAACATCCATATTTTTCGGAAAAAGAAAAAAAACCAAAACAACAACAATATTCATCTCAAATAATGTTGTCATGTGTCAAACGATGACATGACAAAATGATTAAATATTTTGTATGTTAAATTGAAGAAAATATTGTTGCTTTTGTCGCTTTTGTTATATTGTTTTAAAAAAGTTTTTTCAAAATAAATTGCTATATTTTATTTTAACACTAATCTAAATAGACATTTTTACAAAAACTCATCATTAAGTTTTCATAAACACACAATTAATTCACAAATTGAACTTACAAGTGACGTGTGCCTGTCTACAGCACTGGTCTACAAACAAAAGAAAATATGTGGAATGTAAAGAGTAATGCACTTAACTGAAATCCGATTTCAGTTTTTTTTCTATCACGTACAGACCTTTTTAACGGGCATGTATAATATGACTCCCGAAAGGGGACGGTCACGCTATCATTACTCAAGAACGGTTGGTCCTATTTGGATCAACAACAAAAAAATAAAATAGGCATGGCAAAATTAACTTCTTAGTGTAGTATCTTACGATATGACAACACAGTTTTTATTCATATCATAAAAAATCGTCATTTCTGGCAGGTATTATCACCAGCGATGCCATTTTTAGCTCTTTTATACGATATGACAAAAACGATATGAAATACTGTGTTGTCATATCGTATGTTTTTTACGATATAACAACATTAAGGAGCCATACACGGTGTTGTCATATCAGAGTTTTGTTATATCGTAAACAACTTAAGATATGATAACACAGTATGTCATATCGTTTTTTGTCATATCGTAAAAAAGAGCTAAAAATGGCATCGCTGATTCTCACAACTAGCGATGCCATTTTTAGCTTTTTTTACGATATGACAAAAACGATATGACATACTGTGTTGTCATATCGTAAATTGTTTACGATATAACAACACTGCGATATGACAACACCGTGTATGGCTATCTTAGAGTTTTTATATCGTAAAAAACTTACGATATGACAACACAGTGTGTCATATCGTTTTTCTTAATATCGTATAAAAGAGTTAAAAATGGCATCGCTGCTCACCAGCGATGACAAAATGTCTTATAGGCTGAAAATTTACTATTTTTTTAATTGAATCTGCATTTTTTTAGGAAAATATGATTTTAATTTTTTTTTGTGTAACGAAAGAAACTTCTTTTTCATGCAAAACTAAGATTTTTTCTAAAGGCTATGCCACACTGGCGTTTTTAAAACGCACGTTTCTGTTTTTTTTATTAAATTTAAAAGTTTTAAAATTTAAAATTTTCAAATTTAACTCAAAAAGCTGAAAGGTATGTTTTAAAAATGCCAGTTTGATCTGGCCCTAAATACTCATAAAAGATTTAAAACTGCAAAAACTTTGTTGTTCTTAAAGACAGATCTCTTAGGAATAAAATAAGCCACATATCACGAAAATCTATAGATAAATGTTGATTTTTTTAGCACTAAAGTGAAAATTGCCTTTTAAGTGTCTGGGTATTTTCTCTTAATCGCTAATAAAATCAACATTTAACCACAGATTTTCATTATATATGGCTTATTTTGTTCATAAAGCACCTGTCTTAATGAATAATAGTCAAGAGGTAAAACTTTTGGAGTTAAAAATTTTTTATGAGCTTTTAGAAGGAAAATAAATTTTTAATTTTGTTTGAAAATAAATTTTTGTGATACTAGTTTGAAGGTAATTTTGTCAGATCGGTTTGTTGAAATCGGGCATACCGTTCTTGAGTTAGGGTGAAATATACTGCTGTACTTAGTGAAAATACATACTAGTCATGCGCATTACAAAAATATGTACGTGATAAGAAAAAATTTAAAATGCATTTTAATTTAGCCCATTGAAAATTTTATATATTCCAGATATTTTTATTTAAAGAACATTATCTCTGCAGACCAGTGTAATTTACGTCTATTTCCTTTCCTCTTTTTCTATACAGGTAAAACCAATTCCTGGAATAAAGTGAGCGACAGCTTCCTGTCTAGCCCAATCTAAGCGATTTAGATCGATGAAGTCCTAAGAAATTCAAATGGACGATATATTGTCAAAATATTTCGTCTCTGTCCCACTATGCACCGCTAAATTGATTGAATACGATCAAAGATTGTCACTGAAAATTCATTATCTTTAAGGTGTTTTAGAATTACATACACACGGATAAATAGTGAGTAAAAAAGAAAATATATTTAAAAAAAGAGGGCTAAGACTCCTACAGCTAAATTAAGAGATAAAAAGATGGTTTTCACAATTTATTTGCACCACAGAAGCAACTTTCTACAAATATTTATATTTTTATAATAGTGGAGTTCAGTATTTAATGCAAATGGTCTTGCGAAAGTGCAAATTTAAAATATCGTAGCTTTTGTCTGAAATCAAACAACAAAATACCCAAAATTTCATACAAAAAAAAAGCTACGATATTTTGTATTTGCACTTTTGCAAGATCATTTTCATCAAACACTGAACTCCGCTAATATGTATTTTATAATATAATATTTACAAAGAAGCTCTTTTTCTAGGGAAAATATTTAAAATCATATTTAAAATTTTAAATATATAAAAAATTTTCCAATTAATTCCTTAGATTTAAGGGGAAAATCTAAAGCCATAGGGGAACTGCTTTAAAATGTCCAACAAAATTCGTTTATGTCAAACACATTTTAATTATGTATAACTAAAGTCTTTTGATAATACTGTAATAAATTTGAAATAGACACATACTCGTAGTACATTTAGAGATTTCGAAATCATTTGATTTTTCTTTCTTTGATTTAACTTTTGATTTCAAGCGCTTTTATATCGTATCAGCATTCATAGAATAAATGAATGCATTTAGTTTTTTTTAGAAATTTTATTAACTCCCTCTCTAATACTAAATCGTATAAATAATTCACTTTCTTTCTAATTGCAACTTTGCAATGAGTGAGTAGGTGGGTGGCCTCATTATGAAAACATCAGCTATGCCAAATTTTTAAAATTTTCTTGTCATTATTTTTATACGATTTTACGTACGACTGCTACTATTTGGCTTCATTATAAAAACTTCAATTTGGACATGTGCCATTGTGCGTGGACAAAAATCATAAATTTTCTTATTTATTTCTTACCTAGTTTCCTTTTCGTTTGGATATATTTTTATTTTGTTTTATTTGCTTTTAAATAAAGCACTCGCTACTTAAACACATTGGAAGCGAATTGTCTTTAGAAGTCCCCTTAATGTTTCATTCAGGTGATTTCGTTTAAAGTTTTCTATTTTTAGTTGTGCTTCGATTTTGTTTTCCACTTAAACCTAAAATGTCATTTGCATAAATAGGTCATTTTAAATTTCCCAAAAACAAATAATAATAAATTTACATATTGCTTGTTTGCTTCAAGAGTATCATATGTCAAAAATTACTATTTCTAATGGACTGTCCTATCATTATTTTTGGAGTAAGTTTTTAGCTGACAACATTTCTTAAACTGATCAAAAGCTTCGGCAATATTTAAGAAGTTGTAAAGAAAAAAAAAACTTTCTATGCTAAATTTCCAAATATTTGCTTTTTTTTAATTAATAAAAAATTCAAAATTATAATAAGCCCGAATCTAACCCACAACATTCTTAAAGCTTAGATTTTTTTCTATGATTTTTACATAGATCGGTTTATAATCGGATCGCAAGTTTCAAAGATACACATTTATTTATCACCCTTTTTTCAATTGCAACCACAGTGCGCCAATTTATAGGAGAAAATTGTGATACACATAACAGTAGCATGCACACACACCAATACAACAATTGTAGGGAAATCTAAATTTGAGCAAAACTTTAAATTCGAAATCCTTTTTTTTAGTTATGATAGTCTTGAAGTAAATGGGCGATATGTTCGAGTTTGTATTTAGTCGAATCAATCGCTTGCTATAGTGATTATTAGGAAAAATATTTTAATTAATTTTTAGGAATAAATAATATAATAAATAAAAAATTTTTTAAAATATGTATTTGTTTTATATGTATAAATGTAGCGTGGAGTCGCACAGTGGGAAATTGAAAAAAAAATTTATGATAATTCTGCAGTTTTAAACGACTAAGCATTTTTCTCATAATTCTGACATATCTTTCGTTTAGGGGATAACTGGAGGCAGTTTCTTTTCAACCCACCTTAATATACATATATATAGGGGGAACGAACCCTAGTTCAACTAGATAAAAAGTTCTCAGTCTTAGATTTTTGCTGATTACTCACTCATCAAGAGCTACTTGTATACCACATTTTAGCTCTCTAACTATAGTGGAAGGGCCCATACAAATAAGGAGCACCTTAGTCCCCTCTAGATGAAAAGTGCCCGCTTTCAGATTTTTCTGGTTAATTTCTCGTCCAGACACAGAAAAAACTAAATTTAATTTTCAGTAAAGAAATTCAATGAATTAGGAAATATTTTTACTAGAAACGGGCCCACAACAAATTTGTAAATACAGACAAAAATGTCTCAACAATTTCATTGGAAAAATCCTTTTTGTTCAGTAAACAAATTGTCCAAGTCTATAAAATAATTTGTATTAAAATAGTTACAAATTCTAAACAAAATAATTTACTGAATGAAGCAAAGATATTTACTGAATTTTCTGTTATATATCAAACAATATTTTTGCTTGAATTTATAAAAGATTTTGTGCAAAAATATTTAAAAATTCTAAACAAAATATTTTGCTGAATCAAACAACAATATTCACTTGAATTTTAGTAATCAAAAAACTTTTTGTTTGAGTCAGTAAAAAGTTTTTTTTAATATTTTTATGTTTTATATAATAAAATCATCATTCATTAAGCATTTATGAAATTTCACTTTGCCAAATGTGTTAAACTCTGTAGGTTTATCTATAGACTCTAAAAAATGCATGAGAATTATTGCAACAACATTAACGAATTTCTTCAGTCGGAAATTTTCAGTAAAGAAACTTGGTACGTACAATCGTACTCTTTTTGCTATCATTGTTGTTGTTATTATTTATGTGTATGTCTCCAGTTGTTTTTTACGACAGAGAAAATTGGTTTTTGCTGTTGTTTTTGGTGTTTCAGTCCTAAATAAAAGTCATTCAAAAGATTCACTGATTCAATAAAAAACAGTTATTGGAAATGAAATTTTATTTTAGGCAAACTTTTGTTTGGACGTTTTTTTTTGTGGTACGCAATGAAATTTACGGTAGTTTTTGTCTTTTTTCTTTACCGTATATGATTTTCTGCACTTGCAATAATTAAATAAAAAAATGTTTCATGAAGATATTTTTATGAAATATTTCTTCGTGTAAATTTAATAATATAAAGTATATTTTCTTAATTAAAAAGTTTTCAATTCAAGGCAATTTGATATTATTTGAAACAAAATAAAAATTCAATAAATTAAAACGCTTTTTTATAATGAGTAAGTAACAGAAATCAATCTATAGTACCAAAAACTACTCCCACTCTTTGATTGTCAATTTTGTGTACAAGCGGCTAAAATAAAAGATAAATTACAATGCACTCAGATGTCAATGTTCAACATGTGTTTCTTTTTATTCTAAACTACTGTTGCAGCACATGTTGTTGCTTTGTTGTACGTGTTGCATTTTTGTTTTTCAGATTCTACAGGCGATAAAAGCAGCACAACTGACTTGTATCGAAACGCTTCATTAATGTTTTTGTTGCAGCAACAGGTCAATTGTTTAACATTTTATGAACAATGTTCGAACAATGATTTTATCGGCTTACTACACGGAAAAAAACTAAAATATAAATAATTTGTTGTTAGTAAACGAATTTACTCGTTTTTATACCTTTGGATTTCTTCAAGACTCATATCCCAAATCGATGAATATTTATAAAAAAAACTGCCCTAACAAGAAATTCAGCTCATCACTTAAGATTAAGGCGTGTCCCACGCCCACCAAAGTTTTTTTTTATGAATTTTTATGAAATTTTATATTTTTAAGCTTAAACTTTTACAATATCTTTGAAACTAATGAGCAGAGTTGGAAACAATGATCGCTTGGCTTAAAGATAATTTTATTGTCGAATTTGGTTTTTCATTTTTTACTGAATAGCTAATGTATGTCGTGCAAGTGCCTTCTTTTTTGACGCAACGGTATATCTCAAAACTAGAGCTGATAAAATAATGTTAGTGCAGATTCGCGTTTAACAGCTCAAATAACTAAAGAAACAACTTAAAATTTTTGGGGAACGAAAGAGTTTACCTAAATTTGTAAATTTGTAGCCTTTTTAGGGTTCCGTACAGCAAAAGTGTAAACTAACCCTATTGTTTTCGCTACGCTGTCCGTCTGTCTGTCTGTCTGTCTGAATATCTGCCACAGGCTGTTTTCTCGGGAACCGCAAGAGCTACGGACCAGAAATTTCCACAGAATATATAAAACTTTGGCCGCTACAACAACAAATATGTGTGATTCCACGTAAAACGGCCCTATGCAAGGGAAATATAATTTTTTTTTATATTTAATAAAAATCTCAATTCATGATTTTTAGAGCATTACAATTATAGAAAAAATAAAAAAATACATTAGTTAATATTATTAAAGCAATTTGTGGCACTTTTAAGCGATCATCCACGAAACATTTTGCTCTCCCTCTTTGTATGTTTAATATTTATGTCAGATTTTCTTTTCTTCCCTTTCTCATTATTAATAACAACCCTTATCTCTGAAAAGCATATACTTTTTATTTTAAAAAATACTCAGCTAGAGTATTCTGCTGTCTATAATAGAACAGATAGCAAATAATTTAATGTGTTATTATTTTCTTATGATCTATTTTTATATTATTTATATTAATGAAATCAATAAAAAGTTTTATTGCTTTGAATTTTTAAATTTTCGTATTATCTCACAGCCGCCGGTCACACCCGTCACATTTTATTATTATTATTATTTATTTATTTATTTAATCTTAACGAATACAATTCTAAGATTAAATTTAATTAGAGAGCACTAGCAACGTTGGCCATCAGCTCGGTCACATTTTAAAAATAGTTCTTTGTTAAGGAAATTGATTTTTTGTCAAACAGTAAATACGTAATACAGCTAAAAACACTTTTAACAGACAGCTATACCAAAATTATTGTGTGCGTTATATTAAAAATATTACAGAATTTATGCTGAAAGTCAAAATTCTTTAAAACTAAGATTTTTAAGGTCACACCCGTCGCAGCTTTCTGACGACCATTCTGAGCAGGAATCGTGTTCTTTCAGTGTCTACCCGTTATTCAACGACTTTAAGCTTAATGGCCTTGCGAGTCGCAACCTTTTTTTAAGAAGAAAATTTTATATTCTTTATTTATAACAAAAAATATGTGTAAAGTGGTCACACCCGGCTAAATGGACAGTTCAAAATTAAAGGGTGCTCTAAAGCGAGCAACGAAACATGTTGAAATACTAACGTAATATGCAGACACTGATATATAGACACCTTAAATATTCAAAGTGTTAATTGGTTTAGTCTGTAGAATAGACTACACCATATAACACTGATATTTGAAACAATAAAAATTAATGGGTGTTCTGTCAGTTAATGTAATTTTGACTATGTAATTTAGACAATTTGCTGTAACTTGGAAACCATAAGAGGCAAACTCTGGAAATTTAAAAAAAACGCTAAAACTTAAAAATTCCAAAATTAAAAAATGTCAAAACGAAAAATCATCAAAATGCAAAAGCGCTTAAAGGCAAAAGGCACCAAAATTAAAAAAAATGTTTAAAATCGCTCAAACGCAAAAAGTCACCAAAACTAAAAAAGATCGCCAAAAACCTAAAAAACGCAAAAAACGAATAAGTCGTCAAAACTAAAAAAGGCACTGAAACCATAAAAAATCGTTAAAACTAAAAACACCAAAACGAAAAAAAGCGCCAAAACAAAAAAAAACGTTAAAACTAAAAAAATTTCCAGAACTAATAAAGTTCCAAAAACTAAGAAAAATCGCTAAAACTAAAAAAATCACCAAAAACCGAAAAAACGCCAAAACGAAGAAAAACGTCAAAACTAAAACAAATCGCTAATACTAAAGATTGTCCTAAAAAACCGACGAAAAATCGTTAAAACAAAAAACGCCAATACTGAAAACTCACCAAAACTAAAAAATTAGCAAAAATAAAAAAGATCGCAAAATTACAAAAAATCGTCAAAATTAACAAAAATGAATACACCGCCAAAGCTAGAAAAGTCGCAAAAAACTAAAATTAAACGAAAAAGCAAAACGAAAAATTGCCAGAATGAAAAAAGAGGCAACACGAAAAGGCATACATGTGTATTCGTACGGAACCCTTCGTGTGCGAGCCAAAGTCGCACTTCACTGAATTATTATTATTTTTTCTTTTTTACTGAATAGGCCAAACCTTTCTCCATTTATGATAATACGAAGGCAATTGTATGTCGTACAAGTGCCTTCATTTTTGACATAACGATATATCTCGAAAACTAGAGCTGATTAAAAAAATGGAGTGCAGATTTGCATACAGCGTTCTAAATAACTAGTTCTAGGGAACGAAAAAATTTACCGAAATTTGGAAATTTATGGGCTTTTTTGTAAAAAAAAAAATTGTTATGGGTTTTTCTCGATATTGCTGCCTATTTTGTTAAATATGCGATTAAGATAAAAGTCGGGAAGGCAAAGGCTGTTGGAAACTTCACAGACAACAACTTTTCAAAAGAAAATTTGTTTGTAAATACTATATTTATTGAGTTATGAAACATAAATGCTGAAAAAACTATATGGTCAAATTTTAGCGGGCGTGTACCTTAAATCAACTGATTGAACTGACATTTTTTAGGGTAGTTTTTTAATAAATACCCATCGATTTGGTGTATGAGACTTGAAGAAATCCAAATTTTATTTAATTACGACTACTCTAATGATTCTTTCAGTTTTCTTGCAGTGTAAAAGCATTTCATTGAAATTATTTATATATATATGTTCTTAGCTCTAGATAATATTGGCCTTTGATATTTTTAAGCAAATTAAGTTCAATTTCGTAAATGACCATATTTGAATGTTTGACAAAAAATCACGTTAGTTTCGTTTTTTTGTTTGTTTTTATCTTCTATTAATTACGGCTGAAAATTCATATTTAATTAACACTTCAATAAAGTGTTGATGTCACCTAGATTATCGTATACATTGGCCAACGTATGTCAGTAGATGCAGGTGAAAGATCACATAACAATTATGTCGAGCATGATATTGCATTTAAAAGCTGATATATTTCTATATGCAACTTATTAAGAAAAACATTCAGAGCATTCAATTTGAAAAAAAAGCTTTGTTAATAAATTTATTATAAAAATTAAATTAATGCTAAATTTAAGTACTATCGAACAATGACTTACAATTTTAGATTATCTTTGTACTCTTAACAAAAACTTATGAACTAATTTTAAACAAAAATTTTTAACTAATTTTCTAGCAGAGATCCTTAAAAATACAGAACCAAATTCGTATGAAAGTGAAAACGAAAATACACTGAAAGAATTTTGTTCATAAATTCTGTGAATTTCTACATTAATCCAATGAAAAACTTTATTAAAACTCAACCAACGTCACGCATCGTTTGATTAATAAAACAAGTTTCGTTAAAATTATTTTAATGAAAATTTCATTAAATATATGAAATAATTTCATTGATCCATTGTAATAACTTGGCTATGCTAATGAACTTATTTCATTATTTTGGAGAAATTATTTCATCGTTTTAATGAAATTTGTTAATTGTTTTAATGAAACTATTTCATCATTTCAATGATATTCTATCATTATTGTAATGAAATTATTTCATTGTTTTAATGAAATTATTACATTACCTAGTAGGCTCATTAGCTTAGCTCTTATATTGATTGACTAATTTATTAACAGTCCCATGTTACAAATACGTACCATACACAACAATTCACATCAGAAAAATTTGTAATGTTGATGACCGCTCACAGTATCGAACTCAGACTCATGATTCTCATCATTCGCTTTATAGGCAACGTATTAACCACTTCAGCCAACAGCACCGTCAAGACAATGTGTCTATGAGTATAATAATAAGGAATAGTACAACAACAACAAAAATATAAAATGACAAAATGTTGTTGTCATAAATCCAATGGAACTTTCTAGCGAAACTACACAGAAAGAAAAACGCCGTACCAAATTCAAGTATTTTCTACTTACTTTGAGTAAAACTAATTTAAGTACGAATAACACTAAAATGTACTTAAGTCAAGACGAAAACGGGATAATCACGTAAAAAATCTTGAATCAATAACAAAATACTTAAATTGTGTGCAAAATTCTTATTTTAAGTACTACTATTAGTATAAACTTTTTGCACACTCGTAGTGTGTTGGTATTTGTTTGCTTGTTGATAGCTTCAGTCGCATGTTGTGCTTATGTTGTTGTCTTGTTGTTGGTCGACGAACAAACAGAAGTTCGTGTACTGCCGGCTAATAGCCTACAAACGTCGTATTACATGCTGCTGGGTTATACTGGATTTTAGCCGTCGTTCTTTCTATACCGAGTTAGCTGAGTTGTCTAAGGCGTTGGTTTACAAAACCTGATGAGTTAAGTTCAATACCAGGAATGAACAAAAATAAATTTAAATTAAAACAAGTAAATTAAAAACAAGTAAGTAAAAATATTAAATTTATATAAGTAGTAAAAATAAAAATTCTCAAGTCTGTTCCAGGATTATTAAATAATTAAAAGTTAGCCTAATTCGGGCTTGATTCAAGCACGCGCGGGCTTGATTAAAGTACGCAGTCTAGGATTGATTCAAGTACGCGGCGGATTGATTCAAGTATACAGCGGTCTTGAATCCACATGGAAGACGACGTGTATCAGTTACTTGTCGGCTATGCCCGAGTAATGAAAATAAACAACAACAAGAGCAGAACAGTGATTTGTGGCCATCATCAAGCAAACAAACACCAAAACAGTACGACTCGTACTGTACGAGTACGACTGTGTATAAAGTTTATAAACATACTCGTATTTAAAAAAAGATATTTTTTACATGAATAAAGGCTAGTCAGGCTAAAATTAAGTATTTTGCACTTGAATATTCCGACTTGAAACAATGTTTCTGTATTTGTTTGTAGAAAAACCGGGATTACCGTACTTTTGACACCGCTTGGGATTAATGTAAGTACGGATGGATTGATTTTTCTTTTGAGTGTATGAAACCTAACGACGCAATTCCAATGAAATTCATTCACAATATTCGTGAAATTTCATTGGAATTGTGAAAAAAATCTAACGAAATTATTTCATTGGATTTATGAAGCGAAATTCTTTCATTGTAGATTTAGGTTTCGATAGATATATGAAAATTTGTCCCTTTCAATTCCACTATAAAATAAAATTTGGAAATATGTATTTAAATAAAAGGAACATTAGCCGGCCGCGCTGAACATTTATAAAAAAATATATATATAAAAGGGTGGGAAGGGCTTAAAAATTCGCGAAAATTGCATTACGTTATATGTGAACAGCCCCTTTGTGAATTCCACTTTGAAATTTTGAAATGCTTTGATCCCATATACAAATTTCATTTCTCATCTTCTGAAGAATCCTAAGTGGCTATTTGTTTACATATTGCATAGCGCTTTTAGTTGATAACACAAGTTTGCGAATTCCGATCAACTTTTGGATCAGAGCCGACCGTTATTTGAAGCGCTGAATCCGAACCAAGGTTTCGTTTTTCAAGATAGGTTCGAGTTTTCGAGTTCTCGCAAGTTGGCAGCACTGCACTGGCCTAACGACAACCAGCTGTTGGCATCGCTAGAAACATCATCTCAATTTAATTCTCAAATTGTGTGAATAAAATCTAAAGTTGTGAATCAATTTTAATGAAATATGGCTGGTTTTGTTTAGAACACCCTTACGTAAATGCTAATAGAAAAATAACGGATTTTTTTATTTTATTTTTTCTGAATGAATTAAAAACAAAAGTTTTTATGGAATATATTTTTGTTGGTATCTCTGAAACTACTGATCAGATTAAAAAACAATGCTGGCGCGACTTAAAGATGATATTGTTATCAGGTTTTGATATTTGGTTTTAATTGAATTTATATCTCGTAAACTAGAACCAAAAAATAATAAACAGATTCGGATTCAGCACCTCAAATTACATAAGAAGCAACTTTCAATTGCCCTGATCCAAACCCTTGTAAACTTGTGTAATTTATTGTTGAACATTTTTATGAGTCGTTACGAAAGGGTAGGTCTAAAATTTGCGAAAATGGTGTTACGGAATGTGTGAATATAGATTTAAAAACAGTTCCAATCGAAATGATATTCTGTGACATAGCAGTCTGTGAGACACCTTAGTATTTGTAAATACCTAATGAAATACATATGGGCATTTCCACAGGAAAGTCCACTTTCTGTCACGTTCGTCACCAAGAAATTAAGCTTTTTTTCAGAATCAAGTGGTTAAATTTTTCCTAAACTTTTACTAACTGTAGAGCTACTTATAACTGCTTGGCGTCGAGCGTGACAGAAAGTGGACTTTCCTGTAGAAATACCCATATATACTATTACACTGTACAACAAGTTGAATTTTTTTTTAATTTCAAGGTACTAACAACTAATTCAGGTAGAGGGCAACAAAAATATATATATACGTGTATCGGCGTTTTGAAAGTTTACAGCTGAAATTCATTTTAGAGGGATTTCGATTCCTAGTCACTATAACTATGTGCAAAAGGGAAGAGCTTAAACTCCCCTTAAAATGGGTCCAAGATGTAAGCTTTCAAAGCGACGATACATATACTATATATATTTTTTTTGTGTCGTCTGCCAGAATCAGCCGTTAGAGCCATGCTATTTTTTTTTTGTGTTGCACAGTGCTATTAACACTCGTTTATCACTTCATAAATTGTGCTCGTTTAAAAGCCACAACTGTTAACAGGAGAAAACCCAAAGTACCCCAAATGGAACTATTTTGATTAGATCCATCACCAATAACACTACGAATCCATTTTGCATGATGCGAGACATTAGTGTAAATAGCTGGCGATAGATGACCCGAAGCATAACTTTTCAGACCCACCAGTTTGTTGTAGACGAACAATGGAGAGCCAAAATCTTTATTCAAAGATTCGTTGCTGTCAATGCACAACATGCCAGTGGTAAATACAGTGCCACCATAATAGCGCAGACAAGTTTCATCGCTTACTTGAGAGGCATTAAGCAGCCTTAAGTGATTCAAAGGTAAACCCTTAAAAGATAATAAAAATCTATATGTAGAATAGTTTTTCATAAAATAAAAAAAAATATTTACCTCATTTGTTTTCAACCAACTGGTCACCTTAAAGTCTGCATCATTTTCCTTGTCATACCAATTAGAGTTGTGCGGTTTTAACTGGCTTACACTAAGCGGTTTCACATACTCACTCATTTTGGGTATATCACGACCCAACATTAAAATTGCCACATTATCTTTAAGGCTGAGGGCATTAAACGTTTCGGGTTGATAACTGTGTGTTACACTAAAGATAAGAGTTTTTTCATGGCGTTGATAACGATATAAGGAAGCCAAAACAATTTTCAATTCAGATGGGTGGTAGGGTCTATTTTGGTCATAACTGTTAAGGAGGAACCCAATTTTTTTATTATTTATTAAAGTTGTCTCTTATGTTTTTTGTTTTGTTTTACTTACTTGTAAACGCATTGGGCTGTAGTTAACACCACTGAGGGTCCGATAACTGCCCCCGAGCATATATGACCCTTTCCAAAATCTTGGTCATGTTCTCTTAAACGTACGGATGCATGGTGGCGAGCATTGCTGAAAGACGCTTCTGTTGAATTTCTTTTCGAGCTGTAGTATAGCACACCATCCTCAAAATCTGTGTTTTGGGTGAAGCCTAAAAAAGGATAGCAGCAATGGATATTTTATTATTTTGAAGAATTTATCTAAAGTTTTGCTCAAACAGTAGAAAATTTTAAAAATATGTACATATAAACATAAGGGTGTTATATCCCAAGTTGGAATTTTTTCTTTGGTGACGCCCACTAAATTTCTTGCGAATTTTCGCAATTTGGCATAATCAGCAATGATCCAAGAATATGGATGGACGATTACTCATTTTGCCACTACATTGTTCTACCCAAAGCTTTTGTGTGATTTGCAACTATTTATATTTTGCAATATGAATAAAATCTCAAAGAAATTAGTGATTTGGGCGGTTGTTTGTGTAGTAAATTTCATAAATTTACTTTTTGGCATTCTACAATATTTTTTTGTTTACAAAAATAATTTTAAATAATTAAATTTTATTACAAAAATGTGTAAATGTTTTTCACCACATTTGTTGAATTATTTTTTTATTACCATATTGCCGGAATACCGGAACAAATAAGAGTTACAATAAGGTAACAAAAACTCAGTTACAAATTTATTATTACCAAATTGCCAGAATAAGGCTGTTAGAAAAAAGTTTCGGACAAAAGTTATATAAAAAACTGTCCCATTTTTCCCATTTTTAATTTTTGATTTATCACGGGAAATCTTCATATGTCTGCCGCTATGTGCATCGTTGAGTATATCAAATAAATTCAGTAAAGTGCGACTTTGGCTCGCACACGAAGGATTCCGTGCAAATACACATATATGCAATTTAATTTCTGCCCCTTTTTTCTCATTTTGAAATTTTTTTCGTTTTGCTTTTTCGTTTAATTTTAGTTTTTTTTATTTTTTAAGTTTTTTTTTTGTTGATTTAGCGATTTTTTTTTCGGTTTTGGCGCTATTTTAATTTTTATAATTTTTTTTTGCGATTTTTCGTTTTTTGCAATTTCTTTGTTTTCTGCCGATTTTTGTAGTTTTGGTGATTTTTTGGTTTTGGCGGTTTTTTGTTTCAACGCTTTTTTCGCCTTTTGGCGATATTTTTAGTTTTGAAGGTTTTTTTTTAGTTTTGGCCCTTTTTTCATTTTTGGCGCTTTTTTGGTTTTTGGAATTTTTTTAGGTTTTCAGCGATGTTTTTTTAATTTAAGCGATTTTTTTTTAGTTTTGGCGCTTTTTTTTGTGCTTTTTTTCGTTTTGGTGATATATTCGTTTTTGGCGATTTTTTTAGGTTTTAGTGTTTTTTTCGTTTTTATGCCTTTTTCGGTTTTTGCGTTTTTTTTTAGTTTTTTGTCGATCTTTTTAGTTTTGATGATTTTTTGCGTTTTAGCGTTTTTTTTTAATTTTCTTTTAAGCGCTTTTTCATTTTGGCGATTTTTCGTTTTGAAATTTTTTTAATTTGGAACTATTTTAGATTTAACGATTTTTAAAATTTCAAGAGTTTGCCTTTTACGGTTTCCAAGATACAGCAAATTGTATAAATTACATAGCCAAAATTGCATTAACTGAGAGAACACTCTTTAATTTTTATTGATTTAAATATCAGTATTAATTGGTGTAGTCTATGCTACAGACTCCACCAATTAACACTAACTTTGAAAATTTTAAGTGTCCATATATTAGTGTCTGTATATTACATTAGTATTTCAACATTTTTCGTTGCTCGCTTTAGAACACCCTTTAATTTTTAACTATCATATATTTGTTGTTGTAGCAGCCAAAGTTTTACATGTTCTGTGAAAATTGCAGGTCCGTAGCTCTTATGGCTCTCGATAAAATGGCCTGTGACAGACGGGCAGACAGACGGACAGCGTAGCGAAAACAACAGGGTTCCCTCACACTGTTGGTGTACGGAACCCTAAAAAGTAATATCAGAATGTAATTTTATTTCAAGTTTCTTAGTGATTAAGCTAAAAATTAGACAACTTCTTCCCAAGCTATGATAAAATCGGTGGAGCAGCTTCAAAAATCCCAAATTTTAGAAAAAAATTGTTTTTAATTTATTTATAGAATCTAAAATTGCTACTGTTTTTGTAGTTAGGTCACCATAACACATCAAAGAAATATAGCGGCATTTTTGTTGCATAGTGTAATCAACTAATCGTCATATCATTTTGAGAAATAAAAAATCATACAAATATCTTGTGTTATGCCCTCTTGAAGAGACAGCATCTTTTTATTTTCCCATAAAGGTGCGTGTAAATTGAAAGCTTCAAAATCCATTTTTTTTTTCAAAACCAAGTTCTTTTTGAGTTATGACACTTTTGTAGCGCATGAGCGATATATATGTATGTATGTATGTAAAGTGTCTTACATATTATTAAATTTTAAATAAACTACAAAATCATGCGACTTTCTCGTGGCACTTACAACTTTTTATTTAATTAATCACTAAGCGATTATCGCTATTATTTCAAACGATAAAGATAATTATATTTTAAAATTTCCTTTCAATGAGTGCAATTAAGTTGGTTGCATTTAATTTAAAAAATATATCTCAAGTTCTTGTTTGATACCTACATTGTTGCACAGTGGATCTTTCAGAGCAAAATAAATGGTAGCAAATATACAACTTCTACACGAATTGCATTTGCCGGAAACAGAAGAGGAGTAGTAAGTAAATTAAATGGTACTTTTTTGAAAGGTTGTTTATTGGTAGCGATGCTATCCTATTAGGCCAAAGCTAGTGCTTGTTTATTAAAGAAGGTTCTTTTAAAAAAGTACTTTAAGAAAAACGCCACTTTTAAATTTTCAATTTCAAAGTTGCTTAAGCTGAAGAAGTATTATATATTTTTCTTTTTAAACATTGTAAGTTCTGAAACTTCAAATAACTTCTATTTTATTATGCTAAACTACAAAAAACTAACAAATTGAAAGCATCAGCAACTCAAAGGGATCAAAATTGATCCCTTTGAGTCATTGTGGTAATTTGTTGCTCACTTTAAAATTAAGACAACTTTTCCAATTTTTCTAGAGTCCTTCCAACAGCAATCAATCAATACTCACTTGATTGCATGTCACTGCACAAAAAAATTACTATAAACACTCTTGCTATTTTGCTTTTATATTCATTAAAATACATTTTGAATTAATTCACTATTTTCGTTTTATACAAGGACAACAAAAAATTTGTTAATGAATTCTTTTGTTTTAAACACGCCACAGTCTCAAACAGCCCACCGCTCTTTACTAATTTAAGGTCACGATCTAATTGAATGCAAAAGAAATTCTCTTGTTGAAAGAAACCTTCGATGGATTTGCAAAAATACTAAAAGCATTTTTTGTTGTTTTTGTTTTATTATAGCAAATAAATCGTGTCCGATATTGATAAAGACTAAACAAAACACTTTAAATGTTAGAATGTTATCAACAAACAATGCTCCTACGATGGGTAATAATAAACCTTTAAAAAAGATTAGCGCAGTGAATTAATTATGAAAATTAGCAGCTTAAAATTTTAAAGAAAATACTACGGATAGTCTAAGGAAGAAGGCTCATGAAAGCGAAATTTTTGCTCTTAAAAATGGACAAGTGAATAAAATGTTAAGAAAAATCGAAATCTCATTATTGAAAGTTCCTAAGCTCGAAATCTGAACAAGAAAAAATCAAAAATCTTTTTTTCCAAATAAAATACAGATCGAAAAACTGACCAAAAAATGTAAAACTTGCGAGATTACGATTTCACAGATCCAGAATAATATGCGGTATTGAGTCTGGAGTCTTTTCGGATGATCTTTGGGTAAGCCACTCCTGATGGTGCTGGTGAATATCAGAGTGAAATATTAGTTATAAGGGCAGCGGGCAGTATGCAGTGCTCTGATTGACAGGAACGTCCATGGGATAATCGGCACTTTTGGCAACAACCACGGGACAGTTCTGTCTCTAAGGCCGCACACCAATTTTTCAACTGTAGTTACACTCTAAAACATTACTTCAAATTTACGATCATATATTGTCTAAATTTGTGTTGAAAATTTCTCCTTGTCTAAAATTACATGGATTTTGTAGTTATTTTATTAAAGAAAAAACCTTTCAAATTAAACATATTTAGTCCAAGTGGAAAAAAATGTAACATAAAGTTTAATACGGCTATGACTGAATGGTAGATACGTCAGACTATCAGTCAGGAGGTCGCGGTTCAAACCTGTATACAGCCAATCGCTATTTTTAGGAAAAACATTTTGTTGAAAAATAATGCGTGTGTAATTTTAAGTCGATAATAATCTGTAAAGTGCTGCCGACTATTATCGACCTAATTTTCAACAAAAGTGTTTTAGAGTGTAGCTAGTGTAACGATATGCTGTCCAGGTTAGGTAGTCAGACTGGTGTTATTCTTATCTGGGTTTCCGCACACAGAAAAAACAAAATTTCATTTTCTGTAAAGGAATTCAATGAAATAGTAAATATTTTATTTAGGAACGGACCTACAAACAAATTTTGTAAATATAGACAAAAATATCTCAACAATTTCATTGAAAAAAAACGTGTTTTTTTTCAGTGAACAAATTGTTTAAATCTATAAAACAATTTGTCTAAAAATATTTACAAATTGTAAACAAAAAAATTTACTAAATCAAACAAAAATAATTACTGGATTTTCTGAAAAATAACAAACACAATTTTTTTCTGAATTTATAAAATAATTAATCTTAAAATGCTAATATATATTAAACAAAATAGTGTAATTAATCAAACAAAAATATTTACTGGATTTCTTGTAATATTTCAAACAAAATTTATGTCTGGGTCATCATCATCCATTAAGCATTTATGAAATTTCACTTTGTGTTCAAGTCTGAATGTTTATCTAAAGACTCTATTAATGAGAATTAACGCAACGTTACATTAACGAATTGATTCACTCAAAAATCTTCAGTAAACAAACTTGGTACAATCGCATTCCTTTTGCTATCAATTATTGTTGTTGTTATTTGTGTGTATGTCATCATCGGGGTTGTTTTTTTACGACACAGCTTTTCTTGTTTTTTTTTTTTTGGTGTTTCCATCCTAAATAAATGTTGAAACAGAACTAAGGCTGCAACTTCAGGCAAAAACGTTGCCAAATAAACAAGCTCCAAACTAAATCGATGGCAGTAGCTTCAAAATTCTCTCATATTATTATTTATTTTCTTTTGGTCTCATATTTCGTATGAAAAATAAATGAAATTTTATTAAAACACGGCAACATTGTTGAGAGAATAAGTGGCTAAAATTGAGAGCATGAGAAAAAATGTTCTCAAAATAAAATAGATTCTATCTCGTGACTGCTTTTTACGGCGTATGATTACTGTCAATTTATATGAAAAAACTCGTCTAGCCCTAGTTCTGTTTTATCATTAAGAGTCAAACAAACATTTCATTGATTATGCAAAGAACATTTACTGAAAATGAAATTTATTTTTAGACCAATTTTTGTTTGAAAATTTTTTGGTGATAATTTTTTCTGTGCACATATTGAAAACGAACAGACTTACGAGGTGGTCAGGGCTGGTTCTGCTCTGAATGTCTCCACTGCTGAATCGGTATCCATGTCGTTTGGCACAATACCATCAGACACTATCTTGAAAAAGCTAAAGACAGATGGCGCAAGCTAAGCACCTGTAAGGTAGCTAGTAAGATGTGGCTTTGCCACAATGACAAGCGCTAGATACAAATAACGAACAGAAACCGCAGGGACATCTCGAGCCACATCGCAGTAGTGACGAGACACTGAGCAATCGGTAGACACGCTAGTATGATGGGCCTTTCGTACAATGCGTTCTGACGTAGTTGTCGTGAACAAGCTAAGGAAGAGACATTTTTTCACCTCCTTTGCGGCCCTCCATCTCTCGAGACACAAATTTTTGGGCAATTATATACTAGACGACCTTCAGAGATTGGTCTAGGAGACCTGATTAGATATCTCAATGCGACGGGGTGGATCTAGAACCGCTTACTGCATCCGAGGACTTGGATTCGGGCATACATACATGCATTCAACCAAGAGAGCAGAAGCTTTTTTTTGAAGCAGACAGCCATGTCTGTTTTAGAAGCAGAGCTTGAATGCAAACAAACTGCTTTAAAATATTATGGCTCTTGTTATATATGTATTATTGTTGTAGAATCATATTATTGTTGCACTTTTAAATATACTATGGTTGTAGTCAGATTTTTTTAACGATATAAATTTTCTTAAATGCAAACATGCTGCAATTTTTATGAATGCTAATAATATCGTGCTTAAATATAAACATGAGTTTATTTGTCGTAAACTAATTAATGTTCACAATCATTTAAAACAATAATACATAATTTATTTGCCACAACCATAAACTATATTGGGAAACATAACATTGTTGACGCATCCATGACACAACCATATCTTGTCTCTGTGTGTAGGTTAATACTGACGAGTGAAGTGGTATGTCAAAATGGAATCATCTTGATTATACTTGAATGCTTCAGTATACAAGAAACTTTCTCTAAATCATTTTAGAAAAAATATATTACTTCACATTTATATGAAGGGGAGTATAATAGTCGCCACTACTGATTGCCTCGCCTTTTAATTTTTTTCTTTAGATTTCTTTGTTTGTGCATATTTTATGAAGTGTGCCGCATTTAAGGTTATTAAACCAACATCATTTATACTTCATTTAAATACATATAAATAAATTAAATTTTATGTACATGAATTTTTTATACTGGAATGAAAAATAAACCAAAAAATCTATTTTAACAAAAATCAAATCAGACAATCAAGTTAGACTAACCTCCTAGTAAAAGCACATTGAAAAGTAATAACTTAAAATTCTAATAAACATCTGAAACACTCTCTATCTAGCCCGTGAGACACACTGTAACCTGACAACGTGAATACTTCACATCTTGGGTCGCTAGTTAATACCCTACTCTATTAATTTTCGAAGCATTAAAGAATAATAAGAGATTATCAATAGCAGTCGATTGTCGACAACGAGTAGACAAGTGACAATTTGTGCTGCTGTCTTGATGAGACGTCGACGTCGCCATTCATAATAGAGGGAAACATCTTAAAGTAGCAAAATCTGAGGAATTAACTACCGCAGGTCTTGGTTTGCATATGCGATTATAGCCGAAATCCGACAATATAAATACTTTGTATATCAGGAGTGCAATGCTACAAGATAAAGACCTCGGATTTCAATTGGTCATCTACTTATAAACAGTCTACAATCACATGATATAAATACTTCGGATCTTACCCAGATAACTACCATATAAATCAGAGCTACTTTAGTCAAGATTACATTTTACATAGTCAGCTTCAAAATTATCAAAAATGTTCAAGATTTCACAAAAATAATTTTAAAGTTTAACTTAATATGATTATTATATCCAACTAGTTTGCTTTTTGAGTCCATTACATTAGGCTAAAGTTGGTAACGTTATACATATTCAGAAAGAATTAAAAGGCATGGTAATTACACAGAAAAAACTAAATTTCATTTTCTGTAAAGAAATTCAATGAAATAGTAAATATTTTGTGTAATAACGGACCTACAAAGAAATTTGTAAATATAGACAAAAATATCTCAACAATTTCATTAAAAAAACGTGTTTTTTTCAGTGAACAAGTTGTTTAAATCTATTAAACAATTTGTCCAAAAATATTTAAAAATTGTAAACAAAAAAAAATAACTAAATCAAACAAAAAAATTGACTGGATTTTCTGAAAAATACCAAACAATATTTTTATCTGAATTTATAAAACAATTGTTCAATTCACAAACTCAGTCGTATGTCTTATCGTTTAAAAGAAGACGATATATGTTTATGTGCTTGTGAACAGACAAATTTGTTGTATCGTTATTTTGTCGTATTTTAAATGTCAATTTAATTAATACCAAGGCAAGGCGAATTAATACCAGATGGCCTCGAGAGGTCAGGTGACTAAGAAAATGTTTCCATATTTGAACTGTCAACTGTGTTAATATATCAGCTTCTTGGTAGCCCAAATATAAATTCGCCGTGTAGAATTTATATTTGAGCTGCCAAAAAAGCTGATACATTAACACAGTTGGCAGTTCAAATATGGTAAGCAATTCGTAGTCACCTGATCTCTCGAGGCAACCTTGTATTAATTCGCCTTGATTTGATACCATGAAATGAAACCAGGTATGGGAATTTTAGTTTAACGAGTAATAAAATAACTTTTTCGCGACAAGCAATTTTGATTAAAACAGTTTAAAAATTAAATTGAAATAAGTCAAGTATATATTTATCATTAAGAAGAATATATTTTCCGGTGTTACTTATCATATATATAAAAGATTTTTACAAATTAATCTAACACATAGAATATTGCCTGGCCTGGCCTCAATACAACTATTTGAAGAACATATACAATTCAATCGTATAATTATAACGCACTATTGTATGAAAATTACCAACAACACATACGACGTTACTACGAGCTTGTGAATTGAACAAATTATACTAAAAATACTAACAAATATTAAACAAAATAGCTTACTTCATCAAACAAAAAAATTTACTGGATTTTTTTTTAATATATCAAATAAAATTTTTGTCTGCATCATCATCATCCATTAAGCATTTATGAACTTTGACTTTATTAAATGTTTTCAAGTTTGAATGTTTATCTACAGACTCTAAAAAAATGAGTGAGAATTAACGCAACGACATTAACGAATTAATTCACTCAAAAATCATCAGTAAACAAACTTGGCATTCAAATAAACAATTCATTGATTTGGCACTTCTTGTACCAAATAAAAGCTTAGAAAAAAGAACTGATATCCGCATAAAAACATTAATGTGAAAATAAGGCTAATTTACTCTCCAAAAAATTTCGCACGTAAAAAGTGTTGGGATCAAAATAAGAACCAAGTTCTTAATAGGTACAATACCATCTCATTTCTAGGCAATATTTGTTTTTGCCTTCCTAATATGGGAAAGAATTATGGGGAAAATGTTGCCAAGCTTACAGGTTGCCTAGAAATAAGATGGTATTGTACCTATCAAGAACTTGATCCTTATTTTGATCTCAGTACTTTTTACGGCCGAAATTGTTAGACAAGACCTTGACCTTATTTTCACATTCATGTTTTTTGTGCGGATTTTATTTATTACCTTCACTAAGTTTAATGTGATTACAGCAAAGACAGCACTTGAAATGTTTATACGATTACAATTTCGATTTTGTAAGCAAATCTGAAATGTCTGAGTACTTGTTAACAATTTTATCGTCAAAATTATACATTTTTATGATATCAATTACATTGTAATGAAAAGAGCAGCACACAAGTTTTTGAAGGTCTTAATAGAAACTTTAAGTAGAGTTCTCAGACCGCTTTCGAATTATTCGAAAAACTGAGATAAAATATTTTTCACCATATTTTTTTAATTTAACATCAGGAAACTAGTTCTTAACACTAAATATTTAAAATAAGACTGACATTTCGCATGGAATCAAATAATGTACATATGAGAGGCTTAGTGCAATAACTCGGTAAGCCACAAAAGCAAAATATCGAATAAATCGACTTTTAAGTTTAAGCAAAATTTAGAACTTTATGGTTTTCTGACATTTCTATTGTAATACGCAGCATAATTATTTGGAAAATATTAGAATTTATCCAATAAATTCTCTAGGATGCAAAGCCAGGATATTTAGCAAGGGATTGAGCTAGGGAAGGGCAAAAAATATCGACGTATCGATATATCGATATTTTCTTTAAAATATATCGATATATATATATATATATATATATATATATATATATATATATATATATATATATATATATATATATATATATATATATATATATATATATATATATATATATATATATATATATATATATATATCGTCGATATTTTTAATTGCAATATATCGATATTTTTTCAAAAAATATCGACAGTATCAAATTCGATATTGTTTTTAAGCTTTCGTTTTGTTTTTCGTGCAGTTTTTCAAAAAATGTCGACACAATCTCCATCAAATAAAATATTACTAACAAAACCATTTGTTTTATTTATACAATTTTGTGTATTAAAAAATTACATTTCTTTGAATCAGATCAGTGAGTCAATAAATATGTTGGAATTTAACTCTTTTCAGCTTAATTATTTATAAGAAAAGCACTTTTCGTATTTTATTTTTAAAATATGTTGGGACTATATATGAATAATCATGCTTGAAAATATATCGAAATATCGATATTTTTATTCGATATATATCGATGCCGATCGATATTTAAAAATATATTGATATCGATATATTTTTTTCACTTTTATATTCCTATAAGACCTATAAGAGCAATTTTTTATTTCACGTGGCTTACCAAGTTATTTTACTTAGCCCTTCATATACGAGGGCGGATCAATAAGTCCGAGACTTTTTGAATGAAACACAGTTTTATTTGCAAAACAAAAATTTATTTTTCAACATAATCTCCTTTTAACTCAATACACTTAGTACAACGTTTCTCCAGTTTGCTTATCCCTTCCAAAAATAGGATTTTTCGAGGTCCTTAAAATAGGCATTTATTTGTTTGTTTGGTCAATAATTTCATCGTTGGAGCTAAATCTCTTTCCACCGAGCCATTTCTTTAGGTTTGGAAATAGGAAGTAGTCACTAGGGTCTAAATCCGGAGAATATGGTGGATGAGGTACCAATTCGGATTGCGGTTAAACAACTCCAAACAATCCTTTGAAGTTGTCACACGTTTACGTTTATGGTCAATTGAAAGCAAACGCGGCACCCATCTTGCAGACAACTTTCTTAAGCCCAGCTGATGACTTAAAATCGAAACCACACTGCCATATGAAATGCCTATGGCATCAATAATCTCACGCACTTTTACTCTTCGATCGGCCAACACCATATCGTGGATTTTTTCGACGTTTGCGAGTGGCCGTCCAGAACGTTCAGTGTCATTTGTACCTGTGCGACCACAACGAAAGTCAGTAAACTACTTTTTTACACTTAAAATCGGTGGTGCAGAGTCCCCTTAGTATTTATCGAGCTCTTCCTTGGTTTGATTGACGGTTTTTTTTTCGCAAAAAATAATGTTTAATGAGCACTCGAAATTCACTTTTTTCCATTTTTAGAAAAATACATGAGGTTGTATGAATCTTAATTGATTATTAGGCTAAGGTCCGTAACGTTATATTCAGAAAGAATTGGGCATGATTAATATTCGAAGGAACAAGGGAAAAATTAACATCAACTTAATTTTTCAACGTACACAGCAGAACTTTCGGAAGCCGCTACACTTCCATCGTCAGTGCTCAGGTGTATTTACTTATCACCACTTGTCGGGTGGCTCTGTTGAATGTGATTTTAATTTTTATATATGGGTATTTCCACTTTCTGTCACGTTCGACGCCAAGCAATTATGTTGATTTTTTTAAAGCAACGTAAGTTTTTGTTTACTTCTTCATATATTTGTGTAGCCCCTAAGTGGCTCTACAATTAGTAAAAGTTTAGGAAAAATTGAACCACTTGATTCTGAAAAATAAGCTTACTTTATTGGTGACGAACGTGACAGAAAGTGGACTTTCCTGTGGAAATATCAGCATTTTACAACTTTTTCGTGAAAATTGAATACGAGAATTAAATCACTCTCAAGCTGATATTAACTGCACTTACACAGCGTTGCCATCGGTTGTATGTTTTGAACAGCTGTTCAACGCAAAGTAAATGAAGCCACTTGCTCAAAATTTGACAGTAGTCCATTCACAGGTGGTAGTTGATGGGAATAGTGTTGCATTTCATATAACTACGAGGGAAGTTCGAAAAGTCACGGACTTATTGATCCGCCCTCGTAAATACAATAAATAGCTAATACAAAGATAAGCACGGTAAGTTTCCAAACCATTAAAAATAAAAAGTTGAATTTACAAGCCTAAGCTAAAGTTTAAAGAAACTTTCCATACTTGTAAAAGCTTTCAACGGAAAAATTGGTTAAATGTTGGATGTTTAAATACTTGACTTAACTACTCTGTGACAGTGAGAAAGTATAATAGCATCAAAACTATGACAATGAGATCGTTATTGATTCCGGAAACATCGTGATACTAGCTAGGTTCGACCCATAGTGCTATCAAAAATGTGTCCTTGTCTGTTTAAAAAAAAGTCCTTTCTCAATAAATATAATTCAATTGAAAAATTAAATTAAACGAACTTACTGACATAAGTCGGAAAAATTAAATATTGTTAACTAGCTCGTTGTTGTTTCTTCGGTGGCAGTGAGGTCTAGGCGGTAACGAATTCTGACGAGAGGACTGTGGTGGTTTCGAAATATCATGATGTAAGTTCAACCTTCCGTACAACCAAAATTGTCTTTGTCTTTTCAATTATTACAATTTTGTAAAGAAAAATAAATTTGTAATTAATTATCTGGATATTGTTAATAATCACTTCCTCGGAAGTCGAAAATTCACACTTATTGATACATTTGGAAGTAGAGAATAAGTAGCTCCACAAAAATGACTTCCAATTTTTTCACATGCTTTAGAACTTTTTTCTCAATGTAAAAATAATTTAAAAATAATTTAATTGGAAGTTCAAATTGTACGAACTTAAGCCAAAATTTTTTTCAGATGTATAGATTTTTTGGTGATAGCTCGATCTTATGCTAAATTTTTGAGATATCCATTTTCAATATTTCGATCTTTCTTGAAAAATTTCGCTTTTTAATATTTAAATATGTTTGCAAAACTGTAATTTGTGATGCACAGAAATTCCGACGATTTCGAAAAAAAAGTCGTTTTAATAGGAATGCAAAACTATACATAAATCTTTCAATATTTTTTAATCACTTATTTCATTTGACTATAAAGAAAGTTCAATATTAACGTTAAACTCTTTAAAAATATTGAACAACTTAAATTTGTAACTCCATCAGGTACTGGAGCAAATTTTGGTAAACTTGCATTGGTTGGTCACTTCTTCCAAAATCCAGTTTTTAAAATGAGACACATTAGTATAGACGCCAGGACTTAATGACGCAGCACAATATTCACCCCATGACACAACACCAGTCTGAATACCACGACAAACTAATGGTCCACCAGAATCAGCAGTGCAAGTATCTCTTCCACCTTCAAAATAGCCAGCACATAGCATGCCTTCACGTATTTTTGATCCGTATAAAGTTTTATTGCGACAATCATTGAAATCAATAATTGGTAGATCAACGGTTCTCAGCATTCTTGAGAGCTTGTTCTAAAAAAACAAAAACAAATAATTTAGTCATAATAACTGTAAAATGAAGATCTTACTTCTTCGGTGACGCCCCATCCAGTTGCCTGACAAACAGTATTATTCTTTAAGGGACCATCATTAAGAATTATTGGCTTCACTGTGGGATGTTCAGCAGGCACAGAACCATTTAACATTATCAGCACAATATCATCGTCAAGTGTTGTTGTATTAAAGAAATTATCACGTTTTACTATTTTTAAAATGTCAAACACAAGTGTATTGTTGTTGTTCTCGAAACGATCAAGATTTCCCATGACCACGATAAAATTGTTGTCGGGCTGAAAAGTTCCATTGGGGCTGCCGCTAAAAAAAATCAAATAATGAAATTAATATTCAAATTTGGTGTTTCACAACGAATTAAGAAAACTTTAGTTATTAAAATAATGATGCAATTCTCGTATGCAAATTTACCACAACATTTGAAAAAAGAAGAACTGCGATCATATTTAATCGAGTCACCAACACATCATGTGGTGATAAACGGAGGTATACATGAGCACTGATAACACTGGCCTGCAAAAAAAAATCGAGCCTTTTAATAAAAATATGTGGAATATACAAAGTTGAATGCGCTAAACTTAAATCCGTTTTCAGTATTTTTTTCTATCAGGCACAGGTTTTTTTATGAACAGTACTAATATGACACCCGAAATTGGGCTGTCACGCTAACATATTTCATCATAACTCGGAAACGGTTTGTTCGATTTAAAAGCAGCAAAAGATGCGGGGTGAAAAACAACACGAACCCACCAAAAATCTGCCACTAGATTTTTTTTTATATCAAATTAAACCTCAAACTATCAAAAAATTTTAACTTTCAATTCAAAAAACATGCTTAATAATTTTGGCCAGCTTTTGGGGCCAAATACTCCTCTGTGTACCGATTCACTATAATAATCCCTCTAAAATGCATCCCCTTTACAATGGGTAGATTTAGACCAGGGACTGGCGATGTGTAGCAGTGAGCTACGACGTTTGCTGACTACTTTTCGTTTATTTTTTAATTTTACATGTACACAGCAGACAATTTACATGTACACAACACAAACAATCAATATAAACAACAACAAGTGCACAACAGTCACTTGTACTCATCAACAATGCAATTAAACACCAACACACTTCAACAAAAAATGTGTTCTCATTTATTTAGTTTTGTCTCTGCCTGGCGCTGATTTAGACTCTATGTTCACTCGCCTTAAATATAATTTCTGTGGACTTTTGACAAAAGTACTTAATTCGAAATAGCGGTATTTATAAATGCAGAACTTTAAGGAGCGCTTTTTTTTATGTAATTAGCCTATCTGTACGATGTTTAGTCACAAATATGTTAATATTTTAAAATCTTGACTTATCTCCATAATTGTTAATTTGCGAAAAAAATCGTTAAACAAAATTCTAATCGAGATCGGTTAGTTATACTGCATTTACATGTTTCCTTAAACGCATACAGAAAAAGTTTCATTCGTTCTTTAATACTATTTTTACTCTCCTGAAATTTTATTAAAATTATACTTAAATTGTTTTGTCAAAAGTCCACAGATTTTGTTCTCGAATTTTCATTTTTCTTTTTTACTGAATACGGTGAACTCTTCTCCAGTTACACTGATAGAAAAAGCGTCATAGCCCTGATGTAATCTGACACCAATGCTATGTCAAGTGTCTTCATTTTTGACCCCATGACACTTAACATCATGGTGATGTCAACCTTTACATCAGCTGTTCATCAATACCAATGATGACAAATCTATCATCAATGCAATGACACACCAACATCAGAGAAAGGAAGAATTGACATCAATTTTATGTCAAAATGTCATCAATATGATGTCGCTGATAGAAACCCCGTCATAACGCTGATGTAATATGACATCAATACTATGTCAAGTGTCTTCATTTTTGACCCAATGACACTTTACATCATTGTGATGTCAACTTTTACATCACCTGTCATTAATCATCTTTGATAAACTATAATTGATATTATGGCGAAATAAATAAAAACTACAATATAATTATGATTTTATTCATATAATATTTCTTACAACAAATTTTCACTTTTATCCACTTTTGCTTTGCTATTTATTAAGTTGATATAATTACACTTTTTTTCTCCACAAGTAGTAGGAAGGCAAACGCAAATAACAACAAAAATAAAAATACAAAGTAACTTTAAAAACAAACAAAAAGAAAACAAAAGTGTAATCAAATCAACTTATAGCAAATAATTAAAAATATGTATGTACATATATATATATATACTTATAAATTTCACTCACAAGAACACCACGCGGTACTATTTAATTAACTTTAAAAAGACAACTGATCTAGAAAAAACAAACAGAATAGTTTTCTGCCACAACTTCTTTTATTTCATTTGTGTCAAGAGTATGTTTTTGTTGTTTTTGCGCACTTTACTCTCTTCGCGCTCATTCTATTTGATATTGATGACACTTGTGATGACTATGTGACATCAATATGATGAAAAGGTGTCATACCAACGCTTGTTTCAACGTTTTTCTTGTGTATGTATGCTATACCGGCTTAGTTTTTAAAAGGTCTTGCGTATTTTATCTGTCATAGTAATGATGATAAGTGTACATCAATGCAATGTCATGTTTTTTAACTTTTTAAATATGCGTTTAAACACAAAAATAAAAAATAAAACAATAACATTTGTTTTAGAATACAAACGACAAACATTATAACATTGTTTACTCATTTCTCTTATACATATTTTACAATTTAATAATATATAATAAGTGACATCGTACTGATGTCATTCCAATCATAGCATTGATGACACTTAAACTATGACAAAATTCTGTAATGACGTTTGTCATCAGATTGATGTCAGTTTTCGTTCTATTGATGACATTTTTCATAGCATTGATGTCAGAATTCTGATGACTGGGCGTCATCAATGCGATGATACATTTTTCTATGAGTGTATGATATTATATGTCGAGTAAGTGCTTTCAATTTGGACAAAACGGTATATCTCGAAAACTAGAGCTGATAAAAAATGGAGTGCAGATTCGCGTTCCGCGGCCCAAAATTTGTAAGTTGGTGTAATAATTTTGAAATTATTATTGTTATGGGTTTTTTCAGTATTATTGTTTATTTTGTTAAATATGCGATTACGATAAAAATCAGTAAGGCAAAAACTGTTGGAAACTTCACAGACAACAACTTTTTAGTAGAATTTTTTTTTTGCAAATACTATATTTATTAAGCTATGAGACATAAACGATAGAAAAAGAGCATTAACTGAAACTTTGGTAGGCATGCTACACGCCTTAATCTTAACTTATTGGCCCGAAACTTTTTTAGATTAGTTTTTTATAAATATTCATTGATTTTGAATATGAGACTTGATGAAACTCTAATTTCTATTTTTACAACCACTGTAATGCATATACGATCCTGAAAATCCCCGGATTTTTCGGGATTGATATATCCCGAATCCCGGGATTCGTCAAAAAAAATCCCGTGGAGTCCCGAAATATTTAAATTGCGTTTTTTAAGTAAAATTTTTATACAAAAAACTCGTAATGAAAACATGTAACAATTGTAACACTAATTTATAAATTTAAATGTATTATGGTTGTCAAAGGGTATCAGTCATTCCCAATCGCCTCGTCGGTTGTCATAGACGAACGTAGTGAAAGTGGGCATGAACTGACTAGATACGCCGATTATGGTAGCTGAAAAATCCGGTTGTGTTCTCTCAGACGTTAGGCTCTACTTCACTCTTAGGAGAAAACTTGGTATAGTATCGCCAAATGGATACAATCAGCCGTGTCACAGATTCCTGACATTCCGAAGAAGTTCATTTTTGGTGCTTTAGATTCCGTTTATTTTGTATTTCGATTTTACAATAATAATGGGGCATATTCATAGTCCTAAACAAGGTGTACTTTAAGAATTTAAAACCAGTATTGCCAAACAAAATACTGGTCATAAACTCCTAAAGTATACTTTGCTTTGACTATGATTATGCGCCAATGTTTTTTTATACCTTGAGGCGTTTGTTTTTAGAAACAGATCTCACATGAAAAGCATGTGACCAAATATTTATTTGACGCTCCTAAAAGTATGCACGTTTCTAAGTATTTAGTGCAAATGAAGTTAGTGAAGTTAGTGTTTGTCAATTCCGCTTTGAAATTTAAAAGTGGTTTGATTACGAAAAAAATTTTAGTTTTTCGCTTTCTGAAGAAGCAACTTACGGAATTGAAACCACTTCCGATCGGAATCGTATTCTGTGATATGTCTGAATATTCCTCATTATATGGATGTCAGGTATCTATGTGATTTTCTTGGCAGAAGGCTGACTTGGAATTCCTATGCAGAATTATTTATACAAAAAGCCTCTAGAGTTGTGCTGGATGCACCAGGATGAAGTATGAGCCCTAAAATTATAATGTGGATTTATGAAATTATACGGCTATATTCTGTATTCCATGCGGAATGTAAATGTTCCAAATTATCAAAGCTTTGTTGCTGCTAATTATTATTTATAACAACAATGCTATGACAATTCCGAACACTTTTATTCCGCATGGAATATCAGACGGAAATTGAGAAAATTGCAATATGTGCCGTCATTATTTTAAATTAAAATCCTATGGGCTCATATTAAGTTATATTTACGGTGCGCAGGTGCGCTGCTCTGAAATCTCTCCTTTTATGAAAACTATCATCCGAGCTTATGCTAGAATTCTTTGACTAACTACAAAACCTATAAATAGGTAATAAAATTTTGATTTACTGAATACCTGGTCATAGTGGACTCAGAGCATTTGTGTGTCGTCATTTGGTCAACGCTTAACTCAGTATTAGAGGGAAAAAAAATTTCGACCGCTAAGGAAGCAATATGATTAAATTTATTGTATCCAGTTAATTTTCTAAGATCCTGGTTCAATGAATTAACTTTCAATTTTGCAACGTCCTCTTTCCCAAATTTATATTTCACTCTTCAGTAAAATATTAAAATTTTGATTAAATTACATTAAAATTAGCTTTTCTATCTTATTTTTTTATAGTTCTTATTACGAATACACATAATGTAGATATTTTACTTTATAAATTGAGTGTTTTATTAAAAAAAAATCCCGAAATCCCGATAAATTCCGCGATCCCGAAAAATTCCGGAATCGCGAAAATTCCAGGATCTTGGGATTTTAAATTTTGAAATCCCGGGATTTACAAAAACCAGTCCCGTTTGGCAGCCCTAATACGTATGTACCTTGCTATACTCCAGGGCTGTGAATGTAACAGCTGTGGATTTAGGAAATCGAAAAAGTTTTATTTTCCCTATCGAAGTGAATAAAATACCTCATATCTCTTGGGTTATTTAAGAAAATTTTTAAAAACTGGGTTCCATTCAAAATATTTCCCACCCACCAAAAAATTTAGCAGATTTCGCATTTTGCATCTGGCAATGTAATTTAATCGCTATTTATTTTAATGAACTTACTCAACAAAGCAGTGGGCTGCACTTAATACCACATTTTCGGAAATCAAGGATCCACCGCACTTATGACCGCTGCCAAAGGAAATGATGTCGTCCGAGCGACTTCTTATAGACACTTGATGTCTAGTTGCATGTAAGCTGGCATCGGTGCCATTTATGATTCTGGGGTCTTTAAAAAAGTAATTTTTTGAACTGGCAGCTCCTGTAATATGTAATATTGTTTGTAAAATCAGCACTTTTATAAATTATTACACGATCAGCATATAAATTCATACCAGTTATTTGCAAAAGCACTGCAATACTGAAACATAAAATTAATATTAAATTGCGTATTAACATGGTCTTTACACGCTAAAATATGAAAGTGAAACCGCTATTTATTTTATTGTTTATTTATTGGTTTAAGATTTAACAATTGCAAAACGTTACTGCTGACAAAATTTTCGTTCATGAACGATTTATTCGATCTGTTTCAGGCAAAAAAATTTTTTAATTAAAATTTTTCTACTATGTCTATCGATCTAAATTGTGTGGCCGATATAAAATTTAATTATTTATAAGTACTCTAATCTAAATACATACTTAGATAGTCAGTCTAATATTTTAAAATTTTAGCATTAACATAAAATAAATGGTCTTATCTAAAGAGAATCAATCTTGTCTATTTTCTAGTTTCAACTGTTCTCCTCCTTTTCATGTTTTATTTGTATATATGGAATATGTAATCAAATCAGTACTGGAATTACCCCATTCTTATCAATATAGTAAGTAATAGCGAATATTTAATTAAATTTATTACTGATAAAACTTTTCAAAATTCCATATTCTCACAAACTATTTGAAATTTGTTATATTTTCTCAATTAGCTATGTCAAACAGCCATGTTACAGAATACCATTCCGATCGGAAGTGGTTTCAATTCCGTAAGTTGCTTCTTCTGAAAACGAAAAACGAAAATTTTCTTCGCAATCAAACCACTTTTAAATTTCAAAGCGGAATTGAAGAACACTTTTCTACTGACTTCATTTGCAGTAAGTACTAAAAAACGTGCATACTTTTCGGAGCGTCAAATAAATATTTGATCATGAGCTTTCCATGTTAATAAAAAGCTTAATGTGAGCTTTGCATCTAAAAACAAGAGTAAACAAACGCCTCAAGGTATAAAAACTTTATTATTGTAAAAACGAAATACAAAATAACGGAATCCAAAGCACCAAAAATTCACTTTTTCGGAATGACAACTACGGAATCAAAACCAATCCGAACGTAATCTGTGAAACTTCTGATAATGAGTTTGGTCGAAACAATAGTTATATTGACCAGAATAAGATATATTCAGCCGTGTCACAGATTAACTGCAAATGAAGTCAGTAGAAAAGTGTTTTTAATTCCACATTTAAATTTAAAAGTGGTTTGATTACGAAGAAAACTTTCGTTTCTGAAGAAGCAAATTACGGAATTGAAATCAATTCCGATCGGAATGGTATTCTGTGACATGGCTGATTATTACTGAAAACAACCCTGCGGGAAATTTTGTATTACTTGTCTTCAACGTACTATGACTAGTGAGGATTGTAGTGTTACAATATGTTCCCGAGTACTGATTGGAAAAAAGAGAATGCACAACTTACTGTACAAATAGATTTTTTCCAAATCAGAAATATTTATTTAAAGTATAGTAATTTGATTAGTATTAAAGAAAACATCACGGGAAAAGTGCCTTAAGTTTGGATATAAAATCTATCATGGAGTACCTTAATTATATCAGTTGACCCTCTACAATGACAGCGCCAATTAAAGGTGATAGGTCCCTACCATATAAAGTTCCAGAAGCGGAAAACAATTCTGAAGAGATTAGCGGGAGCTATCGAAACGTCAGTTCAACACTCAGTGCAGTCAAAAAAATTGTTTTTTCTATATGCTTCATATTTATCTCTAAATAATAATAATTTATCTCTCTTTATTGAAAAATTTAATTAAAACCGAACCTAAATAATTAAATTTCTTTGGATAATAATAAAATCTAATAATGCAGTTCTATAGAGAACCGATTCACTAAGAAAACTCCATAATTGCTTTTTCTAAAAAGCCACATTCAGTACAAAAAAAAACTAATAAAGTTACTAAAATATTTTACCATGAAAACTAATGAAAATTTTCATGCAACTCAGTGGCTTTTGCGTGTAAGATATTTTCACTGCTAACATTTTAATGCCGTTTTTATTTAAATATAGCACCTTCTTTTTAATTAAAAAAAAACTATTTAGATTGTATATGTAGTTTAGTAGATATGAGCGAAAAATAATTAAAAACCAAAAAAAATTGTCAAAACGAACAAAATCGCCAAAAACTAAAAAAAAAATCGCCAAAAAATGTCCAAAAACAATACAATCACAAAAGCGAAAAAATCGCCACAACTAAAATATAGCGAAAAAACTGAAAAAATCGCGAGACGAAAAAAGCGCCAAAATTAAAAATATCGGCAAAAACCGTAAAAAACTTCCAAAAAGAAAAAAGTCGCCAAAACCAACAAAAATCGTCAAAAACGAAAAAATTCGACTAAACGAAAAAAATCACGCTGTAAATAAATAGTCCCCCCAAAAAAAAAGTAAAAATTTAAAAAACTAAAAAAATATTCATATGTATATGGTATTTGTACAGAACTCTTCGTGTGCGAGTCAAGGTCGCACTTAATTATTTCTTTTATACACATACCTGCCTGCCGTTACCTTAATATTCATAGAAAGGCCCTGACTATTTTTTATTTATTTTTGTCAAATCGAGTATGCAAATGCATATTTCGATAGATGAAAAAATAAATGAGTTAAGGCCTTTTTATATTAAGGTGTAGCTTGTCATAAAGACAGCTAAATATTAAAGTGAAACTTAATACAAAAATACTGAACAACTTAAGCTTGGAGCCCAGCAGGAACATGAGCAAATTTTGGTAAAGTGCCATTGTGATGGGCGACTTCTTTCAAAATCCAATTTTTAAAAAAGGCCACATCACTATAGACACCGGGCCTTAATGGAGAAGCACAACCATCACCCCATGATATAATACCAGTCTGAATCCCACGACAAACCAATGGTCCACCTGAATCACTTCTGCAGGTATCTCTTTCACCTTTCAAGTACCCGGCGCATAACATGCCATCACGTATTCTTGACCCGTATAAAGTGTTTCTACGACAATCATTAGTATCGACAATAGGTAGATCAACCGTTTTCAGCATTCTTGAAAGCTTGTTCTTAAAAAAAAGTAAAAACAAATAATTTTGTCATAATAAGTGTAAAATGCAGAACTTACTTCTTCGGTGATGCCCCAACCAGTTGCCTGACACACAGTATTATTCATTAAAGGGCCATCATTAAGAATTATTGGCTTCACGGTGGGATGTTTAGCAGGCACCGAACCATTTAACATTATCAGCACAATATCATCATCAAGTGTTGTTGTGTTAAAGAAATTATCACGTTTTACTATTTTTAAAATGTCAAACACAAGTGTATTGTTGTTGTACTCGAAACGATCAAGATTTCCCATTACAACGATAAAATTGTTGTCCGGCTGAAAAGTTCCACTGGGGCTACCACTAAAGAAATCGAAATAAAAAAATCAAAACGTAAAAAGTAACATAAGTTTACAAGTTTAGGTCAACTTTTGGATTACAGCGAATGATAGTTGTTCCTCGGGATAAACAATTCTATCCAATATTAAGGGTGTTGTATGACATATATTGGCATAACTTGAGAATGGCCCGTTCGATTTTATTAAAACAAAAACGCAAAATTCCGTATTCGTATTTTCTTTAAATCGATGGAACTTTTCTCTCGTAGTGAAAGCACGCTATATAACCGAAAGAACTAGAAAAGCTGTTTTAATTCAGAGCTGCGAATGTAACAACTGCGCATCTTGGGGATGTTAAAAGGGGTATTTTCCTTTCCCAAACTAATAAAATCTCTCTTACTTCTTTTGGGTCTTTTAAGGAAACTTAAAAAAACGATGCTGAACTTACTCGACAATGCAGTGGGCAGCACTTAATACCACATTTTCGGAAATCAAGGAACCACCGCAAGTATGGCCGCTGCCAAAGGAAATGCTGTCGTCCGAACGTCTTCTGATAGACACTTGATGTCTAGTTGCATGTAAACTGGCATCGGTACCGTTTATGATTCTAGGGTCTATTAAAAGCTCTCTTTTTGAACCAGCAGACCCTGTAATAAGTAATATTGTTATTTCGCCGTTTTTAGAAATTATTTTACGATCGGCGTATAAATACATACCAGTTATTTGCAAAAGCACTGCAATATTTAAACATAAAATTAGGGTTAAATTACATTTTAACATGTTTCGAAATTTTTGTTCTTCTTTAACCGTGAAAATGCTTCTCGCAATATTTGTTGATTGCTTCAAAGTTTTAACAACTTTAAAATGTTACTGGTGAGAAAATTATTGTTCATCCGCAATTTATTCGATCAACTTAAAACAAAACTTTGTATTTCATAGAAATTTGTTATTATCTCTATCGATCTTATTTATTTTACCCAATCAAAATTTAATAATTTATTTATTTATTATTGTTGCTAGAAGGTCAATCTAATATTTCAAAATTTTAACGTTCATATATTAAAAAGTCTTATCTTGAAATAATCGATCTTATGCATTTTTTAGTTTCAACTTTTCTTCTCTCTTCAACTTGTACATTAGAGCGACTCTGTTTGCATGAACATGAAAATTGTGTAAATACGAAAATATGCAAAAAAAAATTAAAAAAATAAATTTTTTTTAGAACGATCCATCTATCGAGCAATTATCGCTTAGAGCCAAAATTATTGTGAGAATCCTCATAAAGCAATCCAAAAATTGGTATTTTATTTCAGATTTCATTTTCATCCATTAATTAAGGCAAAAACAAATCCAAATTTGTTTTGGACCCATTCCTTAAGGAAAATTTTGTTCATAACGTATTAGGAAAAAATCGTTAACATCGTGCAGAAAATAAGAATGTTGCAATATATTTGGGGAAAACTTTTGAATTTAAATTTTAATAAAAAAATTTGTAGAATACAAATATAATATTCGAAATATATCAACCATTATTTCTAACCAGATAGTCCGATGAGTATAAAATTTCATATGAAGATAGCAGCCAAGTGCTCTGTGATTATTTAGAAGATGAGCTTCGCATATTTCTCACACTCACAATATTATTATATTAACGGAATGTAATTTATTAAAAAAGTATTCCATGCAGTCATTTCTAAATGAAAAAACATTTAAAACTCTAAGCAACCTTATTTTTAACTGATTCTAACATTCAATAAAAAAAATAAGTACACATTAATACAGATTTTCGATTGCTTTCAATATTGTCCGCTGTTTATGTTATAAGTACCAAAAAAGTACATGCATGCATAAAAGTAACACACACACAAGCACTCAAAAAATATTCTGTACCTAAAATTAGCTAAAACTGTAACTTAAAATATATGAATATTCATTTAAAATCAGTGGTGTAGTGGATAGTGTGCTAGACTATTAACCCGAAGGTCGCATGTTCAATTTCCGACAAGACCATGTGTGTGTGTTTTTTTTTAATTTCTAATGTTAAAAGCATACAAATTAGTATGTTTATGTTAACTTTGAGCTACTGACTTACATAATATGCTCTAGCCGAGTGCTTGGTGCGTTAGATTTCAAACCTGAAGGAACTTTATTCGATTTCCAGTGAGCAATTCAAATAACAAACATTTAGTAAAGATATAAAATTAATAAAATAATAATTAAAGATACGAAATAATAAGCCTTTAACATTTAAAAATAAAGCAAAAATCATTTATTTTTATATACCAAAAACAAGGGAAACATCTTTTATTTTCCAGGAAAATGCTATTAGTTCTTGTGATAGCTAAATAGATCCAAACAAGGAAAGAATCATTAATTTTTTACGGTTTTAAGTCTATTAATTTTTTAACATTTAAAATTTAATAAACTGTTTTTTTTTTGAATTTATTTTATATTACAATTTCACTTAATTTTATGTACAGAATATTTTTAGAACAGGAGCAGAGAAATGAAGTGCAAAGTAGTGAACTTCGGGCATGTAAAATTTTTCAACTCTTGCCATTTCTCTGTTTCTCGACCAATTCCCAAAATCCGTTGTGTCCTTATAGACGTTGTAAGCTTCTAAAAAATTTCTTTGGTTAAACAATTATTTTGTATAACTCGTGAGATATGCTCATTTTAAAATTAAAATTACTAAATTTTTCAAAATCTTGGTCCAGTTTTTGAAAGATATCAGATCCAAATAAGGACCGATTATCACAATTGTTTTGTTGTTGGTTACGCAACAAAATTTCGAATATATGGTATGAAAAAAGCTGATGGAAATATTCTTTCAGAAAATTTTGACATATATAAAATTTTTAATTTGAAAATTGAAACATGTTGAATTTTTTAAAATTTTTTCCCAAAACAGTACAAAACACTGATGGTCCATCAGTCTTTTCTCTATAAAAAATGTTTCTGGAGGATCATATAATTATTATATACATGTCTAAGAGGTATAGTCACAGGCATGATTTTGGCAAAAAAAAAAATTACTATAATTTGCAATTTTTGGTGGGCGTGCTTTCTTTCGAATTCGACCTATTTTTGGGACTTGTTGGAACTTTCTTAGGAATTCTTATGATTCTCAGAAGCAAATTAATAGTTTGCTTTACTTGTGACATGCGATATGTCGACCTTTCGCTTTTAACGTCTAAAAGTAAGGGGCTTATAAGTAAAAACTCGTACTGATCTAAGAACGAATGAAAATTAAAATTTGGATGTTTTCACCAAATATTTTGTAACTTTCTTATTTTTTGTCCGATATAATGCTTACTACGTTTTGAATAAAATTTTCTTTAAGAGGTGGGTCTACAATGAGTTTTTAAAATTTTATTTTACCTTACTGGAGCGACTTAAAATGGCGAACGTTGAAAAATTAAATTGATGTTAATTTTTCGTTTGTTTATTGGAATGTTAATCATGCCCAATTCTTTCTGAATTAAACGTTACGAAGCTTAGCCTCATAATCAATTTGGATTTGGAAAGAATACATTTTTTCAAGTCTTAACGACTGTATAGTAAAAAAAATTTTGTGTAAATATTTACAAATTCACTCAGTTTAATTGACCAAAAAGAAAATTAATTATAAACATTAAACTAACCAAAATTATTGAACAATTTAAACCTGTAACTCCATCAGGAATGGAAGCAAATTTTGGTAAAGTTCCATTAAGTTGGCTAACTTCTTTTAAAATCCATTCTTTATAATAAGCCACATCAGCATAGACAGTTGGATTTAGGGGTGTGGCACAAGCTCCACCCCATGATACAATACCCGCTTGTATACCGCGACAAACCAAAGGTCCACCCGAGTCAGCAGTGCAGGGTCCTCGTCCACCTTCCAAAAAGCCTGCACATAACATCCCCTCTCTTACTTGTGACCCGTATAAACTTTTGTTACGACAATCATTAAAATTGATATATGGTTGTGCTACGACTTGAAGTTTTTCTGGACGAACGTACTATTAATGAGAAAAAATGAATTAAGTCCATACTTTTTACTTTTAATCATTCTAGCTGTTACCACTTACAGTTACAGTTTCGTTTATGCCCCAGCCAGTTGCCTGACATATAGTATTATTTTTTATAGGACCTTCATTGAGAGTTATTTGCTTTATAGTGGGATGATTAGCTGGCACTCGACCATTTAACATCACAAGGACAATGTCATCACCAAGCGTCGTTAAATTGAAGTTTTTATCATGTTTTACTATTTTCAAAATATCAAAAACAAGCGTGTTATTGTTGTACTCTAAACGATCAAGAGTTCCCATTACAACGATGAAATCTTTTTCGGGTAAAAAGGAGCCATTAGGTTTGGGACCGGTAGAGCTAAAAGTAAAATCGATAAAGTTTTTGTTATTGTCTTGTGTCTTGTGTCTGCGGACATATAGGTCATTTACTGCAACAATTCCGAAACTTTAATGGAAAAAAAAATATTTTACAGCCAGAATATTTAAAATGCTTACGCTACTTTCAACTTGAAGGAAAAACAAGTAATAAATGATATTCGCTATTTTCAACCGACTTCAAAAAAAGGAGAAACGTTATCAATTCTTCATCTGTTTTTTTATGTATGTTGTTTCAAAACTCCGCCATTTATAAAGCTATTTCAGATTTTTTTTCAGATTGGTCCCATGGAAAAATGGGCGGTGTCACGCCCCTACAAAGTAAATTCACATTTATTTTAAACTACTTCTACTCAACCCATTCTTATGAAACTTTGCACACACATTAAGTTTCTGATTGAATACTACATCATGATTAAAAATGTGGGCAGTGCCACGCCCATGCAAAATAAATATTATTTTTCAACAACTTGTACTAAACCGATTCTTATGAAACTTTGCATACACCTTTAGTTATCGTTGCAATACAAATTATGTTTAGAAAAGTGGGCAGTGCCACGCCCATGAAAAGTAAACAAGCATTTTAACTACTTGTACTTAATCGATTCTTATGAAACTTTGCATACAAATTTAGTTATCGTTACAATAAATCATTGTGGGTAGAATTGTGGGCAGTACCACGCGCCTACATAGAAAAAAATAAGTTTCGTTTTTGATAACAAAAATCCCGGTATTCAATAATTTTTTTTTCAAATTTCCTGTGATAAAGAATTCCCCTATATTGATAACAAAATTATTTCAAAATAAAAAATATATATATAAATTAAAAAAATGTTTACATGGCTGGAATACGAACCCGGCCTTTCCGGACGTAAAGCATACACTATTTAGCTGAGCCATATCCCATTTATTTTTTTATGGGATACAACTTGTTTTAAGTACTTATGTATAAAAAGAAAAGAAATAACCGGCATGGAAAAGAAATACTTACAACGAAATATTTTATTATGTTACAGATAAATGTTATTGAAATTCATATTTTTTTTAATAACATGGTTTTATTGAATATAATTCTTGTCTATTTTTTTCTGTGTATGAAAAGTAAATATTCATTTTGACTACTTCTGCTTAACCGATTTTTATGAAACTTCGCGCACACACAATTAGTTCTCGTAAAAGTACATGATGATAAAATATATGGGCAGTGAGTGCCACACCTATTTTGTAGTCGGTTTTCTTGTGCAAGAACTATATTGAGATTCTTTCGATATAATTTCCTTTAAAAGCTAAGTGATCAATCGATTGATTAATGAATCTAGATCACCAATATTTCAAGGAACAATCAAAAATTTACATCAATCTAAGTTTCCACCTACACAGAAGACCAGAACAGCATTGTTTTCGGAAGTCGCCTTAGTGCCTTCTGTTCAAGGAGCTAGTAGTATTTGTATAAATAATAGCTGCAGTCGGATGTAACCGCACCATCTAACAACCGGGGATACACATTAGCCCTGATTAAGGCTCATTTACCCGACCGTAACGTTGATGTAGTTGCATGTCCTTATCGTTTCTGTCACATTGAAAAGCTATGAGACAGAAACGATCAGCACATGCAACTACATCAACGTTACGGTCGTCTAAATGAGCCTTTACACTGGTGTGCAAAGAAAATGTTCTTTAAATATAAATATATGCAATAATGCGCTAAACTAAAATCAGTTTTCAGTTTTTTTTTCTATCATTATTTTTAAAGGGGCCTCACTAATATTTCCCCTAGCTACAGGAGACCAAAAAAAATATACGTGTGCCGGCGTTTTGTTCGTCACATCAGAATTTCATTTTAGATGGGGCTAAAGCTTTCTTTAAATCTCAGGCGTAGGCTATAATCAGCAACTATATAGAAAATATTAAGGCAAATATTTTTGTGGAACTAACTCCTTCACATAACGGCCATTTTAGGCTCTTTTCTAACAAATCGTAAAAAACAAAGCTAAAAAGGAGGAGTGTGGAGATAAAATGTTCTACAAAAATGTTGGCCATAAAGTTTTATTATGGGTCTTTAAAGACAACCAAGCTCCAGACTCAACTTGTACTACAGAAATCATTGAAAATTTTAACTATATTTAAGGATTAACTTCAAGCTTATTCACAATTAGTAGTCGGCATAAAAAAATCTTGTAAGTCTTACGTTTAAATTTACGTAAATATTACGAACACATAATGGACAGTCTTACACAAATAATCTATTAAATCATGCTAAAACAGTTTTCTTTTGAAATTTATGTGTTTATTTTATGAAATATTTTAATTAGGGAAGTAACGAATACCGATACCGATACCGATATATCGGCGATACTTCAGATTTTAAAAAAAATTTTCAGTTTTTTTAAACAAATTATTTATTTTTTTGTTAATTTTACCAAGAACTAAATTCATTTCGTTATTTTTTAAATCTTATTAATATCAATTTTAAAAATTAATAATATTTTACGCTGTTATTTTGCAAAAACAATAATTTATTTATTGTTAATTTTACCATGAATTCAAATTCAATTCGTTGTTTTTTAAATCTTATTCCCAGCAAAAAAAGACATTATAAAGAAATCATGAAAATGTAGCAGTTGCGATCCGGAAATATTGCGAATTTGGATAATTTCTAATTAGTTTCACATTTGCTTGTCATTGCAAGAAGTTCTCTTTTTCCATTACCAATCACCGAATTTGAAGTGATGTTTTTCGGTGTTCTATAATGATTCCCCAAATAATTCTGGAAAAAAAGCCGACTTCAGTATAAAGAGTAATATACTTGATGGCCTTCCATATAAACAATTTTGAAAATCGGTAAGCCAATGGAGGAATTGTGCTCTAATAAATATTTTGGGTGGAGCCGTGGAAGACTTGCCCCACAGATTTTCGTAGAAAAATTATGCGACCAAACTCTAGGCAAACCATTCCAAACAACAAATAAATTTTCGGCCCATAAATGGAGGAGCTATGCGATAATCAATATTTCTGGGGGAAGAGGAAATCCCGCACAGATTTTGGAGAACAAGTATGGTACCAACCTGAAGGGGGTTTGCAGCAAATTTCACAACTGATTTTCGAAAAAAACTGTAGTCAAACCCTTTCAAAAAAAAATTGTTGATAATCGGTTCAAAATGACAAAGTTATACATGGTTCCCCCTCCCATTTTCGAAAAGAATTATGGGGCTAAACTACTAGCGAACCCTTGCAAACAGCACAAGAATTTTGAAAAGCTGTTCACAAATGACAGCATGGGGAGAGCGAATTTCCCCCTCCGATTAAAAAAAAAATTATGGGACCAAACTGCAGGCAAACCCTTTCCAGCAAAAAAAGAATTTTTAAAATCGCTTCACAAATGACAGAGTTATGCGTGTACAAACATAAAAGAGTAAAAAAAACATACACACGAATTGATAACCTTCTTCTTTTTGGAAGTCGGTTAAAAAAGGATGAAAAATTACCCATTTTCAGAACTTGTTTCTTTTTATGCGAATTTAAACACAAAACTGTGTTTTCATGTAAATTTAAGTGAATAAATATAAACTTTTAGCAGACTTTTAATAATTAAGCTAATAAGTTATTTAGAAGAATATTAGTTGATAAATGTCCTTTAAAAAATCAATTTTTTAAAACGCATGGCGAGTATTTTTTAAAATTATAAAGTAATTACAAATTTGTACTCGCTTTTCTACTAATGATCTGCATATTTTTAATATAGATTCTTTGAAAGCAATGAAAATGTAGTTCCTTAAAAATTACTTCCAATTTTATATACTGTATTAATATCTATTTTAAATATTAATAATCTCTTACACTGTAATGTTGCATAATAAAAAATTGCCCTTCTTGAGTTTTGTTAATCTAAACTTGAACTCAATTTCAATATTCGTATCGGTATCGGAATCGGTATCGGCGATATTTATTTTTAAGTATCGGAATCGGTATCGGATCGGCAAAATGGCGTATCGTTACATCCCTAATTTTAATATACTTTCAACGGACACGAAAAAAGCATTTGAAATGAGAATGAACGAAATAAATTTAGAAAATTGAGCGCAGCAACTAAACTGTTCTCTGTGTAACAATTTACTCAAGCTTAATCTATTTTTAATAAACTTACTCGATAAAACAATGAGCGGCACTTAATACGAAGTTTTCGGAAATCAAAGATCCACCGCACGAATGACCGTTGCCAAAGGAAAGACTGTCATGCAAGCGTGTTCTGATAGACACTTGATGTCTACCTGCATTTAAATCGGCATCGGTGCCATTTATGATTCTAGGGCTTAGAAAGTCATTTATTAAATTTTCAGCATCTGAAATATTTAAAGTGATTTATAATTCAAAATACTACAAAATGTTCTTAGAGACTTACTAATGTCAGTTAGTTGAAAAAGCACAACAACACTAAAACCTAAAATTAATGTTAAATATTGTTTTAACATTTTTATAAAAGATTGTAACTACTGCTTGTTGTTTGCTGAGAGTTTGTATTAATACTAAGAGCTTTCAAATGAAATTAACTACATTAACCAGTTTATCGATATAGAAATCAAATGATAGTATATCTCAGTTTTTGTTGTACTTAATAGTAAGATAAGCGAGTCAAGCAGTCTAATATGTATTTTTAAATCTTAACTTTCATATAGTCATTTAATCTGAAGAGGGTTGATACAAATCGTGTTGGCTTTACTTGCATGTAGTCATGAGATTGGGGAGAAGTATATATTGAACTAATATGTAAGATAGAGTAGTGGAATGTTTGTTATCTTATGTTGTTGCTTAATTTTTTATAAGAATATTAGAAAAAATTAAAAATTCTCTTTAAAGGATTTCACTAATTTACAACACTAATAAATAAGTACAACAAAATCGAATTTTTAAATATAACAAGATTTTAACGACTGATTCTGGTAGAGATATGTGCAACGCCGATTCGCAAGTTTTCATGTGGGACTCATTTTAGGGCGTGTTAAATGTCAATGAAGTTGATACTGAAATAATACGAAAAATCATGTTGAATCAAAGTTATTCCGAGTTGAAACAACGTGAATTGGATATTCGAACAACACGAAGAATCATGTTGAATCAAAGTTATTTCAAGTTGAAACAATGTGAATTTGATATTGAAACAACACGAAGAATCATGTTGAATTAAAGTTATATCGAGCTGAAACAACATGACTTTAATGTAGCTATTCCATTAATTATTATACTTACGTGATAGGCATCAAAAAACTTTTTGTTGTAGCTGGCTGCCCCAGCCAAGATTTGAACTCGTACCACATACATGATAGTGCACACGCTAACCACTGCAGCCACAACAGCTTTAAACTTTACTTTACCTATACACTAACAACCTAATTCACAAAAATATTTTGATTAATAACAGACTTATTAAACGAATTTTTGTATGAAAATTTGTTTTATTAATCTGTTATAAGTCAGAAAATGTTTTTATGAATTAAGGCATAAATAAATACCATCGTATGTAAAATTAAATTCATTTTAATTCAACATGATTTAAATCATTATTTAACATAAAACTTATTTGAAATTTAAGTTATAGTCATGTCGATTTAAAACGAAATGTAACGTTTATAAAAAAGTTGTTTTAACAGTGAAAAATTTTAAATCAAAGGGATTTAAGGTTAGATTAATAATTTTACGTTTAAAATTAATGTGAAACAGTGGTAATTTTAAACCAGCAGCAGTAAATTTTCACTGGTAATTCGTATTTTGTCGTCTAAACTAAACTAAACTAAACAGAACAGTGAATTGTAGCAAGGAAGAATGCAAATAAACACTAACACACTTAAACGACAATTATTTCTTGTAAATTTAATATGCTTTCCGAACAAAATTGTGTCCTGCTGATTTTACATGCCCTTTTTTCCTTATGTGAAATTCTACTATAAGCCTTTAAAAGCACTAAAGCTCCAAATTCAACTTTATCGACAGAAATCATTCAAAACTTAAAATGTGCTTAAGGGTTAATTTCGTACTTTTTCACAATTAGTAGGCTAGTTTGTATTACGTAAGACATGTAAAATTGCACTATAACTCGCAATATAAAAAAAAAAATCTTCTCAATTTAAAGAACGAAAAAAATTTTGTATTGTTGTTCCATTTACAACAGCGAAATGTACAGATTTGTATATAAACACATACACACACATGCCCCAGTCACATTAGACAAATCGAAAGAAATAATTCACGGAGTTTGTAAAATTGGTCCTTGGTACATATATATAAAGAAACAGAAGAGACCCCATATTTGGATTACCAGCTAGAGAAACTGAAAAGACCCCATATTTGGATTACCAGCTAGAGGGAGGAGGGCCCCTTAAAGGTGATATTTTTAGTTTTTTTGCTGCTAGATCTGAAACTATATTTTTTAGCAAAAGTTTTTGCATGAAAAAATTAAAGTTGACAAAATTTCCTACAAAAATAATTTAGAACTTGTCAAAATTTAATTTTTATATAATCAAAATTTTCTAATGCATTTTTTAGGGTAACTAGGATGTGCTAAATACGAAGAAAATAAAAAAATATATTTTTGCCATTTTTCACATTTGTGTTTTTCGATGTATACGTACTCTTTAAAGTGCAGGTTGGTTCGATATAAAACATTTACCTCTTGTTTGAAAGGCTATTAAACTACGCATCGAATAGTGACTAATTTGCTTTGATCGGATAAAAACTGACTGAGTTGTAGGGGATCAACTGAAAACACTTGCACTAGCAGATTCAAGAGGATGCAGCTAGAAAAGAGTTAATAACTTCTAAACGGTTGACTGATTTTCTTCAAACATAGCTAAGAACACTGTCGCTCAAGTCAGCTTTCAAACAAAAAAAATATTTCTTAAAATAAACGCATAAATTTTAAAATTAAAACTGCTTTAGCATGATTTAATAGATTATAAATAAATGTACAAAAGTTTTTGATTTGTGTAAGACTGTGCTAAAAATCAGGAACGAAAATACTATTTATGCTCTCTTCATACAAAATGGCGTATCCGTAATGCATGCGGTTGATTTTCAACATTAAGAACCTATGAAGTTTTCCAAAAACGATATTATGTTTATAACGGTTTTAGAATATTTGTATTTGCCTCTCCTTACATTCCTTACATCAAATTTTCGAAAAATATTGAAAATTATAATATTTTTTTTAATTGTTGCTGTCAGTTGTCGGGTGTATTGAGCGTTACGCTTTCTTAGTACGCTTCGTTACGCTGTTTGGTTATTGAAATTGCATTAACAATACATATACACTAAAATAACAGCGTAGTTTTGTACTTCTAAATATTTACAAGTTTTGTGAACTTTGTTAAATAGTATTATATTGCAAAACGTTTCATCAATCAGTCGTCGTTTCTATCCAAAAAAAAATGTATTGATTGTTATCCATATTTTTATAATTTAATTGAAATTTTTTAGCCAATAACTAGAGTTTATATTAAAATACATCAAAGATTATATATCTGATTTGTTTTAAATTCAAAATATAGGCCCCTATTATAATTCGCAACTAAATTGCTAGTCGAGTCGTGGTTGTCGAATTCTTATTATGGATTACATATTTTATCAACGTGAGACAGCTGCTTCTTATCAGTTGTATTTTGGTTTTTATTTCGACTGTTGTGTTACTTTTGCTTCATTATTTCAGACGCCAACCTATCCCGTTTGTCGAACCAATATTGTTGCCATATTTATAAAACATAAAATCTCAAGAAAAAATAGTAAGGCCAAAACTAAAAATATTTAAAATATTCTGTGTGGCTACTATGGTTTCAAAAAACATAGAATCTTTCTTTTTCGACCATTATTTCGAAGACAACTAAATTTGGTTGTGAATCATAATATAAAAAATGGTTAAGTTGGGTCGTAACATTGACAACTCAAGTTCGTTGAGTGGCGAGTCATAATAGGGGCCATAGTGTGTGTTTGTTCAAAAATGTATTGAGCGTTACGTAAAAAAATTAAATATAGTTTATCTATAAATTTTAGGACGTTACAAAAATTAATTAACAGCAGCTGATGGATAGAAAATATATAAAGAACATTATCTATTTACAAATTTCGGATTTGCTTTGAAAAAAATCTGCTTCTACCGCACTGTGGATTGTTATATTTTCGAATAATGTATTAGGTAGGTCGTACTTTGCTACGAATAATTATTTGAAATTGACATGACTTTTAACATTGGTGGTCGATTTTATTAAAATTAGTCTCATTACAAAGAAGAGCTTGCCTAGTTTTTGCTTATAATAAATATTTGTAAAGTATTGTTTTAAAAGATACAAAATTTCATTTTTTTCCATATGAACCCAAGTGAAAATTGAAAAACTGGTCATAACGTTTAATTTCGTCCTACGATTATTATAATTTTTTGTTTTTAGAGAGTAGATGTATAGTGCTTTCAAACTCTACACGGATTTTTTGTGGTGTATTTTTTGTACATAAATTATTCCCAGAACAACTCGGAAAGCAAATGTAACGATCAATACACAAAAATGTTAAAAAATCGAAAAATATAATTTTATTTCAGCATCCATTCTTCTGATATTTCATTTAGTTACATTGGTAAGCAAAGAAATATATAAATAAAATGTACGTTTAGAATGAGAATCACCCATGTAACAACTCTCTTTTTTGGACGGCCGTTACAAGCAATGTTTCTGGCGTTTTATCACTTTGGAGATTTTTTCCAAGTTTGGCAATTTTTTAGTTCTGTCGATTTTTTCTGTTTTTTTTTTGCAGCTTTGTTTATAATTTTTTCCCCAGTTTGGTGGCTTTTTTTCATTTTGCAATTGTTTTTTTTTTTGTGTGTTGTTGTTTGCTTGCTTAACATTAAACTAAATAAAACTATCAAACAATTGAAACTTCCCAGTGGTAAAAATACTCATTACGTAATCGCTGATGTAAGCAATACTCAGTAGCTGCTAGCGGTGACGCTTTGGCTTATTTTCCCACTTAGATTTAACATAAGCGTGTCGTAGGCTGTTTAATCGGTGAGCTGTCGCTTAAAATGTAATATACGATGTCAGTACCTGTCGCTACTGTGCGTTTACAGTATAAGTGGAACTGTAAGCGAGTTTGTTTTTTAAATATCGCCCAAAAGTAGGCCACAATTTTTTACATTGTACATATAAGGGATAAATTCAATGAAATACAACGAAATTCTCACTCAATGCAAAATAATCGAAGCTATTATTAGTAAATGACATATTAGATTACACGTATATTACAATCTAAAGTTGGATTTAGACTATTACCATATTTACACTATGCAACTTTGTTGCATGCAATTCTCTTTTTTCAGTGAGAGAGACAGAGAAGAAATACAAAATGTGCACATTTCTATTTCAACACTCTCACTTAAAATGAAAATTGCATGCAACAAAGTTGCATAGTGTAAATATGGTATATCTGTGTTTTACATCTGACTTGTCAGTTTTGAGACCCATCCATTTGTTCATTTACAGACATGTATAATCGCATCTGACATAACCTCTAAGTGACGCCAACACATACTTGTTAACTTAAAACAGCTGATAACAGATGAAAATAGAACGCGCTCTAATTGAAAATTTTTTCGCCTGACTTTAGTTCTGTAAATTTCAGGTGGCAATGTTTCAAAAGGTTCACACGACATGTATTGCCTTTGCAGTGGGAAATTTGACAAGTCAGATGTAAAACACAGATAGTATAAAACCACCTTAAGTAATTAGATTGCTCGCTTAGAACGTCATCCTGACATCATCGATTATTATCTAGGTACTTCGTTTCATTTACCACTTGGTTGTTAACGAAATTTTCAATAGAGAATGGAGATTTGCTGTGTGACAAACGTTACAGCACGTTGTAAAATTTATGTAGAGTTGAAATTTTGGTTTCACTGTAATGTATTCTTAACTTTGTGTACAATTTGTTTGCTTTGATTCGTTGGATGTCCTTTTGTTTTTTTAGTTGACTTTTTTCATTTAATGGTTGATTTGTGTAAGATTGAAAAAAAAAATAGTTTTAATCGGGTTTAGTCGACAACTGTCGAATTCCTTCCTTAAAAAAGCCCTATATCTACACCGTCGATTAACCAAAAAAAAAAAGAAGGGTGTTGCTATTTAGTTGAGGTCGATAAGAGCGTTGTTGTCTAGCTCAGCTGATGATCGATCCTCAACACTTCCAACTCCATCAGAAATGGAAGCAAATTTAGGTAAAGTTCCATTGTGATTGACGATTTCTTTTAAAATCCAATTTTTGTAATAAGCCACATCAACATAGACAGTAGGTTGTAGAGGTGTAAAACAACCACCCCATGATACAATACCCGCTTGTAATCCACGACAAGCTAAGGGTCCACCTGAGTCAGCACTGCAAGGTACTGGTCCACCTCCAAAATATCCTGCACATAGCATGCCATCTCTTACTTTGTACACATATGTATTTTTATTGCGACAGTCATTAAAATCGACATATGGTTGATCTACGATTTGAAGTTTTTCTGGAGAAACGTCCTATTAATGAGCAACAAAATTAAATTAATTCTTTTATGTTTGTTAAGTATTTTGAGAGAATAATTTTTTCATTCAATCTATTATAACTTACAGTTTCGTTTAGGCCCCAACCAGTTACCTGACACATAGTATTATTCTTTATAGGACCTTCATTAAGAGTTATTGGCTTTACAGTGGGATGATTAGCAGGCACTCGACCATTTAGCATCACAAGGACAATGTCATCAGCAACCGTTGTTATATTGAAGACCTTATCATGTTTTACTACTTTAATAATATCAAAAACAAGCGTGTTGTTGTCGTTGTTCTCATCTAAACGATCAAGAGTTCCCATTACCGCAATAAAAATGTTATCGGGCAAATAGATACTAGGATCGGATTCGCTAAAAGTAAATAAAATTGAAAAGTTAGTCGTTATTGCCTCGTGTTTCGGAAGTTTAATGAAAGAACAAAAAACGATTTTACAGCAAGGGCATTCATTTAAATAAAACTTCCCAGCAAAAAATATTCGACATTTAGAAGCACTAAAAACTGTTAGAAGCAATGCATTGCTTATATAAGAACAAATGCTTCCAAAAATGCTACCACAAATGCACTAAAGTTTGCAAAAGACCACGAACAAATATGCACGAATACTTATTAGCTTTTGACGATAATTTTAAAATGTAAAACATATATGCAAAGCAACATAAGTATTTAATATTTATCTTCTCTCGCTGACGATATTGCTTCTTGGAAGCACTAATGTAAGCGAGACCCTTAAAAAATGTTCTACGATTGTATACACGAACAGCACACACACACACAAAATAAAGTAAATAATTTTAAAATAATGTATTTATAAGAGTAAGTTCATGTTAACTTCCTGCTGCCGATTTGCAACAGTGTTTTTGGTTGAGTGGTTGGTGTGTTGGATTTCAAATCTGAAGATGCTTATTAGTCCGATACTTGTAGAAATTCAAATAACAAACAGTGAGTAAAAATACAAAATTGATAACTAAAGATAAGAAGTAATAAATAAGCCTTTAACATGATGTTAATGAATTCATCGGCCCCGCCAACCCACATCGAACCATTTTTCCATATATTTTCAGTTTTAGTGCTGAAAATGTTGATGATTTTCAGCACTAATATAAGCATTTTGTGGAAGCAGAAACTATTGCTTCTAAGCGGCTCATCGCGAACAAAAACCATGCATTACAAAAGCGCTATTGCAAGTGATTCCCTTACAAAAATGCTTCCAGCAAGCAATAATTTTTGCTGGGTTGTACGAAAAACAAGTAATAAATTATATATTCTTAATGAGAAAAATCGTAGTTATTGAGTTATGACATAATGAAACTAATCTCTGTAGTGCAACTTACTCATATCGAATCCAAGCACAGTGCTGCCAGGCATTTTTTGTCCATAATTGTCAAATTTTGTGAATAAAATCGTCAACATTTTTGAAGAAAAAAATCGTCAGAAAAAACAATCGTCAGAAAATCGTCACTCATGACTATGACTGTATTTTAGTTTTGTGTATTTTTAAACAAAAAAATTAACTACCAGTTTTTGTAAATAAAATAACAATTTTCGTTAGGGCATTTATATTGAAACAACAATAAAAACATTCAAATTTGTTTTTGTTTTCAATTCAATGTCCCTAACGAAAATTTTTATTTTATTTACAAAAACTGACAGTAAACTTTTGTCATGACTTTTTTTCTTTATGTCTTGTGCTAAACTTCTTCTTATTTCTCTATTCTAGAATGAATTGCCATTAATATTTATAATTATTAGTTTGCGAATGTTTGTTTGCTCAGGCACCTTTTGCTAGGTGCCTTTAGAGTGGTAGTATGAATTAATTAATGGTATATGATATTAAACTCTTGACTGCAAACCACCGACGAGTGGTCTACGGGGTAAAGAACTCTGACGAGAAGAGTGGGAGCTCTCGAAACATGTCAGTTCAACCCTCCGCGCAGTCACTTTTTTCTTTGTCTGCATGCTTCACATTTATCTCTACACAGAAAAAAAATTGTAAATACAATTAATTTTTTTCTTATATCAATTAAATAATTAATTGATTTTGAACTTACAACGATTTTTTTAAATACAATACCGAAATTGTAAGTTAAAGGAAACTCAGAAAAAAATTGTTAACAATTTTTTTGTTGACTTCAAATTTATTTCAATTAAAATTATTGTTATATCAACAATATGAATTGTTGATTTTCCGAACAAATTTTAACTATCATAGTTGTTGTATTAACAATATTCTTTTATACACAGTCCTCGAAGCGACTTTTTGCTTGTCTGCGAAAAACACTAAATGTCTTTGGGCGGAATCGAACCTGTGACTTCTGGACTAATAGACTAACGTTCTTACCTCTCAGCTACAGAGCAATACGTAAATAATGAATACGTAAATAATGAATACGTAAATAATGAATACGTAAATAATGAATACACACAAAACGTGATTTGGTTTGTTTCATCTACGTGTGTGTGTTTATTTGTTATAGCAACAATGGTGATTGTTAATTTTTTTCACAATACATAACAAAAAATTTGGTTAGTTCAGTTTGTTGAAAAAACTTTCTTGATTTGCTTTGTTGCATTTATATGTGTGCATTCATTTGCTATATCAACAATGATGATTGTTTATTTTTTTCACAATACATAACAAAAAATTTGGTTAGCTCAGTTTGTTGAAAAAAATTTCTGTGTTTGTCGTATCAACAACTAAATTTGTTGTATTAACAAAATATATGTTTGAATTTAAATCACATATTAACAATTGAAATTGTTAGTTGCAGTTTGATTATATATTTTTTGTGTAAATAAAAATATAATTTAATTGAAAAATTAAATTAAAACCGAGCTCAAGCCATAATAATTAAATTTATTTGCTTATAAGCTCATATCGATCGACTGAAATTACTTAATTGATAAAAAAAAATATTTTTTGTACCATTGCGGTCTGAACAGTTCCGAAATCATTGAGTATATAAAAAAATAACGTTAGAACGGCTTAAAGGTAATTTTATTTAAAGGTTTTTAGTGTTTTTTTTATAAAAAAAAATTAGCCCCTTTATAAGTTGTGATAAAATCTTCAAAAATCCCAAATTTTAGAAAAATTTTAATATAAAAAAGCTATCCATAGAATTTACAATTTCGACTGTTTTTGTAGTTAGGGGACCATAACAAATCAAAAAAAAAAAAATGGTGGCATTCCTTGGCATTTTTCTTGTTGCATAGTGTTATTTGACAGCACAGTCAAAAATTTTGTATTTTCCATATATTTTTTTACGATTCCTAATGATTTAAGCTTTTAACGTTTCTTCAATACTTATTTTTGTCTTAAGCTCATAGTGTTGGAAAAAAATGGATTTGTATATTTGACTCCTACTTTCTCTAGTATTTTGTGTCATTTTATTTCTTTCCTTTCATAAAAGCACAAAAAAATGTTCATACCAACATTAAATTAATTTTTTTTTCAACCGAGTTTTCCATTTTACGTGATACATTGAGAAAAAAAGTAGTGATATTAACAAATTGTTAAAGTATTATGGGTACTGAACAGGGATGATAAATGAAAAAATTCATTTCGTACCAATGAGCTTCTAAAATAAAACTTTCATCTCAAATAGTACTAAAATCTTTTTGAATTGCTATAACCAAGTACGGCACTCGATCAAAGATCAAATATGGCTTTGTGCCCTTTCGCACTAGCAAAGTTTACTTTGCAAAGTCTTGAGTATGTAGAAGAGAAAGGAAAGAAGAATGGGGGTGAGTACAGACTTTGATGTTCTCGCAATTCGTTCACAATGGATAAACAAGCCATTTCTTCTATAAAATTTTAAATCCAACATTTCTGTGGATTTCTTGAATAAATGCGTAAGTCGACTGACGTAGATTCTAAGTTATTAATGCGAAATAGCTCTATTTTAAGCGCTCTTTCCATGAGAGTAAAAATTTTCGGGATATCATGGATTAGTCTCGATATTTTTCATGCACAACAACCTGACTTCTATATTGATTCCATAAATTTTCAGCAGTAACGACTTAAGTATTCCTGTGTGATGGATTATTTAAACACACAAGCAGAGATATGATGTTACTATCTAAACACATTTTGAAATTTTTTTAAAAATTTTGTTCAATTTTGCTTAGTAAATGTTATTTATGTCGCTATATACGGTTTTATCCAACCTTGCTAGGATCTCGTTCTTACGTTATGTTTGTCTGAAATTTTTACACAAAGTTATTTTGCAAATATATGCCAAGTGTTAAAAAATCAAAGATGTTCATACCGTGGACACAATTTTAGAAATATATTGTTTTTGCTCTACTGAAAAGATCAGTTTTAAGACATACGCCTTTATTCTAGAAAACGAATGATTTGTTTATAGATTATGGAGTTTGACATTAAGCTAATCCATCACCATCGCTGTTGATATTTGGCTAGAACACTAACAAGCAAATATTTTAATCTGATCTCTCAAGACCACCAGTTATGTGTTCTCCTTAAATAAGTACACAAATCCACCTACGAAATAACCGCCTAAGTAGACTTAAGAGAGAATTAAGTTAAGGGCCAAAGTAAAGATAGTTATTGAATAATCAGTGGATACCATCCAACAAGTTGGGAAAATTTGTAAATAGTACCAAATGAGACCCGGGGGTACCATCGTCCTTTTTTGGTTTCAATAGTACCAAAAAAAAAAGTACAACTGTACAACTTTATCATCCCTGGTACTGAATAAAAAATCGTAATTTTGGTGAATCGGAGCTAAAAATCGTTAAAATGACGCAAAATCGTCACGTGCTGGCAGCCCTCTCCAAGCATGATGCATTAAACTTACTTGATAAAACAATGAGCGGCACATAATACGACATTTTCGGAAATCAAGGATCCACCACAGTAATGTTCATAAGTTAGACTATCATTCAAGCGAATTTTGATCGACACTTGATGTCCACTTTCATTTAAAGTAGCATCGCTACCATTTATGATTCTGGTCCCCTTTACTACGTCATTTATTAAATTTTCAGCTCCTAAAATATTTAACATGATTTATAATTCAAAATATTTTAAGATATTCTTAGAGACTTACTAATCTCATATATTTGAAATAGCCCAAATATACTAAAACACAAAATTAATGCTAAATTTTCTTTTAACATTTTTATTTAGGAGAAAACTTTTATTTTCGGCTTGTAGGAGAATGTTGTTATTTGCTGCTTGTTATTTGCTTAAAGTCTTATTTATACTAATGGCGTTCAAATGAAATTAACTACCTTAACAGGGTTATCGCAAAGGAAATTATATTGCAATAATATTGCAATCAATTTTGTCGCATAGCTTTAAATCTTAACTTGCATATACATATTAATCTAATCTGAGGAGGTATTCAAGTCATATTTTATGGTTTTGTAGCAATATTAAACGTTCAAGGGGGTTTTTTTGAATTTATTCATAATGCAGTTAAATTTAACAATTCGTTCTTTGGTTCCTTTAATTTTGGAATATATGGTTCTACCCTCTATAACAAAGATATTTTTAAAAAAAAATTTAATATCAAGCAGGTCCTTATTTTGAGTTATATAAAAAAAAAACTTGTTCGAAAAATTGTAAAAAGAAACTACCAAATATTGTAATTTTTTCTGTAAATTCATTAAAATTGAACCTCAAATCATAAAATATTTTTGCATATTCGTATCGTGGACAAGATTTCCTTTTGTTTGACTGTAATTTTTTTTTTATATTTTAATCCAGAATAAGTTAGCTCCATTGCAAACATATTGGTGGCAAAAAAAATCATTAGGTAGTTCCTAATATATACGAAAAACAACTTAAAGCTAATAAATCTATGATCAGATATCTTCAAGTCTCATACCGCAAATACGATGGGTATTTATAAAAATTTAACGTAAAAAAATTCAGGTCAATAAGGTAAGATTAAGGTGTGTCGCACACCCCTTTATGTCTCATAACTTAATAAATATAATATTTACATAAAAATGTTCTTCTAAAAAATTTTTGCCCATAAAGCCCATAACAATTAAAATCTCACAATTTTTACACTAATTTACGAATTTCGGTAAACTTTTTCGTTCCCTAGAACTGTAAGCTGTCTCTTTAGGTATTTGGGCTGCTGAAAGTGAATATGCACTCCGTTTTTTATCGGCTTCAATTGTTCGAGACGTGTATGTTGTAATGTGAAAATTGAAGGCATATATTAGCATAACTTGAGAAGGGCTCGCCCTATTCAGTAAAAAAGAAAAAGCTAAGCTCGACAACAAATTTCATATTTAAGCCAAGCCAACATTGTTTTTAAATCTGCACTTTAGTTTCAGAAATATCGTATAAATTTAAGCTTAAAAATTAAAAATTGCATAATTGGATAAAACAAAACATATGTAAGCGCTAAGAACTAGAGAAAGGAGCTTTCTCAATCTTGGGTGAGAAATATAAACAAAAAGCACAAGTGTGGTTGTTGATTAGGATAAGTACCAAGTTTTGTAAATTTCTAAGCCACCATAAAATAAGCTTAAAGCCAGGAAACACAGCTTTAATGCAATTGGTTTAATGCCAGATATTTACCGCTTGACTTTGGGGGCTGAGTAGCCTAGAGTATAGAGAGCTCTGACGATGGGATTGTGGTTAATCCCGAAAACATCGATGTTCAGTTCGATCTTTACAAAAGTCAAGAAATTGGTATTGGTACTTTTCACTTGCCACATACTTTGAAAAATTATTTCTCAATAAAAAATTATTTAATTGTAAAAATTATATTGAACGAACTTAAGCCTGAATAATAAATTTCTTTGGATAAAACCCATATAGTTCGACTAAATACACACAACTTCATTGCATAAAAAATGTTAAAAAATTCTCTCTTTAAATTGTGAATAAAATTAAAAGTTGTGCAGCGATTTCAACGAAAAATTTTATTTTCCTTTGAAATATATCAAGCTACATAATACTGGACAAAAAATGCGATCGTTGGTGTATTTTTATTTTGTATGAATTTTTAAAAAAGAAAAATTTTTTAATTTTGTATAAAATTTTTAATTTTTTAGTGTGAGCTTTTACGATATCTCTGAAACTAATGGGCAGATTTAGGAACAATGTTCGTTCGGCTCAAAGAAAATTTTGTTTTAGAATTTCGTTTTTCTTTTTTACTGAATAGGCTTAACAAAGATCCAGCTATGATAATATATGTCGTGCAAGTGCCTCCAATTTTGGTATATCTCGAAAACTAGATTTAATAAAAAAAATATTGAAGTGGATATTCGCGTTCAGTGACCTAAAAAACTAAAGCAGGAACTTTAAGTTCTACGGAACGAAAATGTAAATATATGGGCTTTTTTGTTATTTTAATAGTTATGGGATTTTTCGATATTTTGCTGTTTATTTTGTTAAATATGCGATTTAGATAAAAGCCGGTGAGGCAAAAGTTGTTGGAAACTTCACAGTTATGAGACATAAAAGCAAAAAAGAGCATTTGCACAAACTTTGATATAAGCTGAAATTTTTTTAGAGTAATTGTTTTTTATAAAATAGTCATCGATTTGAGGTATGAGACTTGAAGAAATCCAAAATTTAATTTTTACGACCACCCTAATGAGCATATATACTCTAAGGGATCGCAATTGAATTGAGGAGTAGGATATGAGACGAAGATTAATAAAAATTAAATATTGAAATAAAATTTTGATTGGGGATGTTTATAATTTCTTATGAAAAGCAAGTTTATTTTTCCTTTGATTTATATTTCATCTTTAAATGTGTTACTTTAATTTTTTTTTTTTTAAAGAAAATTTTAGTAACAAGGTAACAAGTAGATTAAAACAATTTTTGTAATTAAAATCTTCACTAAGAAAATAAATTACATACATGTTAACATTAAACTAACTGAAATTATTGAACAATTTAAACTTGTCCATCAGAAATGGAAGCAAATTTTGGTAAAGTTCCATTGTGATGAGCGATTTCTTTTAAAATCCAATTTTTGTAATAAGCCACATCAGTATAGATACTGGCATATAAGGGATTGCCACACCAACCAGCCCAAATCACAATACCCGCTTGTATTTCACGGCAAACCAATGGTCCACCCGAATCACCACTGCAAGGTGCTCGTCCATCTTCCAAAGAGCCTGCACATAACATGCCCTGTCTTAATTTTGGTCCAAATTCAGATTTATTGCGACAGTCGTTAAAATCAATGTAAGTTTGATCGACGATTTGTAGTTTTTCTGGGAAAACGTACTATTAGGGAGAAGAAAATTTAAATTATGTACATATTTCCTTTGTGTTTTATTTTTTTTTTATATTTTTTTTTTTTGTATACGAAGAGAATGATTTTGATTCTAGCTTGATTCTATATATTCAGGTGTGTCACAGAAACAAAACTCGTACGAAAGTGAAGACGAAAACATATTTAGTTTCTCTAGAAAACTAAAAAATTAAAAAATTGCGTTTTCAATTCTACTCTACAATAAAAAAGTGAAAAGAAATAATATTTTGAAAATATACAAACATAATCAGCATTAAAACATCGTTTTGCATACTTTTGGGAGAAACAAATTAATATTAGCTCCGGAAGCTTTGTATGTTCATATGGGCGCCTTAAGGTATGTAATGTGTTTGTGTGTGAACTTTGTTATGAAAAAAATGTGAAAGCTGAAGAAGCAAAACCAAAACGTTACGAATTTGAAAATGTGAATATTTTCACTTTCGCACAAGTTCTGTGACAGACCTGATTATAACTTACAGTTCCGTTTATACCCCAGCCAGTAAACTGACACATAGTATTATTTGTTATAGGTCCATCATTGAGAGTTATTTGCTTTACAGTGGGATGATTGGCAGGCACTCGACCATTTAGCATCAGAAGGACAAGGTCATTAGCAAGCGTTGTTGTATTGTAGATTTTATCATGCTTTACTATTTTCAAAATTTCAAAGACAAGCGTATTGTTGTCTTTGTCGTAATCTAAACGATCAAGAGTTCCCATTACAGCGATAAAATGTTTAGCGGGGAAAAAGGGGAAATTGGGTTCCAAGCCGCTAAAATTAAATAAAATCGAAAAATTAGTCGTTATTATTTTGTTTTTATGTACATATCGTGAGTTTACTGCAAGAATATCGGAGTTTTATTAAAAGCGATTTCACACAAAGAGCATTTAAAATTATCATTATCCGTCTTAATGAGAAAAATCGTGTTTGTTGAGTCATGACTTTCTTTGTAGTAATAAATTTATCCAATTGACTGCAGCAATAAAACTGATCACTGTACACAGAAAAAAATATCATCAAACTGCAACTAACAATTTCAATTGTTAATATGTCATTTAAATTCAAACATATATTTTGTTAATATAACAAATTGAGTTGTTGATACAACAAACACAGAATTTTTTTTTTCAACAAACTGAACTAACCAAATTTTTTGTTATGTATTGTGAAAAAAATTAACAATCATCATTATTGATATAACAAATGAGTGCACACACGTAAATGAAACAAAGCAAATCAAGAAATTTTTTTAAACAAACTGAACTAACCAAATTTTTTGTTATGTATTGTGGAAAAAAAATAACAATCATCATTGTTGATATAGCAAATGAATGCACACACGTAGATGAAACAATGAAAATCACGTTTTGTGTGTATTTATTATTTGTGTATTTAATGACGAATTGCTCTGTAGCTGAGAGGTAAGAACGATAGTCTATTAGTCCAGAGGTCGCCGGTTCGATTCCGCCCAAAAACATTTAGTGTTTTTCGAAGACAAGCAAAAAATCTCTTTGAGGATTATGATTCTATAAAAAATATTGTTAATAAATACAACAATTATGATATATAAAATTTTTTCGGAAAATCAACAATTCACATTGTTAATATAACAATAATCTTAATTGAAATAAATTTGAAATCAACAAAAAAAAATTTTTTTTTAATTTGTTCTGATTTTCCTTTAACTTACAATTTCGTAATTGTATTTACAAAAATCGTTGTAGTTTCAAAATCAATTAATTATTTAATTAATATAACAAAAAAATTAATTGTATATAAAAATTTTTTTTCTGTGTACTACAACTTACTCGTGTTGAATTCATTTATGATACATTTCTTTTAAACTTACTTGATAAAACAATGAGCGGCAGATAACACGACATTTTCGGAAATCAAGGATCCACCGCAGACATGTCCAAAGGGCAGACTATCATTCAAGCGTCTTTTAATGGACACTTGATGTCTACTGTCATTTAAGTTCGCATCGGAACCATTTATGATTCTGGGCATCTTTAGAACGTCATTTATTAAATTTTCAGCCCCTTAAATATTTATTTATGATTTATAATTCAAAATACAATAAGATGATCTTAGAGACTTACTAATGTTATTTATTTGAAATAGCACAAATATACTAAAACACAAAACTAATGTTAAATATTGTTTTAACATTTTTATAAAAAGTTTTCTTCTTTTCGGCTTTTATAAAGGTTATTTCTGCTGTTTGTTATTGGCCTAAAGTTGTATTTATACTAATATCGTAGCGTTCAAATGAAGTTGACTACCTTAACACTTTGTTTATCGCAATGGAAAGCATATGACAATATTTATCTGTAATAACTTTAGTTTTAAATCTTTACCATCAAAATTAATCTAATCTGAAGAGGGTTGATACAACTCGTGCTCGCTTCAATTGTTTTACTCCAGATAACGGGGGGAATCACGCTTTTGTGATGCTATGTTGTTGTTTTATTTTATTTACTTCAAGAATCTATGGAAAAATTTTAAATTCGCTTAAAAAATTTCACCAATAATAGATAATTCAATAAGGGCCTATTCACATATTACGTAACGCTATTTTCGGAGGTTTTATCCCCCCCTTTTAAGGCATTTCACAAAATTTTCAGTATAAAGTATCTAATCCGTAACAAATCTTTAACCCTCCCACCCCACAGCGTTACGTAGTATGTGAATAGCCCCTAATTCAATAAGAAAGAAACTTAGATGCAGCGAAAACCATAACACATGTTTAAAAAATATCGAAAAACTTTTTCGTTCGCTACAAATTATAGTTATTTCTTTAGTTGTTTGGAATGCTGAACGCGAATCTGCCGTCGATTTTTTCCATCAGCTCTAGTTTTCGCGATATAGCGTTATGTAAACAATAAAGGCACTTTCACCACATATAGTAGTATAACTTGAGACGGGGTTTTTCTATTCAGTAAAGAACAAAAACCGAAATTCCACAATAAAATAATCTTGAGGTCGTGCAAATATTGTTTCTAAAATGGCTCGGTACTTTCAGAGATATCATAAAAGTTTAACCCAAAAAAATGAAAATTTTACAAAAAATTTTGAATTTTTTTTTTTTGTTTTAAGAAACCGGCTAGTTTCACAGTCCTAATAAAATATTTCACAATAATATGTATTTGTGAAATTTCATGAATATGGTGAGATAATTTCATTGAGATAGAATATTTCTTTGGATATATGACATTTTATGGCAACTGTTTTAATAAATGCTATAAAAAATTTAAAGAAATTGAGTTTTTGAATAACATAATTTCAATTGAATGTATTTATTTCATAGTTTGGGTGAAGAATTCAATTGGATTTATGAAATACCGATGAAATAAATCACATATATACATATATTTTCCATTATAAAAAACAGAACCTTATTTATTTCCACAGTTGTCAATCAGAAGCAAACAAGAAAAACCAATTTTGTATGATTGTTATTGTTGTAACTTTATGTTGCTTATAATGCAAATGAAGAATATCAAGAGTCCTGAGTTCGATACTGTGAGCGGTCATCAATAGTATAAAATTTTCAGATGCGTTGGTGTCTATCGTACGTACACACATATGTATGTATATTGAGCATGGGTGTGTGCATATATTAAAATAATCAATAAAACTTTTTAAGCTAATGTACCTACTTAACAACGTAATAATTTCATTAAATCACTGAAACAATTTTATTAATATAATGAAATAATTTCAATAAAATGATGAAATAATTCCATTAAAATGATGCAAAAATTTCGTCAAAATAATAAAATACTTTCATTAGCTTAGCAAAATTATAGCATTGGATTATTGATATCATTTCATATATTTGTTGAAATTTTTATTCAAATAATTTTAACGAAACTTGTTTCATTAATCCAACAAAGCGTGACGTTCGTTGAGTTTTAATAAAGTTTTTCATTGGATTTATTTGAAATGCACAGAACTTATGAAGAAAGTTCTTTCAGTGTAGAAAAATAGGCAAACTTTAATAACTATTAAATTATTTCTTTATTTTTTATTCTTTCACCTTTCACCATTTTACATTGAGAAATTTCTTTCTTTTCTTAACTTAATTTATAGTAGTCTGAAGTACAAAATAAATTTAATCTCCTCCATTGGGCCAAACAATTTTCTCAATGAAATCTAAGAAAGACGCCACTCTTGTATACACATCAGGCGCTGGGACACCACAATTAAAACCAACCGAAACTATACCTACCAAACGGTATTTGTTATAAACTTCTAAAAGCAAAATAATTTTAAATATTCCATGAAAATTATTTAAATTTAAGTATAAACAAAAAGTATTTACCATCCACTACCAGTTGTAAATGTCCTCCTCCTGAGCCTGGTTGGCAAACATTTTTCATGTGATCTCTAACCTCGGCACAAACCTGTGAGCTTATTATACCCTCAGGTAGACTTCGCAGAGCGCCATATTCAGCAAAAGTTTTATTACAGTTTTGCAAAGGTGAGGTGTGCAAAGGAGCTTTTAGCAAAATTTTCGGAGAGCTGCCTGCTAAAAAAAATAAAATAATATAAAATAAAGTCCGAATAAATCAATTCTAGATGTTAATTTTAAAATCAGCATAATGTTATAACTAGTGAACAAAATTTATAATTTTAAATGCTTAAGCTAATTAGTCTTAAAAGGTGATTCTTGTCGTTTAAATAAATTCCATATTACGGGGAAGGATACCAGAAATTATATCAAGAATTTCATTTTCGTTCAAGAAATAATCCGAGGGAAAAATTAAGCGGTAGGCAATTAATTGTGTCGCCATTTTAAGTCTGATCACAAAAAACTGTACATCATGATATACAATTTCTTGTGATAGCCTCGCCATTTTAAGTCGGATCACAAGAAATTTTATATCATGATATACAATTTATTGTGATCGGACTTAAAATGGCGAGGCAATTCATAAAAACAAAATGGGTGGCATTTTAAATATATCAAAAAACTAACAAATTCAAAAGGTAGAATACCATAGTGCTATAACACAAAAATAAACCTCAAAAAACAATTAAAATCAAAGTTTGCTTTTTGATTTTTTGTTTAAAGTTTACTTTCACGCAGTCGTGTGTATTATATATACATAGATATGTATGTGTTTTAGTAATCCCCTTTTAATTTCCTTTATTTTGATACTCTATTCGATAGGTTTGCTAATTTTGTTTTTATTTACGTATTACTTTTTATTAGGGTGCCCTTGTGGATGCGTGGTAACGATGCTGCTAGCCTGTCAGTCCAGACGTCATGGGTTCAATTCCCGCCATTGACCCTGGATGTTTTCCGCATACAAGCTAATCGCTTCGGGGGTTGTATTTGTTTAAAAAAAGCACTATTTAAAAAAACATTGTTTTGAGTACCGGCTACTCAATACCGAAGATATTTTTCAGTACTCCATATGCAAAAGTAGCTAATCAATACTTTCAGAGTTGTATTTTCTAGTGTATAAACGAAACTTTTGCTTTGAAATATATTAAATAAAACTCTGTTAAAAACATGCTTTTAAATTATTTTAAACGTTGCCATTTAGAGAGATATTGACTAAATAATTAATATAATCCAATATTTAAAGAATTTTAAATACCCTAATTGTTCATACATCTTTGAATAAAAGTGAATTTAACCCATTAAACAATTTTATTTTGAAATAAAAAAGCCGTTAAAAGTATCGAGTAGTATCGAGTACCAAAGTAATCGCTTTCTAAAACAAAGTAGCCGCTTTCTAAACATAACCCTTCCTTGGCAGTCGGGTAAAAAAATATGTTTTTAAGTTAATTTGAGGTTGAGAATACGAATATGAATCTTGAGAAGTGTTCATTTGAGTTAAGGGCCCCATACACTACACCAACATGTACGCGCAATCATGTGCTGGTGCTGGGCATTTTGTGTGATTGTACGCTTTGCTGTAGCGATGTCAAAGAGAGTTTGATATTTTGCTGATGATACCAGTTTGTGATATTGTGTATTGTGAAATTAGCTCAGTTGAGAAAAGTTGTAAAAGAATAAATATCGTGGTAAAACAAAAACAAATTTACTTGAATAAATTGTTCATAAATCAAAAAAGAAACAAAATATCGGCTGTACGAATAATCGCCCAAGTAAAAATCGCCCGAAAAACAAAAATGTAGAATCGCCTAAAAATTGTTGTAAAAAAAATTGGGTGATTGTTCATCGACTTTGGGCGACTCAACATTATTAAATATTTGGGTATTTGTTCATAATGAATAAAGGCCAAATTTCTGTAAAATGTTAAAAAACCCAAAAAAAAAATTGTTTGGCGATTATTCGGGTGATTTTTTATAATGAACAAACACCCAAAAACTTCGGGCGATTTTTCATTTCACACTTTTGGGTGTTTATTCACTATGACGAATCACCCAACTATTTTTGGGCGTTTCTTCAGCGAAGCTGCTTTTCGAAATACTGAGAGGAGAAAATCCTTAAGCCCGCCCAAAGGCCGGCTACGTAGGAAATCTTTAGTAATAAAAAAAGTAAAATTTCTTTAAATTTTTAATTAATTTCCAATTACCCAAAAATATTTTTAGTGATTATTCATTTAAATCTATGCATTATTTTTATTTTGGCGATTCTTCATGAAGATCAATTGGGCTAAATTGATAAACGGTTATATGAATAATAACCCAAATGAAAAATCGCCCGAAAAACAAAAATGTAGAATCGCCGAAAAATTGTTGTAAAAAAAATCGACTTTGGGCGATTTAACATTTTTATATATTTGGGTATTTGTTCATAATGAATAAATCCCAAATTTTTGTAAAATGTTAAAAAACCAAAAAAAAATTTTTTTGGGCGATTATTCATTCCAAATTCGGGTAATTTTACATAATGAACAAACACCCAAAAACTTCGGGCGATTCTTCATTTTACACTTTTGTGTTATTCTTCACTTTTTTGGGGCGATCGGGCACTATTTTTTGGGTGTTTCTTCACTGTGACGAATCACCCAACTATTTTGGGCGTTTCTTCATTTAGCTGTTTCGGGCGATTTTCACTTGGGCGATTATTCGTACAGCCCAAAATAACTATTGTGCAAAGCCTTTCTGAATTAAAACAAAGCACTTCTAATAATTTTTTAATAAAAAACATACATATTCTTTAATTTCTATTTTCAAAATAATATGAATAACACAGCACAACAAAATGGTATTGTTTTAAATATCTGAGTTGAAGCAGCTAATTCTTATGGATTTTGTCTGCCATTTGTCGTCTCCCTGTTTTGGTAAAACTCATTTAAACAAATTAATTGTTGAAATCTGAATACGTTGTTGAAAACTACACACAGTTTGTTTATTTTGGTATGTGATATGTCTACCTTTCTTTTTTAAACGGGTAAATGTGAGGAACAACCAACAAAAAATTTAAATTCGTATGTTTTCACTAAATATGTTGTAACCTTGACATTTTTAGTTCGATTTTAACAATTTTACGCTTAATACGATTAGAACAAAATGTTCTTTAAGATGTGGCTAAAAACGATTTTTGAGTATATATTTTGCCTTAATAGAGCGACTTAAAATAGGGAATTTAAATTAAACGCAAAAAAATTACATGTTTTTCAAGTCTTGAGACTTGTTACTCAATGAATTTTGATTCGATCAACACAGTATATATATTATCTTAAAAACAAAATACATATCTATGCCGCAGTGAAAATTTTGAACAATTCAGATGAACATTTCTCAAGAGTTTTGGAAATAGCAAAAAAAAAAACCTCCAAAAAATAGGGTTTTCGCGAATATTTTGGAATTAGCTTTTGAGGTTATAACAAAAATGTGTTAATTTATAAACTAGTGTAATGGAAGATTCAATAAATAAAAAACGCAATAAAAAAAGATTAGTCAATTTACTTACTGGTGGTGTTGAGAGTGCCCCAACCGCTGACCCATAATTTAATTGATGGATCGGGATCCTTTTCATCTGTATACACACAAACCGGGTACACGTATTCGCTATATTCCACATCACGTTCCAATTCCAATATGGCAATATCGTTATACGCCGATCGCTTTAAGTAATCGTTATGGATATGAATTTCCTAGAAAAAATTTCATTTTTAAATACTTTTTTAGGAAAAATGTTTTTTTCAGTATTATCAGTTTTTATGTTTATATTTCGTCATACTTTTATACACACTCTAAAACATTACTTAAAATTTAGGATCATATATTGTCTAAAATTGTGTTGAAAATTTCGTCTTGTCTAAAATTGCATCGATTTTGTAGTTATTTTATTAAAGACAAACCCTTTCAAATTAAACATATTTAGTCCAAGTGGAAAAAATTTAACATAAAGTATAATACGGCTATGGCTGAATACGTCAGACTATCAGTCAGGAGATCGCGGCTCAAACCTGCACGTAGCCAATCGCTTTTTTTTAATAAAACAATTTTGTTCAAAAATAATGCGTGTAGGTCGATAATAATCGGTAAAGTGTTGCCACAACAAGTGTTGTTACAACATGAAGGTAGATTCTGTGACTGGTTGTTGGTTGAGGTCTGCTTCGGGAGTCCAATTGGTGGCAATGGTAACTACCAAAATCACTGGTTGAGGTATTGGTTTAATGACTAATGCTCGACCAGTGATAGTGGCTAGTTCGACTTCGAACAACCAATATAAGAATGTATGTTCTGTTGCCAAGCTAGCAGAGGCTGCAGCGGCGGCGCTTTGTGGTCGTGTGCTGGGAAAGGTCAGTATAGCTGTCGTCGGCGTTAGTGGTAGACTCCTTACTGGTTATTCCTTGCTTTAACTCTACTGCATCACGTTAGCTGCTCATGTATTGGGTGTTTTTTATTGAGGTATAGAACTTTAAGTTGGCATCACTTTTTTAACTGGCGGCCATTTTGTCAGCTGTCAAGTGATTAATATTTAGTTTGGTTTGCCATTTCATCATGAACAGGTTGACAAAAGAACAACGCTTGCAAATCGTGCAAATTTATTTCGAAAATAATGGTTCAGTTCGCGAAGTTTACCGCAAGCAAAATCGCAAAATTTTGTTCAGTGATGAGGCTCATTTTTGGTTGAATGGCTACGTCAACAAGCAAAATTGCCGCATTTGGAGTGAAGAGAATCCACATGAGACCCTTGAGACGCCATTACATCCACAAAAACTGACCGTTTGGTGTTCTCTATGGGCTGGTGGAGTCATTGGGCCATACTTCTTCCGAAATAATGCTGGAGAGTCAGTTACCGTTAATGGAGACCGGTATAGAGCCATGATAACCGACTATTTTGTTCCCGAATTGGATGGCATGAATGTGGATGAGTTGTGGTTCCAACAAGACGACGCTACATGCCACACAGCGCACGTCACAATCGATTTATTGAAGGAAACATTCGATGAGCGCATAATTTCGCGGAATGGACCTGTCAATTGGCCACCAAGATCGTGTGATTTGACACCATTGGATTATTTTCTTTGGGGATATGTGAAGTCGCTCGTCTACGCCAACAAACCAGAAACGTTAGGGGACTTGGAAGCCAACATTCGTGGCGTTATTGCCAACATACGGCCCCATATGCTCGAAAAAGTGGTTGAAAATTGGACCTGTAGAATTGGCTTTATTCGAGCCAGCCGCGGCGGCCACATGCCCGAAATCATATTTAAACATTAATGGCATAAAATTATCCTTCCAATAAAGCCAAATTGATGGACATTAAAACGATTTTCTTGTGTTTTATTTCAATTCGAAGTTCTATACCTCTAAAAAAAACACCCTGTAGTAACAATTTAGATACTACAAACACTCTAACAAGCCGTGGATGGTAGGCCGTTCATAAGAAGTTGCTACTTATGTGTTCCATGCAACAGTGTTACGAGCACCGTCATGTTGAACATATCTGCCCCGATATGTGAGCACTCTGCTGCTTCAAGATTTAGCAGACTTATCGGACTGAGATATCCGAAGTATAAACTGGTTTTTCTGGTCGTCGGTATGGTTTAGCAGTAAGACCAATAGTTACATACGCTGCCCAAGTGTAGTGGTCAAAACTGTAGTATCTCATATGATTCCTGCTCTTAAACGTAGTTTGTATTTAAATTTAAGTTTAAACTATAAAATTTAATGCAGTTTTTAAGCAAAAACTTTTTTCTGGCACTCACCTTGATTTTCACTTCAACGGCATCTTTCATCTGATTTACATCTGTTAAATTTACCACACCCAAACGTACAATGGACGGAATATATACAGAATCCGAAACACAATGGGCTGCGGTCAAAACAAAACGTTTGTCAATTAAACTACCACCACAACGTATGGCATAGGCAGGTTTATCGTCATCACTATAACTACTGTAACCAATACCAACCATGTGGGGAAATTCTCCCAACTCGGGTGGTGAGACACTCAAAAAAGAAGATTGCGACAGTTTAGGGGTAAGACCTTTATCAATGCGACGACAAGCTAAATTTTAAAAGTTAAGCCATTTTATATGACTCGAACATTATGAGCTTTAACTGCCACTTACCTCTTACAGCTGGTCTATCTGTATTTGTCTTATCTGTATCTGTCTTGGTTGTAGGAGAATTTGTACTGAAAATAAGATTTTAAAAAAACATTCAAAACAGCAAATAATGAGGAATAGTTATATAGATAATTTATTTAACACCAATTAATATCTAAGATGTAAGAATGAAGGGTGTTAGATGCTTGAAACTTCAGAGAAAAAAAGTTTTGGCTACACAATAATTTGGCAGCCACCTTGATGAATTACTGAATGACAGCATCTTCAGGGGCCTTTCAACCACTTGTTGCGAAATTTGTTGCACGAAATTTTACGGAGCCTGTGGAACCTGTTGGTAAATGCGTTCAGGATGTTTTACAAATTGTTGCTTTGGCTGTGGATGTTGTACCACTACAAGTTGTGTAGGTTGTTGACCAAACTATTGCTGATGTTGCTGCTGATTTAAAATATATTTAATATAATATATAATCCTAGGCTTTTACAATATTTATGCTTGAACGAACTAGATTCTCATAAACTATTTGTAGCGGACTAAAATCTTGTCTGTGGTGTGGATTAGCCGACCAAGTTTCTACTACAACTGGTTGTTGTATGAAACTGGTAGATGATGCCTCATCTATTTGATTCTCTGCGGCATGTATTATTTCAAAATGTCCTGCTGCTTGAGAATTATTCAATTCCATTTGATGGTGTAGTAAACTCTATATATTCTACTTCATGATTGTTGTGACTAGCTTGAAGTTTCAACCGCAAAACAGGCTGAGGACTACTAGATTAGTGAGCTGATTTTACAGCAGGAGCTTGAGGTTTGTTCACTGTGAATATATTGGCTATAGAGTCCTCTATAGTCCTTGTATTTGGGTTACCTTGATTATTGGTTGCGCCTGTGTTGGTGACAAAAACATATTTGATAAGATCCCCCCTCCACTTTCTTCTCTTCATCGTTCAAGATATGTTTGTTACTTATGGAACCATTTGGAAATTGGATTTTGTTCCTGTATATTATTAACGGGCCTGCCACGACTATGCTTTTGAGTATTGGGTCTCATATTATTTTGGGGAAACAAAATGAAACCAAAATTTTGACATCCTGTTCCAATGCAATTTCGGCCTTGGCCATTGTTGTTGTGAGTATCACGGCCATTAATATGCCCGCCACCATCATTATTAAAAGCGCCTCTACCCATATTTTGACGTGTATTGAAATTGGTTTGGCCGCAACCAAAATTTCCCATATTATTTCCCAGGAAATTATTGAAACTTTTTTAACTGGGCACGCTTTTAAAATCATTTCCAGTTTGTACAAATTTCCGTTGATTAATATTGACGGGGGGCCTGTATTTAAATTACCACGACCATTAGCATTTAATGCTATAAAATCTTGATTAGAAGGAAAAGACCGAATAATAATTGGTCTTATATAATCTGTATCTGTTTGACCTTCACGCATCAATGCAGCATTTTGCTGCCGGCCAGTAAAACACTAAAATTTAAAAAAAATTCTGAACTTTCATTTAATGTTTGTTCTCCTATAATCAAGGGTTTTAATGTGGTGATAGTCGTAGTTGTTGATTTTACCTGTGCTAATAATATACATTACGTAAGAAAATAATTAATAAAATGGATGCATTAAATTCATGTAATTTCAACTTGAAATAACTTTGATTCAACATGATTCTTCGTGTTATTGCAGTATCAAACTCACGCTGTTTCAACTTAAAATAGTTTATATTCAAAATGATTCTTTGTCATTATAAATTTCATTTTTTATTTAACTCTACTGGAATATTAGATCAACGTTAAATATAGTTATTTCAAAAGGAAAAATTTTCCTTGAACATTATTGTAAAATCTTGTTGAATTAACATGAAACACCTATGAAGCAAAATCCTTACCGAAAAATGTTAAGCTGGCCTTGTTTTCGACGATTTTAATATGAAATTTTTCTGTGAGTTAGGTAAATTTCTTTGTTTAGCGAAAAAGGAAGGGAAAGTTGGGTAGAAGATTAAAAAAAACCAAAAGTTATACAGTGATAAATACCAGTAACCAATTCATTTACCAAGAAATTAAGAGAATGAGCATAAAAAATAGGTGAATTAATGTGAAATTTAAATGGCATATTATTAAAGATACACTGAAAGAAAACATAATAAGCTTGATAGCCAGCAAATCTAATATATGCATTGATTAAAGGAAAATAATTTAATATTACACAATCAATAGATACTGTCAGGCTAAAAAAATTAACTTAGTAATGTTGATAGTTGTTTGTAAATCGATCAAGATATTATTTACTCTGTGTATATAGAAAGATTTAAATATTTTTATAAACGAAAACAATAACTTACTCGGTAAAACGATCTTTATTTTCATCAGTGGATGTTTCGATTTTTGTTTCGGTGCTTATGACTGGGCAGCAAATTAATTCTTCTTTTGTGGAAAAACTACAATTTACAACATCGCTATTTGTATACTCCCCGTTTTCGATTAAAGCCTTTAGAACAGGACATTCGCCCCATGCTCTGCAAATACCCGGTTTATTTTTGCTCAAACAGTTATCTCCATCTAAAACAAAGCACGGAGAGAAACATTTAAAAAAAAATAACGGAAAAGTGAAAGAAAGAAATAGAAATAGAGGCAGAGTTAATTAAAATAAACTTAAAGGAATAAATACATGAAAACTACAGAAAAAATTTTGTACATATCTACATACATCATTTTCTATAAAGCATAAAAAAAAATCTGTTAAGTCCTTGTGTTTATGGCATACTATAAAGCGGGTCTACCTTCATACAAAAATAAAAGTTGTGCCTGTCATGCCCTAGAATAAAAGATATGTCAATTAAGTTTCTAAAACCGGAAAAAAATGTTGCCACGCCCCAAAAAACAGCATTTTTAAAGTCCGATCTCATTATATCGCATATCGTTGTTCATGGCTTGAATATAGCTTCATTTTTGCTTCAGGTGACTTTTTAATCTGACATCAAATTCTGGACGCACGCCACTTATGCCATGTCGGATCCTTCCCTCCTAATGTAAAATAATTTTTTGCACGGCTTACAAAGTTTTAGAAGGGCTTTTTTGCCGTGTGCAAAACATTTAACATTAAGAGGGAAATATCCGAAATGGCATAAGTGGCGCTCAGAATTTGATGTCGGATGCCAAAATCACCTGAAGGGAAAATTAAGCCACTCTCAAGCCATAAACAACGATATGCGATATGGTGAGGACGGACTATAAATGGCGGCGCCATATATAAAATATTAAAAGTGCTGTATTTTGGGGCGTGGCAAAAAAATTACAGTTTTAGAAAAGTCTTTGATATGCCTTTTATTCTAGGGGGCAACTGGTGCAATTTTTTATGTTTTGTATTGGGATGTACCCAGTCTAAAGTAATTTGTATGTAAAAAAGAAAAACGAGGCGTAATTTTAAGGCGTGACATGAAAGTGAGTATATTAAAAGCCGGTTATACAAAGCTTTAGAAGGGCTTTCTTTTCATGTTCAAAAAAACTGACCATTAGGAGGGAAGGATCCGATATGGCATAAGTGGCGCCCAGAATTTGATGTGGATTAAGAAGCCAGCCGAGGAAAAAATTAAGCCACAATCAAGCCATAAAGAACGACTTGCGATGTAATGAGATCAAAGCTTAAATGGCGGCGCTATATATAAAAAACAAAAAGTGCTGTATTTTTGGGCGTGGCAAAAAAAAATTTTACTGTTTTGGCAATGTCATTGGCATATCTTTTTTTACTCTAGGGAGTGACTGGTGCAACTTTTGTTTCGACCCATCTTAGTATACAATATGTTGATCACGTTTATGTAAAACAGCACAAGCAAAATTTTTGTGGAATATTTTAACCCTCTAACTCTTCGGTGTATGAGTCATTTTTCCCCTTACTTAAAAAAGGAAAAAAACTACCCCTCTGCGGCGATGTAGCGGGCTAAACTGTTCAACGAGTAATCTAAAAAATTTTTAAATTTACCAGGAAAAATGTTTGTTCAAACCCACCCGATTTGGCGTGGAATGCCCTCTATTACTGCGTTTATACGCAGAGCTTAATTGCAAATAATAACGTAAAGTGCTGCCAAATACTTTTTATTGTCTTTTATTAAATCACTGAATATTTATCTATTTATTAATATATTTATCCATTTATTAGTTTTTATTAACAAGCATGTGTAAAGGTGGCATCACAAACTTCTTATTTGCAAATAGTGCGTTAATCAGCAATTGTTTTCGTGAGCTAGTACGTTACAATAAAAATATAGACTTGGGAGCACTACGGTTTTATTTGCAAATAACCACTGCGTATAAACGTAGTATATGTATAGGATATAAATATGTTGGGCATATAATTAAATTAGCAAAGCATTATATGTGCTGAGCCTGATGAAAACGCTCCATTTCCTAAAACTAAATAATATAAAGAACATAATGCCGTTTTTTACCACGATATTCCAAAAATCAATAGAGATATGAAGTTTTGAATATTATAAATGTAAATATGTATGTACTTTTGAGTAAATGAGCTTTAAAGTTCGGAAATATTGTGAAAGATATCCCGCAATAGGTTTGGAAAAATCTCCTTTTAAGTTATTTCGGAGGTAAATATAGGGATAATTCCACTTGTCAAGTGAGGGGAACGCGTGTAAGCAGTGATAATCCCAAAATCGAAAATTTTTTCGAAAATAACTTGTTTTGGCTCTACTTCAAATAGTTGCTGGTAAGTTCCATTTGCATCGACCATGCAACTGAGAAGCGAATTCCCTGCTACTTACTACCTTATAAAATTAATTCGCTCTAATTGCATCTTTCTGTAAATTCTGCCATACCCAAAAAACATCTAGCATTTTTACACTACAAAAAAAATACTTAGTAAAATCAACAAAAACATTTTGTCTAAGTTTTAATATAGAGTAATTCTGAGTGAATTCAACTAATAGGTATGCCGCATGACTTTCAATTTTAATAAAAAAAAATTGAGGACAATCTTGTATGTAGTTACTAGAAGCACATAACCGCCATCTTTTTATTTATTATTGCATAACTTCTGATTAATGGCCACCCGAAGTAAACAATTTGACCAATTTCAGACATTTTTAGAACTGCTATAGCTTTTTAAGTAGAATAGATATTGAAACGATTCATGCTTTGTTTTATAAGGCAGTAATGGTCATTTCATAATGCTATAAAAAACTGAACTGGAATAATTAAATTGCCAAAAAGTGGCCACTTGCAAATTACACAGTACAAATTACACTATATAGTAATAAAAACAATTTTTATTGGCAAAATATATAAATCGAAATGTATTCGACGGACTCGGTTTTTTAGTTTAAAAAAACCGGAACCGTATTGCTGAAAAACCCGGATGAAAACCCGAGTCGATCACTATAGACTTAACCATTAAACACATTTTAAATATTATCCGATTTCTGACGTTACAGTTGATTTTGGAACTTTCTTTAAATAGAATCTTATGACAAATATTTTTTTAGAACATATCTTTCTGCTATATCGCCATTGAAGGGAATTTTTGTTGTCCCTTTTTTGAGAAAGGCACAAAAAGAACCATAATAAATAATAATTTTGTTGTTGCCTAGTGTTATTTACTTACTGGACATGGCGGCCTCTATTGCTTTCATTTGTTGCAGCAGCAAAATGACTACAAGTATCCACAGCTTCATTCTTGCCAGTAGTTGTTGAATTAAATGGCTGAAATCATTTCTACTTCTGAAGGTTCGTTGTTCCATATTCCTTGGATTCTTTTTTTTATGTATGAGAAGTCTATTTGCAACTAATTTTTAATATATTAGCTTCGTAGAATTCTTTGATCAGTGTTCAAATTGCCTACGAAAAAATGTTTATTAATTTTAATTAATGCATTAAATTAAAATGTAGCAGTTTGAGATAAATTAAAAATTCATTAAATTTTCTTTCTTTATTGAATTTATTATTGTTTTTATTCAAGTTTTAAAGATTCTTTTAAATTTGATTTAATTACACAGACTTACAAATTGGCACTTTTTCTTTCTAAAATTTTCTAATCAGTTTGATGTGCTTAAAAATACTGTATCCCTCCCATCACTTTTTCCTATCACTTACATATTTCTTTTTATGGGCGTATCTAATATTTCCACTACATAAACCAGTATATTTCACCTTAACTCGAGAACAGTATGTCCGATTTCGACCAATAAAGTATTAGTAGATGTATGATCAAATTACCTTCAAACAGTTTTAATACAATTATGTGAGCGAATCAGTGGTTTCTTAGTTATTCACAAATTAGTATCAAAAATACTGGCTTTTTATGAAAAATAAAAATAAATTGTGTAAAAAGTCATACAGAATTTAAAACTGCATAAACTAAAATTTTTAAATTGTGTTTTTAAATTGTGTGTCTTGCAAACAAAATAAGACATAAATAATGAATATGGATGAACAAATCTTGATTTTATTCACAATTAAGTGAGAGAACTCAATTGATAGAAATTACTATTTCCATACAACAGTAAAATTTAATTTTTGATTATTGGGCTCCTTCACATAGTTGTGAATAAAATCAAAATGTTTTCATCGATTTTCATGCTTTATGGTTTATTTTGCTCGTAAGACATCTGTCCTTAAGAGTTTAATATAAAAGTGAATTAATAAGAAAGACGTGAATGCGAATTCGCAAATTTTAATAAGCTTCGAAGTTAGTGGCCATATTTCTATATTTTTGAGATAATTCCTAAATTTAGCAAATTTCATTAAATATGCGTAACAACAAGAATTGCTGTAACTAATTTCCGCGTAAAAAAACTTCAATGCCAAAGATACTTATCATATATAAATTTTTTGCGAAAAATGATTTTGCGCGAATAAATATTTAGAGTGCGGTTATTTAGATGTTTAGAGCTTATTAACTGTCAAAATAGCACAAAAAATCAACTTTGGTTTTACTTAGAAATGCACATTTGAAGCCGCGAATATTAATCTAACTTTATCGTAGTCGAATTATGTTTACCATTAATCTGTTTCAAAATCAAACTCAACAACTTTTCGCTAAACCAAACTTTTCACGAAAAAATAGTTTTCTTACAAAAAATTAGTGTCATGTAGTCAGTTGTTAAAACCGAGTTGGTTTGAAAATACCAAAATAATAAATATCGTTTATAAGTTAATTTTACGTAAAAATTTTAATTCGCAAATATCGCCAATATGAGCAAAAATTTTAAAACGGTTTATTTACATCATTAAAATCATAACAAATCAAAAAAATTGGTTTCTTCGTTTAAATTCATTTCATAAAATATTTTAAAATAATAAATAAATTTATTTATTTGTCGAAAGCTTTTTAAGCTTTTTATTGTCACAGGAACAACAGAATACCATGACAATTTTATTTAAAAATATATAACAAGAAAGTTGACAAATTCATATGACAAAAAAATTGTTCATATTTTATTAGAATACGGGTATAAGTGTTGGCAATTTTAATTTTTTTAAAAGCTTTTAGAAAACAAAAATTTATTTCTCATAACAAACAACTATTATTCGATACTAATTGTGAATAAGTAAGAAGCCCCGGAGTTGTTTACCTAATTATTAGTGTCCGAACGAACGCACTTTTTTCAGACCGCATCCGAACCCGAACTTCAGTTGATTTTTAGAACCGAAGCCGAACCCGAACACGAACGCGAAACCGAACTTTTTTATAGAAGAGAAGAATTTCAACTTAAGTTTTTTTAATTATAACCAGCGTTGCCGTTTTGGTTACTTTTAACCAAAATTGGTTACTTTTTTTCCAATGTGTACTTGTGTACTTTTTTCTATTTTGATTACTTTTTTCAACACAAAAATAAAAATTTTATATAGTATTTTGAATTTGCATAGTCCTCGTCCATACGAGTCAACTTTGGTTCTGCAACTTTCTTAAATTTTCTTTTGAAGTTGCATTCGTGTTCATACAAAAAAAATCTTGTTGGATCCAGCTGCTTGGTAGCTACAGTGCCTCAGACACACAGATTCAAGAGGATAAAGCGAGAAAAGAGGTGATAACTTCTAAGCGCCTGGACCGAGTTTCTTCAAAAATAGCTAAGAGCACTCTTGATCAAATCATCTTTCAAACAAAAAAAGTAAATCAAAATCTATCCAACCGTTTTAGCTCTACGATGGTGCAGACAGACACACAGATATACATACACACTCTACAAACTTATAACACACCTCTTTGTTCTTGGTCGGTAGTTAAATAAGGGTTAGGTTTATATACAACTACCCAGAAACATTTTTTGCCGACATGTCTAACGTCAGATAAAATCTGAGACTTTACCAGACAATCAATTAACCGAGTTGTCTAAAATTCTCTCAGACATTTGACTGAATAGCCGGCAGTTTTCTGGTGCCACGTTTATGCGATTAATTTTAAATTTAATTTTCTTTAAGACTTTTAACAGAATAGTTTGCACATTTTCTAATCTATGTTTTACGATTCTCAGCAGTCACTTCTACACAATGATTTTAGTTTTCATAATAGTTCATATTTATCTTTTTAGAGTTTGTGAATAAATATTTGAGTTTTTGAACTTGTAAAATATGGGTAAATGTTTTCTAATGAGCTGCCATTGGCAGCAGGAAAATGTATGGCGAAGATGAGTCGAAGACGTATTTTTGCTGATGTGTCGAAATTTGTATCTAAACCAATACTAATGCAAAATGGGTCTACTAACACATTGTTAGACTTAGGCTTCTTTTGACAACAGATTTGGGTTTCTGACAACTATCTCGCCAGTAATCAGGCTTCTATCTTTTCTATGATTAAAGCATACCTTTGGCCAGACCAAACTTAATTGGAATCGTAGGTTTGGTCTGCCAAAGACATGTTTCAATATTAAAAAAAAATTTTATATTTTAATAATTTATCTATATAAAACAGTATTTTAAATTCATAAAAATTTTGGTTATTTTTTTGCATTTGGTTGCTGTTTTCTTAAATTTTGGTTACAAACATTTTTTGGTCGTGGCAGCACTGCATATAACTCATATATTTAATAAATACAAAATGAACAAATTCGTAGTACGTTGCTTTTTTCGATAATATTTTATAGGACTGCATTTTTGTGTATGTTTGATGATTATAAATATGTATATAAAAAAATTATACAAAGTTCGGTGTTCGGTGAAAATTTTACCGAACGCCAAACATCAACCGAACACAGCTTTTTGTCGAACTCCGACACCTAACCCGCACGTTCGGGCGAATACTACTAATAATATTAAGGTAGTTTGAAGGTAATTTTATCAAGCATCTGTTTCTGTTTTGTTGGTTGAAATAAAACATACTGTTCTGCTTAAGGTGAAATATACTGATGTACCCAGTGGATATATTAGATATGCCCAAAAAAAATATTTGTAAGTACATAATATGAAAGAAACTGAGGACACAGAGTATTTTTTAGCGCATCAAACTGATTAGAAAAATTTTACTTTTGTTCAAAACGTAATTTCACTGTAAGTCTGTGTTATTTAGCGATCTTTAGCTTTAAGATTCAATGTCACATTATTGGAATAAATAAAATGTTGCACTCGTGTAGCATCATCAATGAATAAATTAAGCAATTTAATTTATTTTCTTGCAAAAATATTCCGGTTTATAAAGACATGAATATTATGAATATTTAAAATACTCAGCCGTGTCACAGATTCCGTTCGGATGGGGTTTGACTCCGTAGTTGTCATTCCGAAAAAGTACATTTTTGGTGCTTTAGATTCTGTTTATTTTGTATTTCGTTTTTACAATGATAAAGTTTTTATACCTTTAGGCGTTTGCTTACTCTTGTTTTTAGTTACAAAACTCACATTGAGCTTTTTATTAACATGGAAAGCTCATGACCAAATATATATTTGACGTTCCTAGAATTATGCACGTTTTTTTGTATTTACTGCAAATGAATTCAGTAGAAAAGTGTTTTTCAATTCCACTTTGATATTTAAAAGTGGCTTGATTACGAAGAAAATTTTCGTTGTTCGTTTCCTAAAGAAGCAACTTATGGAATTGAAACCACTTCCGATCGGAATGGTATTATGTGACATGGCTGACTATCTTTCATACAAAGCTGATTTCACGGAAACACTTCATGCAAATTCCATTCAAATTTACTGGACAAATTACACTCCACAACGATGAAAAAGTTTTAGAGATCAGAATAGATAATTCTTTCGTGTATTTACATTTGTTACATGTTAGATAAATTATTCTGAAATTTTTGTAAAAAGTGTTACTGAAGGGGCGGGTCGGGGCGGGGTATCAAAACTCCGAAAATGGTGCTATGTAAAATTTTAATAGTCCCTTGTGGAATATTAATATACAGAAAAATATATTTCTTTTGGGCGTAATATTGCTGATGTGAGTTTCAGGCTACTTTAATGATATTGCCAGGATGTTAGAAATTGCGTGTTTTTACTTTAGTCCTTAAAAGTTTTAGAACTTAAAAAAATATCATTTCAATGGTAAGCACAAAATAGATATTCTAATGAATAATTTTTTGTATGAAAATTGGAAATCCATTCAGAAGGTCCAGATATAGTATTTAGAAAACAAATTGAAATTTCAAGTAGTACAAAACTAGTGTTATTTTTACAAGTTTTTCGTTCTACTTTAGCTGTAATTTTTTTTAATTTAAATTGTTTTCTAAATATTTCAGGGCCCTCTTAATGGATTTCCAATTTCCACGCAAAAAATTTTTGATTAGAATATCTATATTACGCTTACGATTAAATATTTCTAAAGTTTTAAAAGCTTTAAGGACTAAAGTAAGAACACACAATTTCCGACATCCTGGCAATACGATCATTAGCGTAGCTAGAAATTTTTCGGGAGGGAGGTCCCTACAGTTCACTTTTATTATCAAAATTACTCTAATATTTTAAATTTCTAGGAGGGTAAGAGCGATTCTTGGGGTGCCTTAGCACCCATCAGAAGGTCCTAGGTACGGTACGCCTATGAATACGATTAAGGAAGGTATCCTGATATTCACACCAGCAAAATTACACTCAAAATAGAGACATTTTTATGTAGATTAACAATCCATAATCGTCCGGAAATATTATGCGATGAATACAAAAAATTCTGTAATTTATGATAATATTAAAGTCACTATATCTTAAAAACTAGAGCTAATCGGACATTTAGAGGGTTTCTGATTTCTGAGTTCAACAGATGAAACTACACAAGAATTGTCTGTTTTAAAAAAGCTTAAAATTGTTGCGTTGTTTTGTTAATAAATTCTTGAATAAAATGATGCTGCCTACTTGTTTTTTAATATAATTTATTTAATACTTTTTGTATATTTACCTGCTATTAATTGTTAATTATTAATTTTTTGCATATAATTTGCTGTTGTTTTTTGTGATGCACGCACTCACTTTGCTATTATTAAATTTAATCAAACCATCAGTCGTTAGACCATTTCCTTACACGTTTCATTAGCAGACAAAAGCACAACCATTTCAAAACACGTCTCACCAATGACTGAACTCATCAAACAGCTTGTATTAGCACTATAAATACGGTAACTGGAACCAACTACTATCAAATAATTTATTATTTAAATTTAAAAATTGTTTATTCATATTAAAAATATCATAGTATTTAAATTTTTAATTTTTTTATTCTTAGTTTAAAGCAAAAAACTATAACACACTGATGGAAAATAAAAATTACGTTGCAACGGAATTACCCTTAGGTTACCTAATAACGCGAACTACCTCGGTATTATACTGGACGACAATATGTCATGATGCCTTAACGATCTAGCAAGGGCAGCCAAAGTTGTTGTCTCAAGTATCTTACACCGCTTAAAGACTGTTTACACACAGAATAAAAAAAGGAATGTAAAATCAACATGACACAATTTTGATTGGAAATCATATTAAATTTACATACACATTGACGAAATTATTGTACAACATGAAAAAATGCACAGTTATGTTATAAGTGTGGGTTGCAAGTGTGTGACTTGATCATACCAAAACGATTAAATTTTACACCCAATTCACACGGTGAATAAAAACCATGAATTTTTTTTTTGTTTATCTTTGAAAACATCTTCTAAAAACTCTTGCTTTTATACGATGATTTTTATTTTCATGTTTTTTTATAAATTACTCTCAACATTTGGTATATTTACTCATTCATAACCAGCGTTGCCAGAATGATGATTTTATCATATATTTGATGATTTTTAAACTAAAATAGGATTTGATGATTTTCTTTCCCAAAAGATGATTTTTTTCTCCCAAATGATGATTTTTCATACTTGCTTGAATATATTTTAAATAGTTATTGAAAGACTTGCGTTTTTTAAATATATGAATCAATTAATATAATTGTCCATAGCTTTTAACATAAAAATTTATGGTAGTGCATTGTGCCGTACATGAATTAACTATGTGAACTTTCTCTGACTAAAGTATTTTGAATTTTGGAATAAATTTCTTTATTCTCCGAATTTGGCTAGTTCTTATAAAGTAAACACTTTTCCGTTTTAGCGACTTTTAAGTATAATTCAGGGTACACACACTCGAACTTGTCAAAAATTCATCAGCTTTGAATGACAGTGAAAACTGTCATTCATATTGGGTTCTAAAACCGTCATTCAGGAAAAAAAGTTTACTGGAAAACATGGAAGGTATAATTTAATTTAATTTTTCATAATATTTAAGAACTCCTAGGATGCATTTGTTTTAACATAATGCATCACATACCCTAATATTGTTATATATGTACGAAAGAAAAAATCATATTCCGCGTTTATGCGAAAATTTAAGCCAACTGTCATTCATGTTCGATAGTGTTACCCTGGTTAACTATTTTTCGGCATTTTCATTTTTTTTTCATTGATTTCTTTGGTTTTGGGTGCCTCTAAAATATCAAATCACATTGTAATGTTGTGATTTTAGTAATACTAGGATCTCGCCCGGTGGTCGGAATTCGACCACTTGATCCGCAACCGGGTTTTTTGTGTAACCGGTTTTGTAACCGGTTTTTTTTAATACATTGTGCACATCTAGAGAAAAATACCTGTAAACCATATATGTTTCATCAATATTAGTAGACAATTAAAAGTGTAGAACAAAAAATTTAGTGCCCTATTTATAAATAAGATGTATATCAAACCAAAGCAACAAAAACATTTCTTTTAGTTAAGAAAAACTTTACATATTTTATACATATGTTTTTGGACAATACCATTTTCTGAAATTAGACTTTTTCGAGATTAAGGATATTTGTCTATCTTTAAAGTTTTTGGGAAACTCGTGAAAATATAGAGGTTAATATATATTTGTTGCAATTTTTAGTGATTTAAAAAAAGGTTTACCGAAAACATCCTAAAAGTGCATATTGGTTTTAGTGATATCGAACCAATTCAAAGCTTTTTTCTGATGTTAACATGTTGTAGCGAATTTTCGATATTTACTTGAGTTGTGTTTTTCGAGTTTTTCCTAGCTTCTTTTTAATTTTGGAAATTTATTCGTGAAATTTTATATACATTCTTACAGTCATGGTGATTTTTAATATACACACTTTTTGGGGGACTGCTCCCTAATTTAATTCTTTACCACAAATTTTAAATATTACATAAAATTTTTAAAAATATAAGAATTTTATTAACTCCCTCCCCTACCTAGAAAAGGAAATATAAGGAAATCATACAAACTTATAAGAACGCGTTTTTGTTTTAGTTTCATATAAAAGTTTAATTGTTCAGCTTTGCTTTGATATTAATATTTTGAAATAAAAAATTGATGATGATTTTTTATATCAAAATATGATTTTTATTTCGTCAAATGATTTTCTTCGAAAATCTTCTGGCAACGCTGTTCATAACAAAAAAAAACATAACACAATCACAGAGAGAGAGAGAGAGAGAGAGGGAGAGAGAAAATGAGAGAAAGCTCAAATCGAACTAAAGAAGAATATAAAAAAACATGGGAAACAGAAATCGTGATGTTTTTTCTACCTCTCTTTCTTCTCTACCCCGCTCGACGAGAAGAAAAATTGTCATGATTTTTACTCATGATTAAAAATCACAGTATGAATTGCCTGTTAGTTTATAATGACATCTTTATTAATAGATAAACTAAAAACATATTACGCTTTATCTTAAATTATAAAACTTTCAAAATGTACGCATATGAAAGTCAAATTATGAAGTATATATTACCATTGCCTGCATGAACACCGAAAATAATTTAAGTTGTGTAGAATAGATTTTTTATTAATAATATACATTAGTAGAAGCTTGAATAAAACGGTTTAGAAATTTAAATCCATATATGTTACGTACAAATATTTAAATTTATCACGTATGATCTGTATTTCATGCGGAATTAAAATGTGCGGAATTATCAAAGCATTGTTGTTATAAATATTAATTTGCAACAACAATGCTTTGATAACTCCGGACATTTTAATTCGACATGAAATGCAGAATATACCCGTATAGTATATTTTTTACTTTTTCTTTATACTAATTTAATATAACATTTTTCGGTAGTGATTTTGCTTCATACGTATCTTATGTTAATTCAACATGATTTTACAATATTGTTCAAAGAACATTTTTCCTTTTGCTGATTTAATATTCCAGTATGGTTAAATCAAAATTAAAACGATATTGAAATAATACGAAGAATAATTTTGAATCTAAGTTATTTCAAGTTGAAACAGCATGTTTTTAATGTAGCTATTTTATAAATTTTTTTCCTTACGTGATATCATAGCATTGGATCATTGATCATATTTATATATTTTGTGAAATTTTCATTAAAATAATTTTAACGAAACTTAATTAATATTGACTCACAGAATTTATGCAGAAAATTCTTTGAGTGTACAAAAAGAGGAAAACTTTACACTTATTAAATTAGTTCTTTATTCTTTATTATTTCACCTTTCACCATTTTACATTAAGAAATTTCTTTCTCTTCTTAACTTAATTTACATTGATGAAATTTAATCTCCTCCATTGGGCCAAACAATTTTCTCAATGAAATCTAAGAAAGCGGCCACTCTTGTATACAAACCAGGCGCTGAGGAACTACAATGCAAACCAGCTGAACTTATACCTACCAAACGATATTGTTTATAAAATTCTAAAAGCAAAATAGTTTTAAATGTTCCATGAAAATATCTGAAATTTAAGTATAAAAAAAGTATTTACCATCCACTACCAGTTGTAAAGGTCCTCCTCCGACTCCTTCGCAAACATCTTTTATCTGATCTCTATCCTCGGCACAAATCTGTGTGCGTATTATACCCTCCGGTAGTCTTCTAAAAGGGCCATATTCAGCAAAAGTTTTATTACAGTTTTGTAAAGGTGCGGTGTGCAAAGGAGCTTTTAGCAAAATTTCGGAATAGCTGCGTGCTAAAAAAATGTAATAGTTTTAAATAAAGTCCGAATAAAGCAATTCCTAGATGTTACTTTTAAAATCAGCTTAATGTCTAGTGAACAAAACTGAGAATCCAAAGTTATTTAATTAGTTTTTAATTTAATCTTTCGATAAAATTTTTTTTATATAACAAAGAAATTCTAAATCATGTAAATATTGAACATTCAAAGAAAAATTTGGATGTATGGAAGGTTGAACTGACATCAGATGTTTCGAGACCACCACAGTCTTCTCATCAGATTCCTTTTGCCTACACTGCCACCGACGGCAGCTACAACACCCTAGCGAAAAAAGATTTGTCGCCACCTCGCGGCGAGTCGTACCTATTAATGAACTTTTGTAAAGATTCGGAACTTCACTAACTGCTTTTTCATTATCATGTTCAACTATTTTAAGCTTTTTGATTTCTGTCTTACCAGCTTGAAATATCATCGATATTTTCAATGCTGGGATTTTTTAAATGTTTATTTTGCCCAAGTTTTTGGACAGTATACATTCATGTTTTAGCTAAGTGCCTTTAGAGTTTTAACAATTGAGTTATAAATTTTAGTCGAAGTGCATGGTTTTTATCCAAAGTTATTTAGAAAGCTTAAGCTAAAAAGTTTTAGGAGCTTCCTTCTTGTCTCTTCGAAAAAGTCCATGTTAGGGTTGAAGGATCCCAGATATCAGAAATAATATGAAGAATTTGACCTTCGCTTAAAAAATGAGCTGAGGGAAAAATGAAGCCGTAGGTGAACGGTAGACATATGGATGTCTACCGTTCTATTTTAAACGTGTAAACGTAAGCACTAACGAATAAAAATTCACATTCGTATGTTTTCACTAAATATGTTGTAACTTTAACATTTCTTGTTCGATTTTAACAATTTTACGCTTCATGCGATTAGAAAGAACAAAATGTTCTTTAAGATGTGGCGCAAAACGATTTTTGAGTTAATTTTTCTTTAATAAAGCGACTTAAAATAGGGAATTTAAAAAAAACGCAAAAAATATTATATGTTTTTCAAATCTTAAGACTTGCAACTCAAGGAATTTTGATCAGATCAACACACTATATATATATTATCTGAAAAACAAAAGATATATCTATGCAACAGTGTAAATTTTGAACAATTCAGATGAACAGTTCTCAAGATTTTTGCAAATAGGTAAAAAAACTCTAAAAAACAGGGTTTTCGCCTTACAGAACATCTCTTTTTTAAGGTTATAACCAGGGCTCGGACTTTCATGCAACTAAAAATTGACATTAAGCGCTTAAAATATGCACCTAAAAATTAAAAATATGCTCAAAAATATGCATTTACCTACGAACAAAATACCAAAACTAAAATAATATGAAAATATTTTTTTTTAATTTTTTATTATTATTAGAGAAAAAACATGAAACAAGCATAATTTGGTCTATTATTTAATGCAACCGAACTTTAGTTGCATTGCCAGTCGGCAACTGAAAATTAATGGTTGCCTGAAAGGCACTAAATATCAGCTGAAATTGACAGCTCTCAATTGTCAGTTGCCATCAGTTGCGTCATTTTCACCAACTGGCAGCCCAACTGAGGCTCGGTTGGCATTCATAATCAGCCTATTAATATTTTGTTCAAAAATTTAGAAATATGCATTAAAAAAATTTGCACGACTCCAAAAATATGCATTTATTGCCAAGATATGCAAAAATGTGCACTTACCACCAAAATATGCAAAAATATGCAACTACGAATCGATGCCAAACTAGTTAAAGTTTGATGATTCGCATAGATAATTAGTTAATATCTCTTTATCTATTACAACTAAAAACATGCATTTGCATGAAATTCCGAGCCCTGGTGATAACACAAATTTATTAATTTATAAACTAGTGTAATTAAAGATTCAATAAATAAAAAACGTAATAAAAAAGATTAGTCAATTTACTTACTGGTGGTATTGAGAGTGCCCCAACCAGTGACCCATAATTTAATTGATGGGTCTGGATCCTTTTCATCTGTGTATAGACAAACTGGGTAAACGTATTCACTATATTCCACATCACGTTCCAATTCCAATATGGCAATATCGTTATATACCAAGCGTGTTGAATAATCCTTATGAATATGAATTTTCTACAAAAAATTTAATTTTTAAATAATATTTCTAGCATAAATGCTTTTTTAAAGTTTTCCTATCTTTATTTATCTTTTAAAGATGCTTGAAAAAAAATTTTTTTTTCTTTATTGAAATATTTTTATACTCTTAACTACAGTTAGGCAGATGTAATGGGTTTGCTGATGAGCGAAAGCGATCATGGGCTCATAAAACTAGTTTCTCATTTCCCTAACCGTATTCCCTACTCGGATGAATGCTCGACCACTTTTTCTAATAGCCACATATTAGCATAATTTCCCCTAAATAGGAAAAAGCTTATGTGGACGATAAATAATTTTGGTTCGTACGATTCACCGGGACCGTACGGTATTATATCAATCGATGTGGAACTTATGGTGAAATGGTCTTGCCCTAGGCTGTCATATATACCAGCATCATGGCCTTGGTGTTCTTCATCCATAAAGGTCAAAAACCTTCCACTCCACCACAAATGATTTCATACATATAAGTTTGTGCTTCTTTCTTCCGGAAACCCTGGAACAGGTGATTGTTCTTCATTTCAGAATGAAGATAAATCCGAACCTTCAATCAACACCACAGCATGCCTACACTAAGGGAAAATCAGCTGAGAATGTGCTTCGCACGCATAAGGACTATCCACTGGTGACCTTTTTAGACATTTGGGTGGCAAATTTATAGTCATTTTGTTAATATAAATAAAACACGGGCGGATTATTGTGGCGGATAAATGTTAGGCGTTCCCTATTGACTTAAGAATTACAATTTTTATTTATTTATATTACAATTTAAGTTTTAACTATAAAATTTTATGCAGTTTTTAAACATAAACTCACCTTAATTCTTAATTCAACTGCATCTTTCATCTGATTTATATCTGTGAAATTCACCACACCCAAACGTACAATGGACGGCATATTATCAGGATACGCAACACAGTGGGCTGCGGTCAAAACGAAACGTTTGTCAATTAAAGTACCACCACAACGTATGTCATAGGGAGGTTTATCGTCGCCACCATTACGACTGTAACCAATAGCAACCATGTGGGGAAATTCTCCCAACTCGGGTGGTGACGCACCCAAAAAGGAAGATTGCGACAGTGTAGGGATAAGACCTTTATCAATGCGACGACAAGCTAAATTTTTAAAGTTAAACCATTTTATATGACTCTAACGTTATGAACTTTAACTGTCACTTACCTCTTACAGCTGGTCTATCTGTATCTGTCTTATCTGTATCTGTCTTGGTTGTAGGAGAATTTGTACTGAAAACAAAATAAAAAAACATAAACAGCAAAGAATGAAAAAAAGTTATATAGATAATTTATTTAATACCAACACCAATTAATATCACGGCTGCATGAATTGAGATAACTGAAATTTGGCTATGCTTTTACCGGAGATATTGACGAAATAGAGAACAAAGTCGAGTCCAAAACTCAACAATTGAAAATTCAAAGCCAAATATATTTGAAAATATTAAAGTTATCTTAATTAAACAAACTGTACTTTCTTTATCTATTTAAAAACTTTACATCAACTTCAAATTTATTAAAATCGGATAATATTTGTAAAAGTTACGAGGCCGACATAGCGTTTCATACCCGAGGTAGTCAAATTTGACACCCTGTAGCTGAACGTGTCTTTCAACAGGGTGGTCCGAATTTCAACATTGTGAAAGCCTATGTCCTCTTCTATGATTTTTACATACAATGTTTTGTAATCGGATTGGAAGTTTCAAAGATACAGATTTATTATTCTTTTTTCCAATTGGAACCACTGTACAACGTTTCATTTCATTTGAAATCAACATGACTATAACTTCAATTTCAAACAAACTTTATGTTAAATCATCAATTAAAACATGTTTAATTAAAATGAAGTTCATGTTACTAATGATGGTATTTATATTAGTATATTGCTATGTATTGTGGCTGCAGTGGTTAGCGCATTGACTACGAAGCAAATTGCCCAGTTCAAATCTTGGCTGAGGCAGCCAACTACAAGACAAATTTTTCTCATGCTTATGCTAATACTCATCACGTGAGTAAAATAATTCATAAAATAAAATTCACGTTATTTTAACTTGAAATAACTTAGATTCAACATGACTCTTCGTATTATTTCATTATAAACGATTTTAACACGAAATTTTTGTGTGTAGTAGTGTTTTGCATCCAAACAAAAATTTTTACAGAATCTTGGGTTCTTGTGGTTGGTCAAACTAGGAGTTAGGTAAATTTTATCGTTCGGCGGGCGTAAAGCAGTGGTGGCCAAACATACACCATCTTATTATTTGTTTGTGTATGTGCTTCACGGCTAAATAGACCCAGCAGCTAAAGTTACAACTAGTAACGCTTTGGGACAGTCATATTACTAGTTGTAATGGTAGTAGTCAAAAAAACGACAGTCATATTACTAGTTGTAACAAGAGTAGTAAGGTTACTGGTCAAAAAAGAACAATCACATTACTAGTTGTATCGAGACTAGTAACGATACTAATCAAAAAAGCACAATCATATTACGAGTTGTATCGAGACTAGTAATGATACTAGTAAAAAAATTACAAAATTTTCAGGTATACGATTTTATATAAAACCAATTGTTAGCTATTAAAAAAATAAGTAGAATGTGGCTCAGTGGGTAGAGTACTTGCCTTAAAGTATGAAGAATGCGTGTTCGTACCCCGGTTGAGCCAAAGTTTTTTAAGAGTTACAAAACTCTTAATAAGAAAACTAGTAAGCGCACTAGTTTACAATAACTAGGAATCCAACTGGGATATAACTGTATACAAATGAACTAGTTGGTCCCCCATGACAACCCAATGTTAAAATCGATAATTCGATATATGAAAAAAGGAAAGCAACTAGTATAGTTCCAACTACATACCAGTTACTTTGTCTGCAGGGGATATGCTGTGAGTCTCACACACAGTGTACGTGTGTTGATGGTAAAAAATAACTGTCTATGCTCACGAGCATAGGAAATTGAGAGAATGGCCACCAATGGCGTAAAGGGAAGGGGAAGCTGGGGAGAATATTAAAGAAAGCACAAGTGGTACCGGTGATAGATGCCAGTAACCAATTCATTTACAAAAAAAAATTAAGAAAAAAGAATAAAAAATTAGTGAATTAATATCAAATGTAAATGACACATTATTAAAGATACACTGAGAGAAAACATAATAAGCATGATAACCAGAAAATCTAATACATTAAAGGAAAATAATTTAATATTTCACAATCAATATTACTGCCGGGGTAAAAAATTAGCTTAGTAATTTTGATACATAGTTGCTTTTGAATTGATCAAGATATTATCTACTCAGTCTATATATAAAATATATACGACTTAAATATTTTTATAAAGCAAAATAATAACTTACTCGGTAAAAGTATCTTTATTCAAATCGGTGGACGTTTCGATTTTTGTTTCCGTTCTTATGACTGGACAACAAATTAATTCTTCTATTGTGGAAAAACTACAATTTACAACATCGCTATTTGTATACTCCCCATTTCCGATTAAAGTCTTCAGAACAGGACATTCGCTCCATTTTCTGCAAATACCCGGTTTATTTTTGCTCATACAGCTATCGCCATCTAAAACAAAGCACGGAGAGAAACATTAAGAAAAATAACGGAAAAGTGAGAGAGAGAGGAATAGAAATAGAGGCAGAGTTGATTAAAATAAACTTAAAAGAATAAATACACAAACACTGCAGAACAAATTTAATAAATCTTCTGCTTATGGTATACAATAAAGCGGGTCGACATCCATACAACAAATAAAAGTTGAGCCTGTCACCCCCTAGAATGAAAGATATGTCAATGAAGCTTCTAAAACCGAAAAAAAAATTTTGCCACGCCCAAACTACAGCACTTTTTGTTTTTTATATATAGCGCAGCCATATGAAGTCCGATCTCATTATATCGCAAATCGTTGTTAATGGCTTCTGGTGACTTTTTAATCCGACATCAAATTCTGGGCGCCACTTATGCCATGTCGGATCCTTCCCTCCTAATGTAAAATAATTTTTTGCACGGCTTACAAAGTTTTAGAAGGGCTTTTTTGCCACGTGCAAAAAATTTAACATTAAGAGGGAAGTATCCGAAATGGCATAAGTGGCGTTCAGAATTTGATGTCAGATTCCCAAATCATCTGAAGCGAAAATTAAGCCACTCTCAAGCCATAAACAACGATGCGCAATATGATGAGGACGGACTTTAAATGGCGGCGCAATATATAAAATATTAAAAGTGCGTGGCAAAAAAAATTACAATTATAGAAAATTCATTGATATACCTTTTATTATAGGGTGCGACTGGTGCAATTTTCTATGTTTTGTATTGGAATCTATCCAGTCTAAAGTAATTTGTATGTGAAAAAGAAAAACAAGGCGTAGTTTTAAGGCGTTACATAAAAGTGAGTATATTAAAAGCCGGATATACAAAGCTTTAGAAGGGCTTTCTTGTCATGTTCTAAAAATTTTAAATTAGGAGGGAAGGATCCGAAATGGCATAAGTGGCGTCGAGAATTCGATGTCGGATTAAGAAGCCAGCCGAGGTAAAAATTAAGCCACAGTAAAGCCATAAAGAACAACATGTGATATGATGAGATCGGGCTTTAAATGGAGGCGCAATAGATAAAAAAAACAAAAAGTGGTGTATTTTTGGGCGTGGCAAACAAGTTTTTACTGTTTTGAACATATCATTGGCATATCTTTCATTCTAGGAGATGACTGGTGCAACTTTTCTTCGGCCCACCTTAGTATACAAAATGCTTAGCACGTTTTTGTAAAACGCCACAAGCAAAAATTTTGTGGAATATTTTAACCCTCTAACTCTTCGGTTTATGAGTCATTTTGCCCCTACATCGCCCCTCGGCGGCGATGTAGCTGACTAAAATATTCAACGAGTAATCAAAAAAATCTCAAAATTTACCAGGAAGCCTGTTTTGAGGGGTACTAAAAAATATCACAAGATTAAGGCAATCAAAAAAAATGTTTGTTCAAACCCATCCGATTTGGCGTGGAATGCCCTCTATGTATAGGATATAAATATGTTGGGCATATAATTACCAAAGCATTATATGTGATGATCCTGATGAAATTGGCCTAAACTTACGGCGGCCGAAATTGAGTTAGCTCCATTTGCTAAAACTAGACAAAATTGTGAAAATAATGCCGCTTTTTTACCTCGAAATTTCAAAAATTTATAGAGATATGAACTTTTGAATATTATAAATGTAAAAATGTACTTTTGCGTAAATGAGCTTTAAAGCTTGGAAATATTGTGAAAGATATCCCGCAATACGTTAAGAAAAATCTCCTTTTAAGTTATTGCTGAGGTGAATATAGAGATAATTCCACTTGTCAAGTGGGGGGAACACGTCTAAGCAGTGATACCAAATATCTTGTTTTGGCTCTACTTAAAATTGGTGCTGGTAAGTTAAGGTCCCTTTTCATTGATCATATAACTGAGAAGCGAACTCCCTGCATTTTTCTAAAAATGTTTCCATACCCAAAACACATTTCGCATTTTTTACACTGCAAAAAAAGGACTTGGGAAAATCAACAGAAAAATTTCATCTAAGTTTTAATATATAAAAAATAAATTTTATTGGCAAAATATAAAAATCGAAATGTACTCCATTGATCCGGTTTTTTTAAGCGTAACCGTATTGCGGAAAAAGCCGGTCTAAAGCCCGGATGAAAACCCGAGTCGATCACTCTAGACTTAACCATTAAACATATTTTAAGTTTTATACGATTTCTGACGTTCCGGTTGATTTTGGAACTTTCCTTAAATAGAATTTTATGACAAATATTTTTTTAGAACATTTCTTTCTGCTATATCGCCATTGAAGGGAAGTTTTGTTGACCCTTTTTAAGAAAGGCACAAAACATAATAAATAACAATTTTGTTGTTGCCTAGTGTAATTTACTTACTGGACATGGCGGCCTCTATGGCTTTCATTTGCTGCAGTAGCAAGATGACTACAAGTATCCACAGCATCATTCTCGCCAGTAGTTGTTGAATTGAATGGCTGAAATCATTTCTACTTCTGAAGGTTCGTTGTTCCATATTCCTTGGATTCTTTTTTTATGTATGAGAAGTCTATTTGCTTAAGTTTTTTTTTAATATATAAAGTTTTAGCTAATTTTTAATATATAAGCTTCGTAGAATTCGTTGACCAGTGTATAAATTGGCTAAGAAAAAATATTTATTAAATTTAATTAATGTATTAATTTAAAATGTAGCCGTTTGAGATAAATTAAAAATTCAATAAATTTTCTTTCTTTATTGAATTTATGGTTTTATTCAAGTTTTAAACATTCTGTTTATTTTTATTTAATTACACAGACTTACAAATTGGCACTTTTTCTTTATAAAATTTTCTAATCAGTTTGATATGCTTAAAAATACTGTATCCCTCCCATCACTTTTTCCTATCACTTACATATTTCTTTTTATGGGCGTATATAATATTTCCACTACATACACCAGCATATTTTACCTTAACTCGAAAACAGTATGTCCGATTTCAACCAACAAAGTATGATAAAATGCATGATAAAATTACCTTCAAACAGTTTTAATACAATTATGTGAACAAATAAGTACTCGTAGTTTCTTGGTTATTCACAAATTAGTATCTTATGAAAAATTAAAAAAGATTGTCTAAAAACTCATCAAAATTTAAAACTGCAAAACCTAAAATTTTCAAATATGTATGTGTGCTAAGAATAGCTGTCTTACAAACAAAATAATACATACATAATGAAGATCTATGTACAAATGCTGATTTTATTCACAATTAAGTTAAGGAACTCAAATTAAAAAAATTACAATTTCCACACAACAGTAAAATATTAATTGATGCGGATGTCTATGTGTGTTGCGATTTTTGTCTATTGAGTTCCTTTACTTAATTGTAAATAAAATCAACATTTGTCCATCGATTTTCATGTTTTATAGTTTTTTTTTCGTAAGACATCTGCCCTTCAGAACGTTATTTAAAAATTTAAGTGTTTGCAGTTTTAAATTTTAATTTTTCATTAAAAAACACTATTTATCGGTACTTTTTTTGTGATTAACTAAGAAACCACTGAGTTCTTTGCCTTATTATATTAAGAGAGTTTGAAGGTAATTTTAACATGCATCTGTTGCTGTTTTGTTGGTTCTCGAGTTAAGTTAAAATATACTGGTGTAGCCAGTGGAAATATTAGATATGCCCATAAAAAAATTGTAAGTAATAGGAAATAAATTCAATAAAGAGCGACTTTCGCTCGCACACGAAGGGTTCGGTACAAATGCAAATATGTATATCCCATTTCGTTTTTGCCCTTTATTCTCATTTTTTCGTTTTGCTTTTTCGTTTAATTTTAGTTTTTTTATTTTAGAAGTTTTTTTTGCTCATTTTGCAATTTTTTTTTTTTGTTTGTTTTGCGGCTTTTTTTATTTTATCATTTTTCGTTTTCTTTCGATTTTTCGTTTCTTGCAATTTTTTGTTTTTGCCGATTTTTTTAGTTTTGGAGATTTTTTGGTTTTGGCGTTTTTTTTTTTTTTTTTGCTTTAACGCTTTTTTCGCTTTTTGACTATATTTTTAGTTTAAACGATTTATTTTAGTTTTGGCGCTTTTTTCAGCTTTGGCCCTTTTTCGGTGTTTGGGATTTTTCGGTTTCTTGCGATTTTTTTAGCTTTAGCGATTTTTTTTTTTGATTATGACACTTTTTCGTCTTGACGATTTTTTTCGATTGTTTTAGTTTTGGCGCTTTATTTTACTTTTTTTACCGTTTTTTTTTTTCGTTGTGGTGTTTTTTTTCGTTTTTGGCGATTTATTTCGTTTTTTGACGATATTTTTAGTTTTAACGATTTTTTAGGTTTTAGTGCTTTTTTCGTTTGATGCCTTTTTTGGTTTTTTTGCTTTTTTTTTAATTTTTTGTCGATCTTTTTAGTTTTGGTGATTTTTTGTGTTTTAGCGTTTTTTTTTTTTGGTTTTTTTCCTTTAAGCGCTTTTTTATTTTGACAATTTTTCGTTTTGACATTTTTTTAATTTTGGAATTTTTTAATGTTAGCGATTTTTAAAATTTCAAGAGTTTGCCTCTTACGGTTTCCAAGATACAGCAAATTGTCTGAATTACATAGTCAAAATTACATTAACTGATAGAACACCCTTTAATTTATTTAATTATTGTTTTAAATATCAGTGTTAATTGCTGCAGTCTATTCTACAGACTACAACAATTAACACTAACTTTGAAAATTTTAAGTCTCCATATATAAGTTACGGTATATTACATTATTATTTCAACATTTCTCGTTGCTCGCTTTACAACACCCTTTGATTTTTAACTGTCATATAATTGTTGTTGTAGCTTTTACATCTTCTGTGAAAATTTCAGGTCCGTAGCTCTTATGGCTCTCGAGAAAACACCCTGTGACAGTCGGACAGAGAGACAGAAAGGCGGACAGCGCAGCAAAAATAGTAGGGTTTTTTTACACTTTTGGTGTACGGAACCCTAAAAACTAAGGACATAATAGTTTTTTAGTACATCAAACTGATTAGAAAAATTTTAGTTTTGTCTAAACCAGAATTTTACTGTAAGTCAGTGTTATTTAGCGAACTTTAACTTAAAGATTAATTTTCATACTATTGTGATAAATAAAATCATATACTCTTTTAGCATCATTAATCAATAAATTAGCATTTTAATTTATTTCCTTGCAAAAACATTCCGGTTTATAAAGACATGAATATTATGAATATTTATTTATTTATTTAATACTATCTTTCAAACAAAGCCGATTTCACGGAAACACTCCATGGAAATTCCATTTAAATTTATTAGACAATTACACTGAACAACAATGCAAAAGTTTCGGAGATCAAAATATGTAGATAGTGCTTGTGGGTATTTACATCTGCTGAATTCAGAAATAGCTATAAAAATGTCCGATTAGCTCTGGTTCTAAAGATATACAGCCCAATCACAAACAAAAATTCCGTGCGAGTTTTTTCAGTTTTCCCTTTTTTCCTATTATGAATAAAAATTCCCCGGGAAAAATTTTATGGGGAAAAAAGTAGCTATTCTCAATGCACTTGAACTTCGTTTTTTCCCCGGAATTTTTCACTTGCAAAACAGAAGGGAGTTTGCATAAAAATAGAAGTAATATATAAATAAAACAAAATTTCTATCAATAAAAAAATAGTTTTATGTTCTTAAAGGTTGAATACCACAAATAAAGCACAAACACAACATTTTTCAACTTTAATGGATCCATTGCTAGTGGTTTCCATAAATCCAGCAAAGACAAACTTGCACGATATATAATTTTCTTCTACAGCAACAATTTGCTTAACAAATGCTCGTACGGCTACACAGAAAAAACTAAATTTCATTTTCTGTAAAGGAATTCAATGAAATAGTAAATATTTTGTCTAGGAACGGACTTACAAACAAATTTGTAAATATAGACAAAAATATATCATTGAAAAAGAAAACGTGTTTTTTTCAGTGAACATAACGTTTAAATCTATAAACAAGTTTGTCTAAAAATATTTACAAATTGTAAACAAAAGAATTCACTAAATCAAACAAAAAGATTTACTGGATTTTCTGAAAAATATCAAACAATATTTTTGTCTGAATTTATAAAACAATTAGTCAAAAAATACTAACAAATATTAAACAAAATTGTTTACTTACTCAAACAAAAATATTTATTGGACTTTTTTGTAATATATCAAACAAAATTTTTGTCTGGGTCACCATCATCATCATTCATTAAGCATTTATGAAATTTTACTTTCTTAAATGTGTTCAAGTCGGAATGTTTATCTAAAGACTCTAAAAAAATGAATGAGAATTAACGCAACGACATTAACGAATTGATTCACTCAAAAATTTGCAGTAAAAAAACTTGGCACAATCGCATTCCTTTTGCTATCATTGTTGTTGTTGTTATTTGTGTGTATGTCGTCATCGGAGTTATTTTTTACGACACAGTTTTTCTTGTTGTTTTTGGAGTTTGCGTCCTAAATAAGAGTCAAACAAACAATTCATTGATTATGCAAAGAACATTTACTGAAAATGTAATCTATTTTTAGACAAACTTTTGTTTGAAAATTTTTTGGTGATAATTTTTTTTTTTTATTAATTTTTTATTCACTTATTTATTGAATTTTCTTTAAATTTAATTAAACCATCACTTTTATTTATTTTTGCAAACAATAACACTGAACAAATAAATGTCAACAAGCAAAACAGCCGCCATTAATATTCAATGATGCTACTGTTTCATATTTTTGTTCCCGCGGAGTTCATGATTGGAGGAATTAATTCTCGAGAAAAGTGTTTTCCGTTTTTCCAATCATATATATTCCTAGGGAATATATATGATTGGGCTGATAGTGACTTTAATATTTTCATAAAATACAGCATATTTTGTATTCTTCGGTCATCAAATTTATAAAAATAAAAAAAAGTTGTGAAATATTAAGCAACACAAAAATATCTCTCTTTTGAGTGTAATCTTGCTGATCTGAGTTGCAGGATACTTTAATGATATTGCCAAGTTATTGAAAATTGTGTATTTTAGCTTTAGTCCTTAAACTTTTTAAAACATTATTATCTATTTTGATTTTCAAAACTTTTAAAATCCGCAAATTTGTTGGGTTGTGCTGTCAATAAATTCTTGAATAAAATGATGCTGCGCTCGTGTTATTTTTAATACAATTTATTTATTACTTTTTGTATTGTTACTGCTGTTAATTGTTATTAATTTTTTTTTGCATATAATTTGATGTTGCTTTTAGTGATGCACTCTCTATTTGCTATAGATTAAATGTAATAAAACTATTAGTCGTTAGACCATTTCCTTACACGTTTAATTAGCAGGCAAAAGTACAACCATTTCGAAATACGTCTCACCAATGACTGAGCTCATCAAACAGCTTGTAATAAATAGAACTATATAGAGTGGAAAATCCACATACATTAAAAGATAGATAGGGGCCATTTGATGCAACTACTTTTAAATGAATTTTACTAAGAAAACATTTAAGTATAATTTGAATTTAAAAACTGTTTACTCATATTAAAAATATCATAGAAATTGGATTTTCCGTTTTTTATTCTTAGTTTAAAGCAAAAAATTATAACACTTTGTTAGAAAATAAGCTGCAATGGAAATAATGTCTAAAATTACTTTGGAACGGAATTACCCTTAGGTTATCTGATAGCGCGAAGCATCTCGGTATTATACTGAACGCCAAACTGTCATGATACCTTAACGTGCCAGTAAAGGCAGCCAAAGTTGCTGTTGCTATCTGTACCTGCAAAAAGACAGTTGGCAATAAATAGATTATAAGACCCGTACTAATTTATGGTGCGGTCGTCTGGTGGGCTTTCTTCAACAAAGCCATCCACTCTATGATAACATTATGCAACAAGACAAATACCAAGGAGTATCACTATATTTATTGTCTCCTAATTACAAAAACAGTAGAAATTTCAAATTCTATGAATAATTTTTTCCCCGAAATTTCGGATTTTTGAAGAGGCTGCTCCACCGATTTTATCATATGTAACTTGGGAAGGGGTTGTCCAATTTTATTACAAAAATCTAAATTACCTTTTAGCCGTTTTAATATTGTTTTTTTACATACTTCCCGGTTTCGGATATACATATATATATTTCGGATACATATGAGTAATTCCCTTTAGCCGGGTGTGACCACTTTACACATATTTTTTATTATAAATAAAGAATATAAAATTTTTTACTTAAAAAAAGGTTGTGACTAGCAAGGCCATTAAGCTTAAGGTCGTTGAATAACGGGTAGACACTGAAAGAACGCGATTCTTGCTCAGAATGGTCGTAAGAAAGCTGCGACGGGTGTGACCTTACAAGTCTTAGTTTTAATGAATTACGACTTTCAGCATAGATTCTGTAAAATTTTTACTATAACGTATACAATAACTTTGGTATAGCTGTATGTTCAAAGTGGTTTTAGCTGCATTACGTATTTACTGTTTGACAAAAAATCAGTTTTCTTAACAAAAAACTATTTTTAAAATGTGACGGGTGTGACCGATGGCTGTGACCTAATATGAAAATTAAAAAAATTCGAAGAAATAAAAGTTTTTATTGATTTCATTAATATTAATAATATAAAAATAGATCATATGAAAATAATAACACATTAAATTGTTTGCTATCCGTTCTATTATAGACAGCAGAATACTCTAACTGAGTATTTTTTATATTTTTTTAATTCAATAAAAAGCGAAAAAAGTATATTCTTTTCAGAGATAAGGGTTTTTATTAATAATGAGAAAGGGAAGAAAAGAAAATCTGAAATAAATATTAAACAAACAAAGAGGGAAAGCAAAATGTTTTGTGGATGATCATTTAAAAGTGCCTCAAATTGCTGAAAAATAATTAAATAATGTATTTTTTTATTTTTATATAATTGTAATGCTCTAAAAAACATCAATTGAGAGATTTTTATTAAAACTAAGAAAATTATTTTTTCCTTGCATAGGAAAATTTGGAAATCTTTATTTTTTATGTGTTTTTTTAATTATAAAAAAATCGAAAATGGCAAAAACTTTTATTATTAGCTGATGATCATAAAGCCACATATGCCACAAATGAAATAAACTTTATTTCATGCAAATCGATGGATAAATATTGATGTTATTCCTAATAAAGTGAAGTCGCCTGATTTTTACAAAAATTGCGCATATTTACACTCGACAACATAATCATATTTTTGTTTTTTAAATAACAACTACTTCTAATAGAAGTCATTAAAAAAAATAGAGACGTGTATCGGCGTTTTGAAAATTTACATCTGGGATTTATTTTAGGGAGAGCTAAATTTTCCCCTCTTTTGCATATATTTATACTGATTCGGCATAGTATATCTTGTAGGCCTTACATTTAATATATAAGATGTGTTCAGGTTTTCTATATAAAACAACACGTTTAATATTTTTGTACAACATTTTAACTCTCTAGCTCTTCGGGGCAGATATCATTTTGGCGTCTAAATAAATAAGGGACAAAAAACTTCCCTTTAGAGGCGATATAGCGGCCTTAATTGTTCCACAAAATTTTTCCTCGTAATGCTTTACATAAAATTGTTGAGCACATCATACACCTTAAGCGTAAGCCCTACAAGATATTCTATGCCGAGTCAGTATGACTATGTGCAAAGGCGGGGGACTTATCTCCCCTTAAAGTTTCAAAATGCCGATACACGTATGTATATTTTTGGTGAATTCTACCAGAATCAGTTGTAAAGAACTAGTTATTTACAAAAAAAAATTGATTTTGTTGTACAGTGTAAGTATTCTCAACTTTTGCAAAAATTAGGTGATTTAAATTTATTATGAATAAAATCAAAATTTATCCACCGATATTCATGAAATAAAGCTTATTTTATTTAATATATGTGGCTTTATGAGTCAATTTTTTATAAATATTTGACTAATAAAAATTGTCCAATTTTGCATAAAAAATATATAAATTTTTTATCATTGCGGTCTGAATAATTCAGAAACGATTTAGTATGTAAAAAAAAATTGTGTTAGAATGGCTTAAAGGTAATTTTATTCCAAGTTTTTTGATGTTATTTTGTAAGGAAATTGGATGACCCCTTTCGCAGTTATGATGAAATTGGAAAATGGGAAATTGAAAAATCTCAAATTTTATAAAAAAAAATTTAAAAAACGTATCCATAGAATATTAAATTTCGAATGTTTTTGTACATCTAAAAAATATAGTGGTGATTAAAGGTCATGACAAAAGTTTCATTTTGTTGCATAGTGTGTAATCGTTCGAATCAAATTTCATAATTTTTTTCTTGTTCGAACAACCGAATAATCTAAAACTGTAAACGAATAAAAACTATAAACGAATAAAAATTTTCATTCGAATAACCACTTTAAGACCACGTGTGGGGGGTTAACGTAAAGTTAATAGACTATTTAAAAACTCAACTTGCAAACGCCATATAGAAAAACACAACTTTCGTAGACCTAAATGTATGGGAATTCCCTGTTGCTGTTTGACAAAGTACTAGTAAACCTTGGCAGAATGGGTAAAACTATGGCTTCAGAAATAGGAATTAAAATAGCAATATTGAGATAATAAAATTATAATGGAAAAACTGTATAATCAGCACAATTTACAGAAAAACTTATTTTTTAAGCAAAAAACTGCAAAACTGCTCAATGCTTAGAAAAACTGCAAAATTCAGGGAAAACTGCACATATGGCAACGCTGATTGCAATACAACGAACCTTTTAGAAATACCCAGCAAACCAAAACATTCGAAAATAATATCGCATTCGAATGTTGCGTACACATTTCTCGGACAAAACACTAGAGAACGGCTATCGAAGTCGGAAAGAGAAAAACCTACTAGAGTTCACTCATCGCTCAGTTTGTGGCAGCAAATCTTTCGATTTCGATATTTTGCTGACAAGTCAATAGCGCGCCAATATCGAAGAAATATCGATTGCACAAAAAATGCAGGAAAAAGTAATTTTTCAAGATTGTTATCTTTATTTTTTTAATTTATCTATTTTAATGCAAATGGAATATTTATTTATTTTAAATTTTAACTTACGCTACAGTCAATCAGATTCGAACACGGTACTGCCAGCCCAACAGATTAGCACACATCCACTAGGCTAACGTGACAAATTTTTTTTTTAAATTCAATTATTGCACACATGAATGTAAACTACACATTCGAGAGATTATCGAAAATAGTTCGATGCTGCGACAATTCACATTGTATGAAATTTGGCAATTGCGCTTCTTATCGAGACATATTTCGATGCTGCGAACATTCACATTTTATGAAATTTGGCAATTGAGCTTATTGTCGCAACATTATCGACAAAAGCTCGCTTTAGCGAACGTTTGATTTTTTTTAGATTCACGAACATTTATCGAACAAATTTATTTCGAAAATTCTTCGTTTTAGCGAACCTTCTTTTATTTCGAATCTCAGGTTTGGTGGGATATTAAAAGCATTTTTACCAATATTTCTAAAAACGTATATTGTCACAAACTTTAGATTTTAAGAAAATGTTCATTAATTTATTTCCTTTGACTTAAAAGATAATTAAATGTTAGCATTAAGCTTACTAAGGCTAATGAATAATTTAAACTAGAAACTCCATCGCCGCCATTATCATTATTGCCACCACCAACACTATTACCACCACCCTCACCATTGTTACCACCACCAATACTAAAAGCAGCAAATTTTGGTAAAGTTCCATTGTGGCTGGCTACTTCTTTTAATATCCAATTCTTATAATATGCCACATCGGTATAGACACCAGGATGTAAAGCCTCCGCACAACCGGATCCCCATGATACAATACCAGCTTGCAATCCTCGACAAACTAGTGGTCCCCCAGAATCACCTTTGCAGGCATCTTTTTCTCCCTTCAAATATCCAGCGCATATCATGCCCACATGTACTGCAGATCCGTACTCTGATTCTTTACGACAATCGCTGAAAGCAATGATCGGTAGATCGACGGTCCTAAGTATATCTGGCGGATAGCCCTATAAATATAAAATTTAGTTTACTAAATTCATTTAAGATATTCTATCAATTAATTTTTAAAAAAGTTATTACTTGTTGTGGGTTAAGCCAGTCTATATGCCTGCATTTGTTGGTGCTCATGCCAACTCGTCAGTAGGCAGACCTTCAATCATTATGCTTGAAAAGTTTTAGAATTTGTTTTTGTTTTCAATGAAATTGTTAGAATGAAATAATTCTTTCGCCATCAATAAACAAGGTATTTGTCATAGGTTACGTAGATAGTCAACTAAAACGTCAAAAACCTAAGTCTGATATCAAAATCCTAAGTCTAAGAATGTGTTATTAGAAAATTTTGTATTAGTATTGGCTGATAGCAATTTTACCAGATAAATTTTTTGTCGAAACGCCTTGAGTGATAATTTGGGTGGTTCGAAAAAAGAGTTGAGCTAGTCTCACTCTCTGCGATTAAAGATTACTTGAAGACGACTCCAGAAATATTTTTAATTTTTTTTGCCACGCCCCTGGATACCTCCCTTTTGATTTCTTAACACTGCGTTGCCATTTGTAGTGCAATCATAACATATTGCATATCGTTGTTTATGGCTTGACTATGGCTACTTTTTTGCTTTGGTGACTTTTTAATCCGACATCAAATTCTGGGCGCTACTAAAGACACCTTGGATCCTTCCCTCCTAATGTCCAATATTTTGCACGTGGCAACAAAGTCCTTCGAAAACTTAATATGTCTAGGTTTCAATATTCTCACTTATATGCCACGCCCTAAAAGTATTCCTCTTTTTTCTTTTTCACATGCATATTGCATTTAAACACGGTCGATCAAAATGCAAAACAAAAAAATTGCAACCAATAACGCCCTAGTATGAAAGGTATATCAATGATGTTTCTAGAAGTATAACAATTTTGGTTTTGCCACGCCCAAAAATACAGCACTTGTTGGTTTTTCATAAAAGACAAGCTATGTAATATGCATAAGTAAAGGAAAATTAGGCTTAATTGTTGGGGGTGGGTGGCATGAACGTGAGTATATTAAAAGCTAGACATACAAAGTTTTAAAAGAGATTTCTTGCCATGTGCAAACAATTTTACATTAGGGGGAAGGATCCGAGATGTCGTATGTGGTGCCCATAACTCGATGTCGGATTAAAAAGTCACCAAAAGCAACCAAAGGCAACCAAGTGACAGCTAAGTCATGAACAAGGATATCCCATATGATAAGATCGGACTTTAAATGGCGACGCAATACATAAAAAGCAAAAAGGGCGCGGCATTAAAGTGAGAATGTTAAAACTTACTAAGTTTCAGAAGGACTTTGTTGCCACATGCAAAAATTGGTCATTACGGGAAAAGGATCCGAGATGTCATAAATGACGCCCAAAATTTGATGTCGGATTAAAAAGTTTCCAAAGAAAAAATATAGCCACAGTCAAGCCATGAACAACGATATGCATTATGTTATGATCGGACCACAAGTGGCGATGTTGTGTAAAAAAAAGGAAAAGGGCGGTGTCCAGGGTGTGGCAAGAAAATTTTAAATAGTTCTGGAATTAGCTGCAACTAATCTTTAATCCTAGCGGGTGGGTGGAGTGACTGGCTCAACTTTTCTTTGTTGTATGGGTACCGAACCCCTTTAGTGACTATTATAGCAGCCAGTATTTTTTTAACTGTGGTATTTCGGTACAAACTTCGTACTAAGAAGGTTTTCTGTACCAAGCTCGGCAAAAGAGTTTGAAAGCCTCATTATAGTAGCTATGATGGCAAAAGTTCGCCAAAACTCCTTTAGGACTGAAATTATTGGCTCCAAAGGGTTAAAGCTCCTATTGTTCATTTTTACTAAATTTAAACAATCTAAATCGTAAAAATAAGTGGCGTTGATTAGGAATTTGATACAAAAGATCGCGTTTGTACCAAATTGTAGCAAGTATCATCAGCCACTGTCAAAATTAATACTTACATCTTCCGTATTACCCCAGCCAGTTGCCTGACATATAGTATTATTCAGTAAAGGGCCATCATTTAGAATTATCGGTCTCACAGTGGGATGTTGAGCAGGCACTTTACCATCTAATATTATAAGAACAATATCATTGTCAAATGTTCCCAAATTAAATATTTCAACACGCTTAACTACTTTTAGAATGTCGAATACGAGAGTGTTGTTATTGTATTCAAAACGATCTAGGTTACCCATAACCACAATAAAATTTCTGTCGGGCGCATACGTGCCATTAGGTTCGGCAAGATTGTACCTAAAAGAAAAAGAGAGAATATTAGCTGAACGAAGTCTATTATTATACACAGGAAAAACTATCAAAAAAAAAATATTGTCAAACAAACGTTTGTTTGAAATCAACTTTTATATCTTGGAGGGTGCTGTTGGCTGAGTAGTTAGGGCGTTTGACTACAAACCCTGATTTCTTGAATTCGAGACTAGTTTCAGGCAAGCCAACAATATCATGCATTTTTATCATGTGCATTGGTGTGTCATTGTGTTCGTTGTTGTTGGACTGTTAAAGTGATGAAGGCATAGCACTGATCACTTTGGCAGTACCAGCGCCGAGTAATACTAACATATCCTAACGCACTTCACAGCACCCTCCTTCGTCGGTATTGTAGCAAAACCGTCGGCGAAGTAAAAGAACGATGTCTGTACTTGACACCAGAGAGCCTTGCTACACTGCTCTACATAAAAATGCGCAATAGCAGGGTTGTAAATGTAGCTCTCTCCCACTTCAACACCTGTTATCTCTACACTATCCCTTTCCCAAAGAAGGTAACACATTAATTAATTAACTGGTAGGCATTAATTGCCTGATTGTGCTACTTCTCTTTATAAAAAAAAAACTTTTATATCTAAAGTGATTATATTAGGCTAAAGTTCTTAATCTTATGTTGATAAAGAATTAGTCATGATCAATATTCCAACAATGTAAAATTAGCATTCATTTAAAATTCAGCCTATATGGCTAAAGTGATTATATTAGGCTAAAGTTCTTAATCTTATGTTGATAAAGAATTAGTCATGATCAATATTCCAACAATGTAAAATTAGAATTCATTTAAATTTCAGCCTACATGGCAGAACCAAACAACGTTGTTTTTGGAAGTTGCCACAGCTCCCATCATCGATGCTCTTCTGTAGCTCCGTTTATCACCACATTTTAGGCAGCTGGGTTGAATGTTATCGCAGTTCTTATTTATGGCTGATTCTCATTCTAAAAGTACATTTTGTGTGTGTGTGTGTGTTTTTTTTTACCAATGTAACTACCCACTAAACCTGAGATTCGAGACAAAAGAAGGTTCGCTAAAACGAAGAATTTTCGAAACAAATTTGTTCGATAAATGCTCGTGAATCTAAAAAAAATCGAATGTTCGCAAACGCGAGCTTTTGTCGATAATGTTGCGACAATAAGCTCAATTGCCAAATTTCATAAATTGTGAATGTTCGCAGCATCGAAATATGTCTCGATAAGAAGCGCAATTGCCAAATTTCATAAAATGTGAATGTTCGCAGCATTGAACTATTTTCGATAATTTATCGAATGTATAATTTACATTTATGTGTGCAATAATTGAATAGAAAAAAATTTGCCACCGTAGCCTAGTGGATGTGTGCTAATCTGTTAGCCTGGAGGTACCGTATTCGAATCTGATTGAATGCAGCGTAAGCTAAAATTTAAAATAAATAATTATTCCATTTACAATTAAATAGATAAATTAAAAAATAGAGATAATAATCTTGAAAAATTATTTTTTCTTGCATTTTTGTGGTATCGATATTTCTTCGATATTGGTTCGCTATTGATTTGTCAGCGAAGCATAGAAATCGAAAGATTTGCTGCCACAAGCTGAGCGACGAGTGAGCTCTAGCAGCTCTTTCTCTTTCCGACTTCGATAGCCGTTCGCGAGTGTTTTGCCCGAGAAACGTATGCTGGGTAATATAAATATGAGAAGGTAGAATTCACATTATAGGTTTCGTCTCGTTCAATGGACGCTAAAATAAAATTATATTTGCGATTTTTTAAAATTTTTGTGTATTGGCCGTTACATTTGCTTTCGCGGTTGTTCTTGGAATATTTTTTGCGAAAAAAAATACACCACAAAAAATTTGCATATAGTTTGAAAGCATTATACATCTACTGTCTAAAAACAAAAAATTATAATAATCGCAGGATGAAGCTAAAAATTATGACCACTTTTTCAATTTTGAATGTGAACCCAAGACATTGAAATAAAATAAAATTTTTTTTATTTTAAAATAATTCTTTACAAGTCTTATTTGAAATAAGACTACGTTTATTAAAATCGAAAAACAATGTTAAAAGTTATGTCAATTTCAAATAATTATTCGTAGCAAAATATAACCTTACTTAATACATTCTTCGAAAAACTTTTAATATTTAGAAGTACAAACCTACGCTGATATTTTCGTACACAGAAAAAAATTATCACCAAAAATTTTTCAAACAAAAGTTTGTCTAAAAATAAATTTCATTTTCAGTAAATGTTCTTTACATAATCAACGAATTGTTTGTTTGACTTTTATTTATGACTCAAACACCAGAAACAAAAAGAAAAACTGTGTCGTAAAAAACAACCCCGATGACGACATACACACAGCAAATGGAATGCCAAGATTATTTACTGAAGATTTTGCAGTGAATGAATTCGTTAATGTCGTTACGTTAATTCTCAATCATTTTTTTAGAGTCTTTGGATAAACATTCAGACTTGAACACATTTATGTTGACTCAAAGATTTTATTTTTTATTATCCATTAAGCTGATTATCCATTAAGCCAGACAAAAATTTTGTTTGATATATTACAAAAAATCCAGTAAATATTTTTGTTTGTTTAAGAAAACTATTTTGTTTAATATATGTTATTGTTTTTAGGCCAATTGTTTTATAGATTCAGACAAAAATATTGTTTGATATTTTTCAGAAAATCCAGTAAATCTTTTTGTTTGATTTAGTAAATTGTTTTGTTTACAATTTGTAAATATTTTTAGACAAATTGTTTTATAGATTTACACAATTTGTTCACTGAAAAAAACACGTTTTTTGCAATGAAATTTTTGAGATATTTTTGTCTATACTTACAAATTTGGTTGTAGGTCCGTTCCTAGGCAAAATATTTACTATTTCATTGAATTCGTTTATAGAAAATTAAATTTCGTTTTTTCTGTGTGCAAAATCAACTGCATGCATTACGGAAATGCCATTTTGTATGAAGAGAGTATAAACATGATTTTCGTTCTTCGTTTTTACCACACAATGAACAGTTTTAAAAAAAACTTATGTACATTTATTTATAAGCCCCCTTATTTCGTAAATATTTCTCGATGTCACGTCAAGGCAATACCAAAAAATTGGCACTTGCCTACTCGCTGTCGACAAAAAATTTACTACTCTTTCCATTTTCTATGCCTTAGAGATTAGTAAGTGACTGTCAGTAATAGTAAATTGTTGTCGATGGCGAGTAGAAATGACTAAATTTTTTTGGTATTGTCTTGACGTGACGTCGACAAATAGTTCCGGAATAAGGGGGAATATGTTAAATCATGCTAAAGCAGTTTTCATTTTAAAATTTATGCATTTATTTTATGGAATATTTTTTACTATACTTTCAACGGACACGAAAAAAGCGTTGAAATGAGAATCGCCCTTATTCAAATCGTATGAGAAGCTTTCATACGTGAATTGAATCACTACTAAATTGATGGCAACTTCACAACAAATCCCAGTGTTACCTTTGGTTTATTTCCTCCATGTCCCATTTTCCTACTTTTTTTGTTCTACTTAAGTCAAACTTTTTCGCTATAATTTTTTTATAAAATTGAGGATACTTGAAGAGTTATCCATTTTTGTATACATACTCGACAAAACAATGAGCTGCACATAATACGACATTTTCGGAAATCAAAGAACCACCGCATATATGACCAGTTCCAAAGAAATAACCATCATTTCTGCGTCTTCTTATAGACACTTGATGTCTAGTTGCATTCAAGCTAGCCTCAGTGCCATTTATTATTCTGCGATCTTGAGGGTTAAAAAATTGTAGAAATCCATTTTTTGAACTTTCAGCCCCTGAAATAAAATGCAATTTAATCCATAATGCACTTCGGGAAAACTTTTAAAACTCACCACTAATAGTAATTTTCAATAACAAAACAGCACTAACACATAAAATTAATGTTAAATTTTTTCTAAACATGCTTTTATATATATTTGTCGGTTTTTAATGCGAAATGGCGCTATATGACCACTACAGCTAACTTCTTGTTTGGTTGATGGTTTCAAAACTAATAATTTATTTATGGCAATTTATTTTATTGAATACAAAATATTTAATAAAAATTTATATTTCGTCTATCTCATTTATTTTAGCCAATCAGATAGAAAGGTTATGAAATATACTCGCGCAATATTTGATATTGCAGTTAAAGAATCAGTCATAAGCGAACTATATTTTCCAATTTTATTAATATCTATAGTATAATCTAATCTAAAGAGGGTTGTTAGTACATACTTGTGTTTATATTAATTGTTGTCATCAAAAGTTCTACTTTTGTTTTATTTATGAATTGATTTGCACTAAAATTTTTTGTTTATATTATTATTTGTTCGGCTATGTGCAATAACCAATTTAGTTAGATGTACACTGAAAAAATTTCTGTTATTAAATACAATGAAACTATTTCATTACATTTTGTCACAATTCCAATGAAATATTTCGTAATATACACATGTGATATTTCGCGAACATTTTGAAAGAATATCATTGGAATTGCTTCATTAGTCTTCATAGTTTCATTAGAAAATTTCATTGGATTTATGACAGCAACATTTTGTCATTTTATATAAAGTTAATGAGCCTATTTGAAAAATAACTAATTTTATTAAAATTATGTAATTATTTTATTAAAATAATGAAATTATTTTATTAAAATAATGAAATTATTTTATTAAAATAATGAAATTATTTTATTAAAATAATGAAATTATTTTATTAAAACCATGAAACTATTTTATTAAAATAATGAAATAATTTTATTAAAATAATGAAATAATATCAGTACATTGGATCAGTGAAATATTTCATATATTTGTAGGAATTTTCATTAAACAAATTTTAACGAAACTTGTTACATTAATTCAACGAGACGTGATTTTGGTTGAGTTTTAATGAAGTTTTTCATTGGATTAATGTCAAAATTCACATAATTTATGCAGAAAATTCTTTCAATGTATAGGAATTACCTTATTTTTTATCAATATTGTTTATAAATTAAAAGGTTACAAAAATCTTTGTTTCAAAAATATTAATTTTTGACGGGAATTACTTGTATTTAAGTTTATCATTTTATGATGTGGATGGAAAACCCCGAATTTATTTCAATAGTTACGAGGGTTAATTTAACATTTTATGAAACTGAAGCTTAAGCGGTAAGCACCTGCCTACATAGACATAGACAGGTAAAAGTAGTACCATTAGCCCTGTCGGGTAGAGGATTCGCCTCGGAATTTGAGATAAGAATCTAAAATTTTGTTGACTCGCTATCTCAAAAGACTAATATAATCTCTTCAGATGCTATCAGACCAAAGGTGACAAAAATCGGTTTTTTGTGAATATCTCAGCTGTCTGCACAGAAAAAAATATCATCAGCCAGCCACTAACAAATCAATTCATAAATATTTAATTTAAATGCAAAAATATATTTAATGTATATAGCAAATTAGGTTGTTGATACAACAAACACAACAATTTTTTTCAACAAACTGAGCTAATTAAATGTTTTGTTATGTATGGCGCAAAAATCCAACAGTTTTTGTAATTTTTTTTGTTAAAAAATATATGTGAAAAAAATCAACAATCATCGTTGTTGATATAACAAATTAAAAATTTGCTAATCAATTAAATTACTCAATATTTTCAATAAAAATGAGAGTTGGAAAAATTGGAATATAGAATCAGAAGGTGAAATTTGTTCGGCTCACCATATTAATAAAAGGAATAGGACTCGTATTCTATTTCCTCATAAAATTTGGTTAAATAGCTGATGTTTCATTAATACTAGTATCCACGATCCAACGTGGTAAAAGCGAACAAAGGACGCTGATGATGACAGCGTAACGGCTATCGAAATTAGTAGTACTAATCCGTTCTGCTAGTCTGATTAGATATTATAATATTCCACTCTTAAAAAAAATAATTTGAATTTACATTAATTCAATTATTGTGAACTTAAGCCAAATAATAATAACTTCCGACTTAACACAATAATTTTAATTGGAAATAATCGAATTGATTGAAAATTGAAAATCATTGTAGGTAAATAAAGTTTTAATTGTATTTACAAATAAATTAATTGTATTTACAAATCTTTTTTGTTTTCTGTGTCAAATAAGGCTTTTGATGTAATAAATGTTAAAAGGAATACAATTTTCTTCGTAGCCAGATATACATATTTCGTAGGATGAATCCTTTTTGAGATAGAGTGCAAAGAGTGGAAAGGGCTACAAAATATTTGCACTCACCTATGACTCGCCCTGATAAAATTAAACAATAGCAGAAATCACTCTTGGTAGCATATTTGCATCTCTAGGATATAAACTATCATTTTCTGCTACAAAGAATGAGTGTCTTCTTGAAACATGTAGGAAATGCATACTACCCAAGAGCTTTTACTATTATCCACTGGATTTATTGAAAAAGTAAACAAGCAGGCCTACTATTAGTTTGTATTTTATTTGCATGTGTATGTTTTATACACTCTCAGAGAGTCTCTCTGAATAATTTTGCTAATTGCATATATGCTAGACAAGTTTCCTACAGTTTTTAGTATTGCATATCTGCTACTGTGTAGGAAATGTTAATTTCTTATATGTTGTTCTTGTTGTGTTGCATATTGTAGCATATATCCTAGACTTGAAAGAGCTGCAAGGTTTGCAATAACAGTTTCCTACGAAGAGTGATTTCCCCTAATATTTTTATGAAATCATATCACCTCGTAAAATAAATAAGTATATGCATATTTTTGTTATTTGGGCTTCATAACCAGTGCTGCCATTTTAGAAATGAAGAAAAGCGTCAAGTGTATAGTAAAAACGGGTAAAAAGCGACAAGAAAAAAATTAAAATTATAGCAAAAATTTTGAAAATTTGTTGTTTTGCTTTGCAAATACCACATTAAAAAACAGTAAACATAGTAAAATTGATACTCAAAAGAGGCTAAAATGCGCAAGAAACTTTAAATATAAAAAATCATATTTGAAATTATAAAATAAATGATATATTTTAATATCAATTCGTTTAATTTTAAGAGTAAACACAACCTTTAAATAAAATAATAATCGTCATCATTGGACCACAAAACGTTTTAATGAAATGCTCATTTCTTTTATACGTTTGATATGGATTAATTTTTAGGCAAACACTTGAAGTCAATTTTTTAATTGCAACAACTAAAAGTTCATTAAGCTAAATAAATATTCCTTCGACTTCAGCATTTGATTGAAAAAAGTGCATATATTGAAAAAAAAACCAAAATCATATAGTTGTAACAAAAAGCACCAAAAGCGCCAAAAAAATGGAAAGAGGGTAAAAAAATGGGCTGCTTGAAAAATGGCCCCAATCAAAAATGGCTCCAAACTTAAAAATTAAAAATGGCCCCAAACTGAAAAATGAAAAACGGCCCCAAACCAGAAATGAAAAATGGCCCCAAAATAGGAAAAATGGCTCCAAAATTTTGTTTTGTTGTGTGCAATAGAAAATATTTGGAGCCATATTTGATTTTTCAGTTTGAGGCCATTTTTCATTGGGGCCATTTTTCCAACTTGAGGAAAAATGGCTATATAATAGTATTTACTCAGCGAAGCCGCTTTACGCTATACCTAGAGGAAAAAACCCTTAAGCCCGGCGAAAGGCCGGCTATACAAAAATCTTTACTCAGCGAACCCGCTTTCCGTTATACCGAGAGGAAAAAACCCTTAAGCCCGGTCTATGCAAAAATCTTTATTCAGCGAAGCCGCTTTTCGATATACCTAGAGGAAAAAATCCTTAAGCCCGGCCGAATGACGACGCCTATACAATAGTCTTTACTCAGCGAAACCGCTTTTCGCTACACCGAGAGAGAAAAACTCTTAAGTCCATCCGAAGACCGGCTATGTAAAAATCATTACTCAGCGAAGGCCGGCTATACAATAATATTTGTTCAGCGAAGCCGTTCTTCGAGCAGATAAAATCCTTCGTCAAGACTGCCTGAAAGCAGATTATAATGACAATAGCTAAAAAAAATATGGCTTTATTTCCCATATGTTTACTTTTTGCGTATGGCGTTAATGACAACAACATTTTGTATTTTCTAATTTGGGGCCATTTTTCGGTTTTAAGTTTAGGGCCATTTTCTATTTTATGAAAAATGGCCCCAAAAATTAGGAAAAGTGGCCCCAAAATTTGTGTTACTGTTTTCAATACAAAAGTTTTAGACCATTTTTCATTGGGGCCATTTTTCATGGAGCCCAAAAAATGATTTTTTAAAGGGTAACGAGACCAAAAAAGCGTCATAAAATACCCGAAAAGCGTCAAAATTGCACCGCTGACAATAACTTTTTTCTGCAATTAGTCATATCTTTCGTAATATGATACATGCTAATATTAAAAAAAATAACATCATTAGAAAGTACATTGAAATACCTTTCAATTAGTATATATTATGGTATGGACTTAGTTCGTTGTGCAGTAGTGTAACTTTTCCAATTTCCAATGTATTCTTTACAACAATCGGAAAAATAATAGAAAAACATATCGGACCATTTTCAAAGAAAACTAGCTCTGCACGAATATTAGTAGAAGTATTTTTCTAAGAAACTATATATTGTTTCACTGCTTCAAAGGTGCTTGGTTAATAAGATACGTCACAGTCGAATATAAGTCTCTTAGTTATTTTAATCTGATTTGCACTGTAATTTATTATTTGTGTGATAGTGGAATAATAAATCTACGCATAGGAATTACGCTTTTTCTTATCAGAATGTGGAATTTAATAAATATATGATATGATTTTTGATAAAGAGTGTTCAAAATGACATATTTAAAACTATTTGACGCAAAATCAAATCGTTGAAAATTGTCATAGCATGGTGGCTATAAATATTTATTTATAACAATATTATTTTCATTTGTTTATTTAATAATGGAAAATTAAAATATTATACGACGGTTAACATAAAATTGTGAGAACAAAAAAGTTGAAGATATAATAAATTTGAAACTTATGCAACTTTTAAAAATTATGCTTATTGTTTTTCGAAATATGTAGATCAATTTTAAAGATCTGTGCTCGCTCTGCTTGAATATCTGTCACTCCGTTTATATTTTGACATACACTGAAAGAATTTCGCTTTATAAATCCAATGAAACAATTTCGTTGGATTTTTTTCACAAATCTAATGAAATATTTCATATTTTGAACAAATTTCATCGGAATTTATTCAGTAACTTTCATAGTTTCGTTAGAAAATTTCATTGGATTTAGGGCCAGTCCACACGGTTGTTTTTAAAACGAGCCTTTCTGTTTTTTTATATTAAATTTGAACGTTTTCAATTTTTAAACTTTCAAATTTAATACAGAAAAACAGAAACGCTCGTTTTAAAAACACCCGTGTGGCCTAGCCCTTAGAGCAGCAACATTTTGCCATTTTATGGAAAACCCATTAAGTTTGGACAAAATATTTTAATTGATACTTAAGTCTTTAAATATATACTACAAAACAATTTAAAAAAAAATTTAAAATGGTATGTTCCAGAATGTTATAATTCCAATGAAATGTATTTCATTGGTTTGATGAAAAGTTTCATTGGATTTATGAAATTAAATCACATACATATTTTTTAACATACCTTTATTTATTTCAACAGTTGGCAGCCAAATGCGAACAACAAAAATAATTTTATACGTTTGTTGTTGTTTTTGTTGTACTCTTTCTGATTATTATGCACTAATAGACACATTTGGGGTATTCACAAGGTAGTCATAGAGTCATAAGTTTTAAAATAATAAAAACTAAAATATATGACTGCTGTGAGCAACCCCTTATAGTATAATGTGGTATATACACGGCCAATAATTTACATTTACAAACAAAATAAACAACAACAAGAGCACAACAGTCATTTGTACCTATCAACAATGCAATTAAACACCAACCCACTTAAATCAGATTTATGCTGTAGTTATGACAAACAATAAACACAACACACAAAGTCTTATTATATTAGGACTCGTTTGTTTGAAGGACAACAACAATGTTTTTTAAGTATTGTAAAATATTAAGACATTATGACAATATGACTTAATAACACACCGTTTGAATCCCCCAATTGTTTTGACAGTGCTGTTGGCTGAACTAGCTAAGACGTTGCCTATAAAGCAAATGACGAGAATCAAGAGTCCCAGTACGATACTGTAAGCGGTCATCAACATTAAACATTTTTCTGATGTGCATTGGCGTCTTCGTACGTATTTCAACAATGGAATTGTCAATAAATTAAAATAGACAAAAAGATAAGTTAAAAAAAAAGATAAGAAAATTTCATTAAAACAATGAAATAATTACATTAAAATAACGACAGAACATTATTAAAATAATGACATAGTTTCTTTAAAATAATGAAATAATTTCATTAAAATGATTAAACAGTTTCATTAAAGCAATGGAATAGTTTCAATGATATAATGAAATATGTTAATTAGCTTATTGAAATTATTACATTGGAGCAATGAAATTATTTCATTTATTTAATGAAATTTTCAATAAAATAATTTTAACGAATGTTGTTTCAACAACGAAGTGTGACGTTGGTTGAGTTTTAATGAATTTTTTCATTGGATTAATGTCAAAATTCACACAATTTATGAACAACATTCTTTCAGTGTACCTTAAACGTAAGAATTGTACAATTTCCTTTACCAATTCACTATAATAATTTACGAAAGGGCATCGGGGATTTAACGCCCCCTAAGATGAGTCCCAGGCGTAAACTTTGAAAGCGCCAACACATGTATATTTTATTTTTTCAACCAGTACCACGATTTCATTGATCGGATCAAGATCTTATAAGTTAAAATAGTGAGTTTTAAGACGTTTTTTTTTAATTCCACCATTTTAAGTTGAACCGTTGATTTTGAACATTTAAACATCAGTTAAGGTCTTAAGAAAGGATTCGCTGATTTATTTCATTTTAATCAAAAGATAAATAATAACATTAAACTTACAAAAAGTACTGAACGCCTTAAACTTGAAACTCCATCGCCGCCACCAACACTATTACCACCAACATCATTTTTATCACCACCATTTTTATCACTACCATCGTTATTACCACCATTATCATTATTACCACCATCACCATTGTTAGTACCATCACCATTATTATTACCACCACCACTAATACCGGCAAATTTTGGTAAAGTACCATTGTGTCTGGCTACTTCTTTTAATATCCAATCCTTATAATATGCCACATCAGTAATAACACCAGGTTGTAAAGCTTCTGCACAAGCAGATCCCCATGATATAATACCAGCTTGCAGGCCCCGACAAACTAAAGGTCCACCCGAATCACCATTACATGTATCTTTAACACCCTCCAAATACCCAACACAAACCATGCCCACATGCAAAATTTTTCCGTACAGACCTTTCTTGCGGCAATCATCAAAATCAATGATCGGAAGATCAACAGTCCTCAAAATATCTGTGGCATAGCCCTACGAAACAAATAAATTAAATAGAATAGTTTATAAAATTATAACAAAAAAGAGGACTTACATCTTCGGTAATACCCCAGCCAGTTGCCTGACATATAGTATTATTCTTTAAGGGACCATCATTTAGAATTATTGTTCGCACAGTGGGATGTTTAGTAGACACTTTACCATCTAACATTATAAGGACAATATCATCGTCATAAGTTTTTAAATTGAATATCTCAACACGTTTAACTATTTTTCGAATGTCAAATACAAATGTGTTGTTGTTGTGCTCGTAACGATCGAGGTTACCCATAACCACAATAAAATCTTCGTCGGACGCAAAGGTGCCGTTAGGTTCAGGAAGACTGTAGCTAAAAGAAAAAGAAAGAATATTAGCGTACGGTGTATGTTATAGTAGCATTTTTATGTACATAGATATTCTAATTACAATAAAATCAAAACTTCTTCAAAATAACCAGGTTCTAACGACTGATTTTGGTAGAATCATTTTAGGAGGAGCTACAGTTCTCCTCTTTTGTACTTTGTTATAGTGAATCATCATAGAATATCTTGCAATCCTTAGGTTTTAGGTATAAAGTGTGTTTAGCTTGCTTATGTAAAACACTACGAGGAACATTTTTGTGGAAGACCTTAGCACCCTAGCTTTTCGATCTACGGGTCTTTTTGTACCTTTTTCGAAAAAAGAGCAAAACACTCCTCTAAAAAAGCGATAAAGGGGCTGAACTGTCCTACAAAAGTATTGGTTATGAAACGCTGTGTAAGTCCTTAAGGACACCAAAGGTCAAAATTCAACTTGAATGCTAAAAATAGGTAAAAACTTTAAATGTGTTTACGCCTACATCAAAGGCAAATCGGTTGAGACTGCGCTCCACTCGCTCGTTGGCTTCGTCGAGAAATCAATGGAGCAGAAGGAATATGTATTGGTGGCCTTCCTAGACATCGAAGGTGCTTTCAACAATGTGAAACCAGAGACCATTATAATGGCTCTACGTAGACTGAATATTCATCAGTCGATAATAAGCCTAGTCTGGAATCTACTAACCTATAGGGTTATTGTATCCACTCTGGTGCGGGCTAAAATCTGGTGCGCGCGCACCAATAAAACAGTAAAAAAATGTAGAGCACCTCCTCTATCTATGCCCCGCCCTTTTCGATCAAAGGGTGGCTTCACTGGGCAGCCCGCTGCTTCAGAATCTAGCAGCCTTATCAAACTGCGACATCAGACGGATAAACTCTTTCATGCGATCGTCGGGTTGGTTCAACACTGATCCGAATAGGGCAACGTAGTAAGGGTGTTTCTACTTATTTTTCACGTTTCCGCTTCAGGTAACACAACCGGGCCTATGGGGACCCAAGTGGGCTGGTTTTTTAAATCTTTAAAACTGGCAACCTGTACAACCTAAATGTGTTTAAGGTTTAATTTCGTAGAGTTTTACATAAAAGTGCTGAACATCAGAATTAATCATTAGAACGTTGCTATTTTTTTTTTGCACGGTGTAATAGAAACGATGGCCGATTGTAATATGCAACAAAATGTAACTTTTCTCATGACCTTTAAGGACCAATAGAGCTGTACAACTCCAAGCCGGTTGAAAAAGTTTGCTTCATAACTCAGCTGGTTAACCGGCCATCTTACCTAATTTCCCTAGCTTAATCGGCCTAGCTGGTTTAATCCGCTTAGCTGGCTTAACAGGTTTATGTTGTAGAAAATATTATTATCTAAAAGAAAGCTCTGAGCAAAATGTTAATATTCCTTATAGTTTACGAAATAATCTAAACAAGAAACTAGTCAATACTTTACTTTCAAGATAGCGGGCGTTCCTTACCTCCCCTGTCCGCGAAAACTCAAACTTAAGCTAGCGAGCACATGTGTAAATGCAAAGTTGGGCCTTTTTTGTATGATTTTACTGTACTAAAAAAATATTTTTGTACATTGCAGCTTGAATAATTCTGAATCCGTTAAGTCAGCCGCGGTTGCAAGATGGAGGGGGACGGAATATTCCCTCCCCCCTCCTCCCAAACGAGTAAAATATACCCAATTTCTATGGAGTTTCTAAAAAAATTAGCAAAATAGTATATTTTAGTTAGAAGTTCCCCCCCCCCCCCCCTTAAAAGCTCAAGCTGGATCCGCGCCTGGTTGAGTGTATAAAAAGTTATATTAGGACGACTTGAAGAAAATTTATAGTGTTTTTTTTTTTGCAACAAAATTGGTCATTCCTTCCCAAGTTATGAGAAATCCAAAATTTTAAAAACTTTGCCCCACAGATCAATTAACAGCAGCCGACGAATCATCCAATTGACAAAAGTTGTTGTCAAAATTATACTTCGTTTCTATTTGTAACCAATTAACTTTTTAGTTATAATTTTCTTTTTTTACAAAATTAAGCTTTCTTCAAATCTCCTGGATTTTGGTATTCATACTCGACAAAACAATGAGCTGCACTTAATACGACATTTTCAGAAATCAAAGATCCGCCGCATATATGACCAGTGCCAAAGAAATAACCATCATTTCTGCGCCTTCTTACAGACACTTGATGTCTCGTTGCATTCAAACTGGCCTCAGTGCCATTTATTATTCTGGGATCTTGGTGGCTAAGAATTCTTAGCAGGGAATTCTTTGAACTTTCAGCTTCTGAAATAAAATGGAGTTTATTTAATTCCTAATTAAATGTTCCCCGGGAATTCGTTTAAAACTCACCACTACTATTAATTTGCAATAACACAACAACACTAAAATATAAAATTAATATTAAATTTAGCTTCAACATGCTTTAAAATTATTGTCTTCTCTGAATATGAAACTACCAGCTTCTAGTTTGGTTAAAAGTTTAAAAACTAAGAATTTATCTAATGGACTTATTTATGTGTTTGAGTAAAAAATAAAATATTTTTTATTGCTCTTACATATCTAATTTGCCTTGCCCAATCATTAAGAAATGATATGAGATATATGCTATTAGGGGCATTCCATAGAGACTATGCCGTCAGAACTTATATGGGTAATTCACATTTGTATGTCGTGTACATGATATTTATGTACATATTGTTTACATCACACTTTGTTTACTTCTCATTAATAAGTAATTTACATGGATTTTACATGTTGTTTACATGACATTTACATAACATTGAGTTATAGATGTTGCTAAATTAATGTTGAAGCTAAATTCGCTTTAGTTTTCTAATTTTGGCACGTTTCGGTGATATATATTTCATTGCAGCGATTTTTGTCGATTTCAGCGATTTTTATCGTTTAAGTTTTTCGCATTTTTAGATTTGGAGACTCTTCGCGATTTAAAGATTTGTATCGTTTTGATGATTTTTTTTCGTTTGGGTAATTGTTCATTTATTTGGCTTTTCGTTTTAGCGATTTTACTTTTCATTTTGGCGTTTTTTCCGTTTTAGTGATTTATTTCAGTTTTGTCGAATTTTTCGCTTCGTATTGACGATTTCTTCTGTTTATCGAGTTCTTTTTTTTTTGCGATTTTTCCCATTTTTAGCCGACTTTAAAAAAGAAGGAGGTTATCAATTCGTGGGTATTTTTATTTTTTATGTTTGTAGACTCATAACTCTGTCATTTGTGAACCGATTTTCAAAATTCTTTTTTGTTCGAAAGGGTTTGCCTGCAGTGTGGTCCCATAATTTTTTTTCGAAAATCTGTCATTTGTGAACCGATTTTTAAAATTCTTTTTTTGTTTCAAAGGGTTTGCGTGCAGTTTGGTCCCATAATTTTTTTTCGAAAATCGAAGGAGAAATTTGCCCCCAACCCATGCGTCGTAACTCTGTCATTTGCGAACCGATTTTCAAATTTCTTTTTTGTTTGAAAGGGCTTGCCTGCAGTTTGGTCCCATAATTTTTATTTTTTTTTAAATCGGAGGGGGTAATTCGCTCCCCCCCCCCCCAATGCACAACTCTGTAATTTTTCAACCGATCTTAAAATTTTTTTTGTTTGAAAGGTTTTGCTTGCAGTTTGGTTCCACAGTTTTTTCAAAAATCGGTCGGGAAATTTCTTCCCAAACCCCCCTCCCCCTTCTTAACAACATATAACTCTGCCATTTGTAATTCGATTTTCAAAATAGTTTTCTTGTTTGAAAGGGTTTGGCTGCAGTTTTGTTGCATGATTATTTTTTTTAATTCGGTGGGGAAATTTGCTCCCCTTTTCCCCCAAGCATAACTCTGCCATATGTGAACCGATTTTCAAAATAATTTTTTTGTTTAAAAAGGTTTATTTGCAGTTTGGTTCCATAATTTTTTTTTTCGAAAATCTTCGTGGCATTTTTTATGTTTAAAAGCGTTTGCTGTCAGTTTGATCCCATAGAAGTAAAAGTCGGGCGGACAAAGTGGTAGCCCGATATATGTATTAATTATCGCATAACTCCGCCATTTCTTGACCGATTTTAAAAATATTATATTTGAATAGACATGAAAGGATTGCTACTATGAAAAATTGTGAACGGACATCCCATTTGTAGACAAACATACCATTTGATCTATCGCTAAATTGCATTCATTTTGTAATCTTTTCGATAAGATCTTTGCACTGAAGTCGGATTTTTTTGGCAGAATTATTTTACCGGTCAATTGACCTGCCTATTTCACGATGCCTTTCTTTCGCATAATTACATTTAAGACAAAAGCAAGTTTTACAATTTTTTTTAATTTCAAATATAGTTGCACGAAAGAAAGAACTCTTTCGACATCGGGAAATAGGCAGTAAATTTTAAAAATTTATCATTTTCCTCTTTTATATGGAATGCACTCGTAATATACAGATATACATATCGTCACCTAAAATGCAAAATAACGTAACATCACTTTTCATAAGTTTACAGGAGAAGCAAAAAAACGTAAAATGAAAAATATTTGAGATATAAAAACAATTTTTTTCTGAAACAATAATACGTATCATTAATGAAGGTATGTTAGTAATAAATGAAATAAATATTTCAAATATGAAATACACTGAAAATAATCCATGCAACATTTTACGAAAAAAACTTTCGTAGTGACTTTTTTCGTAGAATATACGAAACTTTCGTATATATTACGAAAACACATTTAGGCAGTATTTTTTTAAATTTACGAAAGTAACGAATGCGTTTCGTAAACATTTTTCCTTGTTAAAAATTATATTTGAAATAAGAAAATATATTAAAATAATTGTTTATAAAGTGACGTATTTTTCAGATGTAAGTAAATAAAACTGATTTTTAGATCTTATAAAATAAATAGAAAGTGGCTCAGTGGGTACACTGAAAAATTCCATACAACATATGAACGAGAACGCTCGTATATATTACGAAATATTTCGTAATTTCGCACCACGAAACTCTTTTGTAAAATATACGAAATGTATGAAAATAACCAAAAAAAAATAAAAGAAAAAAAGTATGGCTCAACCGGGGCACGAACTCGCAATCTTCATATTTCGAGTCATGTACTCTACACTGAAAATAATCCATGCATCATTTTACGAATAAAACTTTCGTAGTGACTTTTTTCGTAGAATATACGAAACTTTCGTATATATTACGAAAAAGCATTTACGCAATATTTTTTTGAATTCACGAAAGTAACGAATACCTTCGTAAACATTTTTCCTTGTTAAAAAATATATTTTAAATAAAAAAATAAATTAAAATAATTTTTTATAAACTGGCGTATTTTTCAGATGTATGTAAATAAAACAAATTTTTAGCTCTTATAAAATAAGTAGAAAGTGGCTCAGTTGGTAGAGTTATGACTTGAAACAATGAAGATTGCGAGTTCGTGCCCCGGTTGAGTCATACTTTTTTCTTACTTTTATTTTTGAATTATTTTCGTACATTTCGTATATTTTACGACAGAATTTCGTGGTGCGAAATTAGGAAATATTTCGAAATATTTACGAGCGTTTTCGTGCATATGTTGAATGGAATTTTTTCAGTGTATCCACTGAGCCACTTTCTACTTATTTTATTAGAGCTAAAAATTAGTTTTATTTACTTACATCTGAAAAATACGTCAATTTATAAAAAAATATTTTAATATATTTTTTTATTTCAAATATATTTTTTAACAAGGAACAATGTTTACGAAAGGTATTCGTTCATTTCGTAAATTTAAAAAAATATTGCCTAAATGTTTTTTCGTAATATATACGAAAGTTTCGTATATTTTACGAAAAAAGTCTTCGTAGATTTTTTCGTAAAATGTTGCATGGACTATTTTCAGTGTAGAGTACATGACTTGAAATATGATTAGTGCGAGTTCGTGCCCCGGTTGAGCCATACTTTTTTCTTTCTTTATTTTTTTACTATTTTCGTACATTTCGTATATTTTACGACAGAATTTCGTGGTGCGAAATTATGAAATATTTCGTAATATGTACGAGCGCTTTCGTGCATATGTTGCATGGAATTTTTTCAGTGCAGCTAAACAATTTTGTCAAATTACAGGTTTAATAAAATATTAAGAGACACCACACGTTCATAAATGCAGTACTGCGCTGCAACAGTGAATTTAAATTTGTTTAACTGCATCAATAAAAATAATCTTATGTGATAAAATAGCATCATTAGGTTTGCGTCGACATAGTCAAACAAGTTTGCTATTCTGATGCAATGCAGGCAGTAATGCACTTAAGAACTTAGGGATATTTCTATTTTATTTCTCCTACGTAAGTCCGCTTTATAATGGAACATTCAATTCTGCTGGAAACATAAATTATTTTGTAGTCCAATGAGATTTTCTTAATTATTATTAGCTTCTTTTATTTATATTCGTTTTATTTAGTGTGTCTAAGCAAAATTAAAAATTTTAAATGTGAATATATCGTCTTTTGAACCAGATGTTCATGCTTGCTGGCTCTTACTAGAAAAATTTGTACATTAAACAATTTTAAATACTCTAACGCAGCTATTAACCATTTTGATTTTGTTTTGTACCCTAACCAAGCGAACTGTCATAAACAATGAGAAAGATCCAGGCTTACTTACGTCGTAAAAAAGTAATGAAAAACCATTGCGATAGTGCGATTATAGTTTTTTTTTGGTATATGAAAATTATGTAATTGATGATATGTTATTTTTTATATCTAATATCTACGTTGCTTTGCATTTGAGGTGACGATATGTATATGTAGATCAGGCGCAGATCTAGGGGAGGGAAAAGAGATATTTCCCCTCCCAAAACGAATAAAATATACCTCATTTCTATTGAGGTTCTAAACGAACATTTTCAAAATGTTATGTTTTCATTTGAAAGTTCCCCTCCCAAAAGCTTAAGCTAGATCCGCGCCTGATTTATATATTGCATTGTTTTTTATATACAATTACATACATACAAATGTTTTATGTTGGGTGATAAGTTTTATTACAATTTTAATTGCTTTAATAACTTACTCGTGTATTCGTTCGCTAAACTATCTGTGTACCAAATTTATCGAAGAGAGAAAAAGTACCACAAATAAAAGAGTACCAAAAATACCAGATTTGGTTATTTTAGCCCCTAGAAAGTATGTTAATGTAGGCTATAAACTGATGCATACCAAATTAATCAAAAATAGAAAAAGTACCAAAAGTAAAAAAAAATTTCCCGTTTTTACCCCTTAAAAGTACTAAAAAATAAAAGAGTACCAAAAGTACCAAGTCTTGCTCATTTTAGCCCTCAAATAGTACTCTGTATGTTAATGTAGGCTGTAAGCTGTACACTGAAAGGAAAAGGGTTCGTAATGGGAATGAAACCATTACGTTAACCCTTTACATTAATACAACGAAAAATGTCATTAATGGCATGAAACAATGCATATCAGCAACGAAAAATTACATAAACAGTATGAAACTTTTTTCAAGCCCATTTCATACATTTTGTGATGTCATTAATAATATAAAACCTTTCTCATTCGGAAAATGAAAAAGTAAAAAATAAACATATGGCTCGAGTTCAAATACAGATATCGGAAATGAGCTTTTTTTATCGTATACTTTTATTTTTCTGTCTTCTTCAATCAGAATTGTTGGGATCATGAGTTCAAGACTAACATTTACAATTTTATTTATAGGAAGTAAAAATAAAGTAAATAAATTTTAATTATTAATGATATAAAATTAAAATAAATATAATTTCGGCTGTTGGCCAGATAATGCTACATTTGTGTTTTTCGATTAGAGTGTACATTGTGGCCACCAATATTGACCAGAGCTCATCAGCAAACAAGGCACGTCTGCATGCCCTGAAAATCTTCAGGCTGGACTATCTCACCATCTCATTTAGCGATGTCCGGCATTCCAACTCCAATGCTTTGTAAACACAAGATAGAGTGGGTAACGCCGCAGCCTTAATATCGTTAAACATTCGGATATTCTGATTGAATATGGTATTGTTCCTTAACCAATTGGCTATTCTTTTTATTGCCGATATTTAAGCCTGAATGATGCTAATTGATGGGAAATACGGAATAAAAAAGCCACTACATACTCCAATATCTGACTTGGAGCCGTCGGTATAAATCTCCAGCACATCTTGATGAATGTAATTTGTCTCAGAGGATGTGCCCGAAAAGTCTATTTCCCACCTTTTGTTGGGTAAGACACCAAGCGAGCGAATATCGTCGCATGGCCAATATTTCCTTCTTTCCATTCACCCGAGGCATTGAGTCTAGCCGCCGAGTTCATGGCAAGTTCTTTAATCATGAAATCGGCGGGAAGCCAATACTGTAATTACCATGGCAGATATCGGTAGAACTTTTTCGATAGTTATAGAGTAGGTGAGTTTGTCTAAGGAAGTCCACCAGACAACCGCTCCATACATTAATATGGGATCTACCACCATGCAAAAAGCCAGTTGGCTCTTGTGGGACCCCATTTGTTGCCAATAGGCTTTCTTCAGGTATATAGGGCAACAGCAGCCTTGGTGTCCCTTGTTTGAACGTTGAGATACCATGAAAGTTTGGATTCCAGTATAATACCCAAGTGTAACTCCGTCAAAAGTCGGTAGCGTGAGAGTAGGTGTGTTGTTTTTTTCGTGATGAGAACAAGATCCGTCTTCTGAGTCTTAGCATTGAGACCACTTTCTATACTTTCATACTTGAAAGTAAATTTATTCAATAAAATACTTCGCTATAAATCTTACTTTTCATGTAAAATTTCTTTTAAGCCCTGGTACAAATTAAGCTAACTATTAATCCAAAAAATTTTAATTATTTTGTCCAAAGTCATTTAATTAGTTTGGCTTAAGTTCGCTTTTTTTAATTTAATCTTTCGAATAAATTATTTTTATTTTAGAAAGAAATTCTAAAGCATGTAAATATTGTACATTCAAAGAAAAATTTTTGCTGCACGGAAGGTTGAACTGATATCAGAGGTTTCGAGGCCACCACAGTCTTCTCATCAGAGCTCTTTTCCGCTAGACCAGACTGCCAGCGAAGACAGCAACAACCAACGAACGAAAATCCTATTTACTTTATTCAACCAATTAACAGATGAGTCGCCACCTTGTGACTATTCTCAACTATTATTGATTTGTTTAATGGTTCTGAACTTTACTAAGTGTTTTCTTATCATGTTCAACTATTTTTAAGCTCTTGATTTCTGTCTTACCAGCGTGAAATATAATCAATTTTTTCCATGCTGGGATTTTTTGAATGTTTATTTTGTTCAAGTTTTTGGAACAGTATACATCAGTGATGCCAATTCAGAGATTTTCTGGCTACATTTAGCCATTTTTCATCCCGTTTAGCCAAAAGAAGAGTTAAATTAGACATTATCCATTTTTTAGCCACTTTTATTTTAATCTAACTATTTTTTAGCAATTTTTCCGCACCGATTTTCGAAAAAAAAATATGGAACCAAGCTGCAGGCAAACCGTTTCAAACAAAAAATAATAATTTTGATAATCGGTTCACAAATGACAGAGTTATGCGCGAGGGGAGCAAATTTCTCAATCCGATTTTCGAAAAAAAAATTATGTTACCAAACTGATGGTAAATCCTTTCAAATAAAAAACTATTTTGAAAATCGATTGACAAATGGCAGAGTTATGCATGGGAGGAAGCAAATTTCGCCCCTTTCAAACGAAAAACCAATTTTGAAAATCGGTTCACAAATGACGACAGAGTTATGCGTGTGCAAGCATTAAAAAAATATACAAACGAATAGATAACCTAAAAATAAATCAATATACCAATCCCTTTCCTTATCTTTACGGTTAATGGCTTAAAATCTGAGGCGTTAAAACAAAACTTATAGTTAAGCAATAACAATTGTAATTGCGAGTGATACAGAAATTGTTAAAATATCAATTACGGAATATATAGTTAACATAAAATTCCTACATGGCCATAATGCTGAAAAGAAAATTTAAAAATCATCAATTTATTTACATTAAATATTTTTCTAATGAATCTCTAAATTCGTCATCATTATCTTATCAATAAAATAAAATTTAATTAATATTAAAAAAAAAGTGTAAAGCACTTTAAATATATAAAAATATCCGATTGATTTGATTGATACAAGCCATAATAAATGCATCTCGAAATTGATATAAATCAGTTCAAATGGAACGTAAGACTTTCAATCATTGAAATCAACTTTACAAACAAGAAATTATGGTCTACAGAAAATTATTCTTGTTAATAGTTAACACATTATGGGCGCTGACTTTTCTATGTCAAGGAAGTGAATTAGAGGCCAAGATTGATCCACGAATTATAAATGGCCAAGAAGTGAAGTGGAATAGTACACGATATCAGGTCTCGATACGTTTGAAAGAAATTGATCGTTATTTTTTTGGAATTGGTCATTTGTGTGGTGGCAGTATTATTACACGTTATGCAATTCTCACCTCGGCCCATTGCATATGGAAGTGAGTTTAAATACTCGTACTTTATAGTTTGTTGTTTTTCTTTTATTTTTTACAATCACTTTTGTATGATTTTCTAGCGCCAACAACAACAGCTTTTATCCTGCTAGTAAATTTACTGTTGTTTTGGGGAACTTAGATCGCAGTTTAAATGATGAAAATTCGCGTACATTTAACGTCAGTAAAGTAATCATGGGAACCCATTTCAATTCCAGTACATTTCGAGATGATTTGGCCATAATGTTTCTAAATCAGGCGATACCAGAAAATTTCACCAGAGCAGAGATTATTGAATTAAATGAAAATATAAATGTAAAAGAAGGTACAACTTGTTTAGTAACTGGTTGGGGATTAACGGAAAAAGTAAGTTTTTTTTGTATTTTTAATATTTTATAAAATTTTCAAAATTTTAAAAAATATTTGTAGAAATTTAAAATTATATTATTCAAAGTGTTTTTTATTATGTTAAAGTTCGTAATATTTTTGCCCAGAAATAATTGGACATAAGGCAATATTCCATGTGTTAAGAGAAAAATTATCGTTAGTTAATTCTACCACCTACACGGCAGAACATAACAGCGTTGTTTTCGAAAGCCGCGACACTCCCTAATTTGCGTTTATGTCTATTTCATATCCTTCGCCACTGTTTAGATGGCTCGGTTTCATGTGAATTTAAAGCTTATTTATATAATTCATAACTGGAAATAGGATACGAGAATTATATGTAATTATATTATATGTAATTATAAGTTCAAATGTATCACTGTGACGTGTTGGGTTTTGCTTCATATGCTATTTTTCTTAAATTTTTATACAATTTTGAGCATTATTGTATAAAGACCAAGAATTTCGATTACATCAAAACGACCAAAGTCAATTGGCGTTGCTCGTATTCTGTTGTGGATGTTTTTAACTTAGGCGATTGTTCTTACAGCTAGCATAGGCTATATGAAGAAATATCAAAGCAAAAATCGCTCAAAAAAAGATACGTCAGTTATGTCCCAAAAGAATGTGAAGAGTAAAATGAACCATTGTCCAAGTCTGAATAAATAATCGCCTTAAAAAAATTTTTTGGTGATTCAACATTTCCCAGAAACTTCGCAATTAATTAATCGTTTTAGTAAAAGTAGCCGAAATAATATTTACTTCGTATAGGCGTGGCACTTCCTCGACAATAGATTAAGTGTTAATTTGCCTCATAGAGCTTCGTGGGATTTATACAGACTTGGTATATGCGTGGCACTGCTTCGACAGTAGATTGAGTGTTAGTTTGCCTCACCAAAATCCGTGGGAGGAATATAGACCTCCTATGATTCCAGAATTTTATAATGCCTTACGGACGTTTCCATGGCCGAAGATGTGGCTAGTGGTTGCGTTCCATGAGGGAGCTTTGAAGTCCCTTCCTTCATGGTAAATCTGATCCAAGCTTGTATTAATGTTTCGACTCACTTGCAGTAGGAGCAATGCTTCCCTTTACTGGATATCTGGTTACAGTGTTATCGGGAGAGAGATACAACGCTTAAACTGGACAAGTGAGCCACTGCTACTTTCTTTATTAATCCGGAATCTTTTTCTGACGTATATTATTAGTCAACGGTCACGTCACTAATAAGGCGGAATAAAATTTTGATCGCAAATGTGGTTTGGCATGCTCCTCCCGGTATGAGGCAGGCTAAATCTTTGATGGAGCCATTATCGTACAGTACAATCCTAGAATTAAACAGGAATGATCTACAACTACCGATTAGTTTTCATCCTAATCACTTCAGATTAAACTACATATCGTCACCTGAAACGCAAAACGCCCCAACTAGCATTTTCATAATTTTACAGGAGAAGAAATAAATATGCTAAACTAATTAATTGGCCTGTTCCATTTCCTTTTAGATTTTCTTAATATTGTCGGTTATTTTTTTTCGGGTAAGTGTGATTTTTTATAATAGCTACACCGAAAAAATCCATGCAACATACGCACGAAAACGCTCGTACATATTACGAAATACTTCACGATTTCACACCTCGAAACTCTTTCATAAAATATACGAAATGTACGAAAATAATTAAGAAATAAAAGTATAAAAAAATCTTGGCTCAACCGGGGCACGAACTCGAAGTCTTCATATTTCAAGGCAAGTACTCTACCCACTGAGCCACTTTTAACAAGGGAAAATGTTTCCGAAAGGTTTTCGTTACTTTCGTAAATTCAAAAAAATATTGCGTAAGTTTGTTTTCGTAATATGTACGAAAGTTTCGTATATACGTATACGAAAAAAGTCATATCGTAAAAAACTTACGATATGACAACACAGTATGTCATATCGTTTTTTGGCATATCGTAAAAAAACCCATAAATGGCATCGCTGATTGCTTTGCGTAATAGTAAGAGGCATATTTTTCACTCGGAAATTCATACGATATTACGCGGACGTCTGCAAACTCTGTACCGACTTTTATAGGGAGTGTCATACAGACCTTAGGTCAATTCAAGATCTGTAGCATATAGGAGCCATTATCCATGTCTCTTTTTATACTTTTTGTCGCCTCATTCACAAAATGCAATAAAGAACTTCGCTCTAAAGGTTTTATTAAATTAAATAACTTAAAGAGTGACTCACCATGATTGTTTAAAAGTAAATTATATTCAACTACTTGACTGTAACCATTGGCAGTAAGGTGTAGGCGGAAAAGAATTCTGATGATGAGACCTTGGTTGCTCTCGAAACATCATGATGTAAGTTCAAGCTTGCGTGCAGCCAAAATATTTTCTTTTTTTTTCTTTTCAATTATTACATGTTTTACAATTTCTCCCTCTAAATAAAAAAATAATTTTATTGAAAAACTAAATTAAAAACTAGTTTAAGCCAAAATAACTAACGGCTGTATGCAAAAATACTTAAAGTAGCTTTGCCAAGCCATTTTGAGTAAAGTTGTATTCTAAAAAAATTATTATATAAAAATTTTAAAGTAGGCGCTCACGTTTGTTAAGACTACTTTAAGTTGATATTTCCAAAATGTGTAGTTTTTACCGCAAATATTTTTGTTAATATAGCACATATTGATTCCTGTTACATCTGAAAATGATGCTTGGAGTCTTAGCTCTTAGATTATTTTTATTATTTGTTTCATGTAATGGAAAACAACACCAAACTATCTAGTTGATTCGAAATACATAGAAAAATTCATAAAAAATATAAAATAAAATAAAAATATAAAATCATGTCTTAGTGATGTATATAAAATCAAAACAAATCGAAAAAAGCAGGATTTTCAAATCTCATTCATTCGAATAAAAGAAATTGTGTTAATTCTTCTATGTTCATCATATATTTTTACTTTTACTTCATAGAAATGTTTCTATGCTTTACAACAATGTCAGAAGCTCATATTTTTTGAATTAAGTTGTTTTACTTCAAAGTAAAAATAGTAATTTAATAAAATAAAAAGTTATTTGACTACTCGAATGAAGTTTGTATTCGTTTTTGTACATAATAAACTATGAACTGGTTGTTGAACACGGTGGTGTTACCAGTATTTATTATTAAATCACAAAATAGTTAAAGTTGTCTTTTGCATATAATTTCTTAACAAAGTTATGTTAGCCTTAAAGTGCTTGGTAACTACTATGAACTTTAAAGCTAAAGTAAAATATTTTTTAGCATACAGCCGTAAATGTCTATAGAAGAAATATCAATTAAATACATTAGCAGAATTAGAAAGTTATATTTTCTGTTGTTATATTTTAATTAAATAAAAAATTAATAGATAACGGCTGTATGCAAAAATACTTAAAGTAGCTTTGCCAAGCAATTTTGAGTAAAGTTGTATTCTAAAAAAATTATTATATAAAAATTTTAAAGTAGGCACTCACGTTTGTTAAGACTACTTTAAGTTGATATTTCCAAAATGTGAATTTTTTACCACAAATAGTTTTGTTAATGTAACACATATTGATTCCTGTTACATCTGAAAATGATGCTAGGAGTCTTAGCTCTTATCTTAAATTTATTATTTGTTTCATGTAATGGAAAACAACACCAAATTATCTAGTTGATTCGAAATACATAGAAAAATTAATAAAAAATATTAAAAAAATAAAAATATAAAAACATGTCTTAGTGATGTATATAAAATCAAAACAAATCGAAAAAAGCTGGATATTCAAATACTCAATTATTCGAATAAAAGAAATTGTGTTAATTCTTCTATGCTCATCATATATTTTTACTTTTACTTCATAGAAATATTTATATGCTTTACTACAATGTCAGAAGCTCATATTTTTTGAATTAAGTTGTTTTACTTCAAAGTAAAAAAAGTTATTTAATAAAATAAAAAGTTATTTGACTACTCGAATGAAATTTGTATTCGTTTTTGTACATCATAAACTATGAAGTGGTTGTTGAACACGGTGGTGTTACCAGTATTTATTATTAAATCACAAAATAATTAAAGTTGTCTTTTGCATATAATTTCTTAACAAAGTTATGTTAGCCTTAAAGTGCTTGGTAACTACTATGAACTTTAAAGCTAAAGTAAAATATTTTTTAGCATACAGCCGTAAAAGTTTATATGCAGCATTGCACTTAATAGCTTAATTGAATCATTTAAGCAATTTTAACTTTGTAATTAATAATTTAATAGAATGTCACTCTCTTAGCAGACAACAGCTTTAATTAAAAATACAAATTATAATATTCTTCTATCTTTTTAGCAAACCTACACAAGAAGTCTAATGATGATTGAAGTTCCCATTGTAAATAGAGCAACATGTTCTTTGAACTATGGAACTGGTACTATATTGGATGGCATGTTGTGTGCCGGCTATATGAATGGAAAAAGCGATGCTTGTTCTGGTGATTCGGGTGGTCCTTTGGTTTGTGATGGAAAGCTTGTGGGAATTGTATCATTTGGTTTGGGCTGTGCTACGCCCGGATATCCAGGTGTCTATACCAATGTGGCATATTATAGCAATTGGATACGAAATCAAACTGGCTTAACTAAAAAGAAATATCAATTGGAGTATAATGATACTCTAACTGTCAATTTTGAAAATAATTCAGCCATGATAAGTTCTACGGCTAATATTTTTTGCAAAGATTTTGTGAAAATTTTATTAATTTGTTGGCTTATAATTAAATGTATAGATTTTATATGTTAATGAAAGTGTGTCTATAAAATTGGAAATGAAATAAATCTTAAACTTCTTTCATACAAATTTGTAAGGGTTTCAATTATTTTATTTAATAACTAAAGATTTTTATCTATAATCGCGGAGCTTTGTAATGGTATATTTTATATGACTCTCAGATATTTCCTTATATGTGTTGTTTTTCAACCTCAAGAATAATTACACCGGCTCTCAAAAAATATAAAAGTGGGCTGTACATTTGACCACATCTTCCTACCTAAATGTATTTCGATGCGCTGAATCCGAATCTGAGCTCCGTTTGGCTCGTACTCCATCAACATTTCGAGGAAAATACGATAAACTGCAGTTTTTCAAGATTTTCAACAGTTTTCCGCCAAATATGCCTAAGATTCGGATTCAGCTCGTCGAAATACATGTAGATAGGTGGATCTTACTTGAGGTCTACACGTAACATAATATGTAAGGTGAGATTGTCAAATTCAATCGCAGATAGAATTATGTTACGTGTAGACTTCAAATTAGTGTTATCTCAATGTTATAAGAATTTTTATGAGAGCATTGTTATAAGAATTCTTACTTGAGGTCTACACGTAACATAATATGTAAGATGAGATTGTCAAATTCAGTCGCAGATAGAATTATGTTACGTGTAGACTTCAAATTAGTGTTATCTCAATGTTATAAGAATTCTTATAACAACAATCTTATGAGATGAACTGTCAAAAAACACATGTATATGAAAATAAAATAGTGTGCATGTGTGAGTGTTTATTAAAATAATGAAAAGTGATTTTTTTATAAAATTTCTGTGTTAAATAAATGAATAAATGTGTTTAATTGATTTATAAATTTAAATTTGTGTGAAAAATTAAAAATAAAGTAACTAATTATGCAAAAGTAGTACATGTTAGCTCGATGAGCACTTGCATAAAATGAAATCTTATCGGAAAAGTTAAATTTCGTCTTCCCCTAGTATGAGATTAAGGGCAAATTCGACATTTTGTTTTTAGTATTCTGCCGACTTTTTTTCTCATGTTATCTCAAAGTTAATGTCTCGTGAAGACGCTGTGTTATCAAATGTACAATCCACTTTTTTCTTTTTGTGTGTCGGTTAGGGATGCCAATCAGGACTGGTGGTTGAAGATCCTGGGTTTGGGGATTTATAAATAATAAGCCTTATTATTTATAAAATATTAATTAAAAAATTAATGTTTTTAATTGAAAACTGTTTTTTTTATTAAAAACGCGGTTATGGCCTTTTAATTTAACAATTGTTTGATTTTGATGTTTCTGAAACAATTTTTTTTTTCATCTGGCACGTACTGTTGCTTAAAAATGTATCACATTCTATATTTATTGATAAAAGTGATAGCACATGCTTTATTTTAGTGAATTCTGTCATCGTATTTACAGTCAAATTAAAATTAACTTTTGACTTTAGAATATAGAATATACGAACTCTTAAGCCCCCATTATGTCTGACAAGGTTTCTTCTCAATATATTTTATTTATATAATCATACGAACTTCTTCAATATTGCATCTTGAAAGTTGTAATACCATTAACTCTTATTTATTATACGTTTATATTAGTTGCAAAAACTTTCGTTGACGCTTAATTTTTGTGGCACAGTTTGCAAATGACAAACGCTGCATTTTTTACTCCGGTCCGAAATTGTGTCCTTGTTTTGTGCTCTTTAAATTAATTTTTTTTTAATTTATATTTAAATGCAATTTACTCTTGCAGTAAGCACATGGCTTTTGAACTTTTTTCGACTCAACATGCTTTAACATGACGTTTCACATAATATTTTATTTAAAAGTTGACATTAAAAAATTTATTATTTGTGAAAAAACGGGATTCGGAAATCCCGAAACCCCCGAGATTCAAAATTTAAAAATCCCTCGATCAAATTATTTTTTATTTAAGAAAGAAATTCTAAAGCATGTAAATATTGAACATTCAAAGAAAAATTTGGCTGTACGAAAGGTTGAACTGACAGCTGTTTCGTGACCACCAAGTCTACTCATCAGAGTCCTTTTCCCACACTACCACTGACAGTGGCAACAACACTGTAGCGAAAATCCTACTAATATTAGTAAGCTCAATTAACACACTGTCGCCATCTTGTGGCGAGTCGCACCTTTTTGAACTTTGTCTAAATGTTCGGAACTTCACTAACTGTCTTTTCTTAGCATGTTCAACTATTTTAAGCTTTTTCCATTTCAGTCTTACCAGCGTGGAATATCGTCGATATTCTCAATGCTGGGATTTTATTGAACGTTTATTTTGCCCAAGTTCTTGGAACAGTACACATTCATGTATAGCTAAGTGCCTTTAGAGTTTTAATAATTGAGTTATGAATTTTTAGTCGAACTGTATGGTTTTTATCCAAAGTTATTTAATTTTTTAATTTAATAACAACAACATTTCTGCTAAATTTATTGTTGTTTTGTGGTAGTCTTACCTGTAGTCTTAGGCTCCATGAAAAATCGCCCAAAAATAGAAATGAAAAATCGCCCAAAAATTTAAAAATGAAAAATCGCCCAAAAATTTAAAAATGAAAAATCGCCCAAAATTTAAAAAAGAAAAATCACCCAAAAAAAAATTTTAAATCGCCAAAAAAAAATTAAATATCGCCCAAAATTAAAAAACATCAAAAAAAATTTTAAATTATTATAATTTAATTTTTATATTGAAGAAAAAAAAAAGAAAGCTTCCTGAAAAGCATAAACAGTCTTCGTTTCTTACTGAATTGCAATAAAAGTATGAATAAAAGGCAATATTTTCCATCGGCCAAAAATTATAGTATGGCTTTCCAAGGGTAATTTAGATAATTATCATAGATACAACAAAAACTTATAAACATATAATACAGTAATGATCATTTAGCGAAGGCCGGAAATTTAGGACGTAAAAGAAACCGCAGCTCAAAATATTATGGTGTCTATTCGGGAAAACGCGTCGAAGTAGTGAAAAATTACATGATAACAAAAAAAAATTTTACAAATTGTTTTTGTTTTCTCTGCATTTCTAAAATCAAATAAACGTGAGAATCTTAACGCGCATCTCTCTCTCTCTCTCTCTTTTAAAACCGGTAAATTTTGTATCATAAACAAAAACAAATTTTTGAAATTTATGCAGTTTTGTTTTTGTTTGCCATGTATTTATTTTTCACTTAGTCGACGCGTATTCCCGAATAGACACCAACAAATCACATAGAGTTTTTCCGTCCGCCAAAAGCGCGTTTCAAATTAAATATTCCAAAGGCAAGTAATCTAAAAAATTGTCGTAAGCGAAGCCGACATTTGACATACCATAGAGTTTAAAATCCTTCCGGCCGGCCAAAGGCCGGCTACACGAAAAGTCATCGAAAGCACGTACCAAATTAAGCATTCCGAAGGCAACTTATATTGGTGGAATCAAGCAAAGACTTGATTCCACCTGCACGAAGGATTTTAAACTCTATGGTATGTCAAATATCCGCTTCGTTTTTGACAGTTTTTTATATTAGTGAACCTTGGAATGTTTAACTTGAGAAACGCTTTCGACTATTTTTCGTATAGCCGGCCTACGGCCGGGCAGAATAATTTTCAACTCTATGGTATATTAAATCTCGGCTTCGCTTACGACAATTTTCAATATTAACAGCCTACGGAATGCTTTATTTGGTACGTGCTTTCAACGACTTTCCGTATGTCACTATGGTATGTCAAATATCTACTTCGCTTACGACAATTTTCTAAACCACTTTTACTGCTATAGAAGCCAAATAATGGTGGAGATGGAACATATTGGAGAGACTTTCAATTATTTAATATAATATAATATTTTAAATTCTATATTCGATTTTGATGATTACCAGAATTTTTGGGTGTACAATTTTGGGCGATTTTTCATTTTTATTTTTGTGCGATTTAGTTTTGGGCGATTTTTCATGAAAACATTTTTAATATGAAAAATCGCTCAAAATTTCAAAATGAAAAATCACCCAAAAAAATGAAAAATCGCCCAAAATTTTTGGGCGATTTTTCATCGAGCCGTAGTTTTAAGCAGTGATGGGAATCGTGACAGAATTCTGCTATTTTTGGCACTATTAGATACAGCGTTGCACTGTGGCACTATTGCTCATTGTTTGGGTCCTTTTTGTACATTGCACATAGGAGCAGACATATGGGGAGTTCTCGCGATAAATCAAAAATTAAAAATGGGATTTAAAAAAAAATTATGTCATTCGAAAGAGAACAGTTTTTTTACATTATTTTTGCTCTAAGCTTTTTTCTAAATGTCTTTCCGTAATCCCAGGTTATACTCCAAAGTCAAGAAAAATATTTCATTTTCAAAGTGTTAAAAAAATGTTTTAAAATATAAAAGTTTGACATGAAAAAAATGTTTTCACATTGTATTGGTATGATTTTTAGAGAATGGACCTGTGTAAAGATAGTCCATTCGTGGTCAGATTAATGTTTATATGAAAAGTATAATTGTAAACTATATTTTCTATATATTAATATTTCAAAAGCGTAAAGTTATATAATATGCCTCATATCTATTATATACACAAAAAAGAACAGAATGTCTATATTTTCAGTGAGCCCTTTGACTTTTGCTATCTCATGACGCATACGCGAGATTATATGATACTTTTAAGACGGCTTATACAAGAGTGAGACAAACGTGTAAGCTAAAAAATTACAACTTCTTATCTCAAATGCCCAGATTTAGCAATTAATTCACAATTTATTTGACTGGAATATAAAATGCATGTGAAGAAGTTTCAGTTCCTGTACTCTTTATCATCAAATAATTCGGATAAATAGTTGATATTCCTAGCAACTGAAAATCCAACCAAGTAAAATACTAAATTAACTAAACCGTAAAAATGAGGTATATTTTAATCGTTTTGGTGGGGAAGATATCCCATTATCCTTCCCTCTGTATCCGCGCATGCAAACATTAACAAACATATGAACGCTAAGGTAAGAGTGCAGTGAATTTTTAAAACAGTGACTTTTACGTTTTACCAGTGCTGCCAGGTTTTCTAAAACAAACAATTCTTTAGTTAATTTATTGCAATAAATATAACAACCTTACAGCCAAAAAAATACATAAAAATATATTTAAACTTAAATTGGTAGCACTATCATAAGAAGTATAATTCAAACTAGTATTAGTTTTTACAATCCAATCATGAAATGCACTAATATTTGTATAAACTCCTGGCTTATTGCGTAAAGCACAACCATCACCCCAGGATATTATGCCCGTTAACACACTATTGCACACAAGAGGACCACCGGAATCACCTTGACAAGCATCAATACCGCCTTGAGTAATGTAACCAGCGCAAATCATCGTAATGGGCATAAAACCATAACTGATGAAACAACGTTGATAGGAAATTATAGGTACGCTAGCACCCAAAAGACTTATAGACATTTGACCCTTTAAGAATCGAAATAAATCATTTAAAACCTGTAAATAAATTAATCGTATGTGTTCGCGCTTCCGAATTCCCAACAACAAATGTTCATAGTGTTCTTTTTTCAAATTTGTGTTTGTGAACTCGGAGGCTAGAACACAAATAAATATCATTTTCAATTACATTAGCCATTTTACCCCAGCCGCTTATATTACACAAGGTATTGGCCCCAGTTTGTTGTGCATTCAGTTGTACTGCTTGTACCGTAGGCCAATTCCATGGTATGTAACCATTAATAAATAATAGCGCTATATCATTTATTAAAGTGGAGGCATTGTAATTTTGATGCTTAAGAATTTCCTGAACATTGTATTGCAGGTACTGTCGCTCGGGTATAAAACGATTGGCATTACCCATTACCACGGTCAAATCTTTGGCTACATAACTGCAAATAATAACAAGTATACTACAATTTAATTTGACAAAACTATTTAAAATGCCCTTTTTACTTACTTTTGTACACAGTGGGCTGCCGTTAAAATTGAACGCTGAGCAATTACTGATCCGCCACATATATGTCCACGGCCAAAACCTCGAGATTTTTCTCTTGCTTTTACTCTAAGCGATACTTGATATTTGGCTTCGTTAATGCTTATTGAAGAACCACCCACAATTTTGCTTTCTTTGGGTGGAAGTGCGTCTGAAATTATTAAGTTCGGTTTGGTGATTTAACAAAGTAGACAGACAAAGTTCCAGCCATTTTTTATTTGTAAAAAAAAGCCTTTGGTAAAATTAAACAAATATGTGAAAAAAATTGTGTTTTACTACATATTAGCCAGGATTTCTTAACTTGAGGCCTCATCAATGCCAACAATCTACTAAATAAAATATTCATATATTCATGGATTTTGACACACCCCGCCCGTGCAAAGTTTTTTACATTCTCTTAAGCCCAAACATTATTTTGATTGTTTTCTGCCAAAAATGAAAAAAAACGCCAATCCACATCCTTACAACATGACCTTTTACCGTGATAAAAGATGAAATTAACATTTCTAACAAAATTTTTACAATTTTAAAAATTATGAAAACCCTTTTTTTTGAAAAATCACCCATTTTTTTTTTTAATTTCAAAATATTTAAGTTTAGAACTTTAATAAACCTATTTAAAATTTTTTTCTTTGTGTTTACTTTGAATTTAAAAGCAAAAAACCAAAAAAAGTCAAAGCAAAAAAAGTAAAATTTTAATTTAGAAGAGAAATATCTCAATCTATAAAAGATACAAAAGCAATTACAATCACATGTTTTCTTTGTCTTGTTTGGCAAAATTTTACAAATCGGTCAGTAGTTAAGAAAGTTACAAGCCGCACAAAATTGTTCACACCCGAGATATCCAGCTTTCACCCCTGTAGCTCCGCCCCTGCTGCAGCTACATAAGATATGGTGCTACAAACGTGGCTCCTCCACCATAAACATTAAAGTTTTTAGACAAATCCATACAGTAGTTGAGAAGTTCCATTCGTTCCTTATTATCACTTTTTTTTTAATTTAAACCACTATGCGACAGAAATCGTATGAGTAACAACAATGAAATAAAAATTACTCATACGCTACCAGTAGCAATTGTCACCATTCAGTTTAATCGAATCATGGCCTTGGGATGGGCAAGTAAAAAAATATATCGAAACATATTGATATCGATCAGCATCAATATATATCGAATAAAAAATCTCGATATTTCAATATATCGGCATATGACACGTAAAACCGTGTAAGTGACAAAAATTTTGGAATTGGGCCTTTAATCAATTATTGCATGTCACATATATCGAAGCTCATATCCCTACACATTTTTAGGCTTCTACTGTCATGCTCGGCAATGTTATCATCAAAAGGAAAACAACGTAACTTGTACTATTTCATATACTGTTTTCCCTCTTCTGTAAATTTTCAAAAATTGTAGTTACATGGCTTTACGTTTTGTATAACGAACAGCCCAATAATGAGTTTTCCCGGGGTATTTTTTCTCTTCCCCTCCATTTGTTCCCGGGGAGTATCTCTCCTATTCTAAAAAGCCGGGAATAAACAAATAAGGGTGAGGGAGAAATCTGGATCAGCTGCTTAGTGTTTACATTTTATTCTGCACTAACGCAAGAGCTCATTAATAGAAATGAATAATAATTCTATGTTTTCATTGATAATAAGATTGTGTGTTTATATAAATATTTGTTTTTGCTGAAATAAAAAGTAAAATGTACAGTGTAGTCACTCAGAAGATCTCGAAAGAACTTTATGCTGATTAAGTGAAGCGAAAACTGGGCCAGGGCCAGGGCCAGATGCATTAAGTCCCCAATGATTGTGTATAAAAAGGAAATCGTAAATTTCTTAAAACGCAACAAATCTCCCATTTACCCATTAAGTGAACTTAAAGGAGGCGTGCAAAATGTTCCTTAAACATGAACTACTTCTGCCTTTCTTCCGAAGGCAGAAGTAGTTCATGTTTTTTAAATCGCATGTTTGCAAGGCGTGGATAAAAATTCCTAAAACAAGAGAGAAATATAACATTTCGGTGTTTATTTAAACTTGTTGTCCCAAATAAATGCTTATACCATTCATTCACAACATTTTTTAATTTGAATTTGAAATTTTTGCATTAGTTCCCTTCAAAATGCTTTTTCGTGTTGACGACTTTTTTCGGTTCTCGGCGGTTATTTTAGTTTTTTGGCGACCTTTTTAGTTGTGGTGATTGTTTGCGTTTTAGCGATTTTTTTAATTTTGGTGTTTTTTTTTCCTTTAAGCGCTTTTTTAATTTTAACGATTTTTCGTTTTGACATTTTTTAAGTTTTGGAATTTTTTATTTTTAGGGTTTTTTTTTAAATTTCATGAGTTTGTCTCTTACGGTTTCCAAGATACAGCAAATTGTCTAAATTGCATAGTCAAAATTACATTAACTTTAATTTGTATTGTTTTAAATGTCAGTGTTAATTGGTGTAGCCTATTCTACAGACTACACCAATTAACATTAACTTTAGAAATTTAAAGTGTCTATATATAAGTGTCTGTATATTACATTAGTAATTCAACATGTTTCGTTGCTCGCTTTAGAGCACCCTTTAGTTTTTAACTGTTATATATTTGTTGTAGCGGCCAAATTTTTATATATTCTGTGAAATTTTCAGGTCCGTAGCTCTTACGGTTCCCGAGAAAACAGCCTGAGACAGATGGACAGGTAGACAGGCGGAAATCGTAGCGAAAACAATAGGGTTCCTTTACACTTTTGGTGTACGGAACCCTAAAAACAGTTGTTTTACTTTGAATTTGACAAATACGACTCAACTATCAATTTAGTTGTGAATCATAATAGGGGCCTAAATCTTGCGAAACTTCGCACAAACATTTATCTCCGTTGAAAATGCAATATTCTAACTAGAAAAGTGGGCAAAGCCACGCCTATTTAAAGGAAATATTATTTTTTAACTACTTCTACTTTGCCGAATCTCATGAAACTTGGCACACACATCAATTTTCTGCGAAAATGCAATATTATGACTAGAAAAGTGGGTAGGTAGTGCCTCGCCCATTCAAAGTTAAAATTGAAACAAAGCATGAAAATAAATAGTTTTGGAAAACAGTGTACCGTGTAGTCCAAACGAATTTTTTTCGACTTATAATTTTTAACGCTTATAAAATTTGCAGATATAACAAAACCAAGGCGAATCCATTACCAAGCAGCATAACGGCAGATGGCTATTTTTTTCTCTACTCGTATTTTAAGTCAACGTTCAGACGATGCAGGTCTTATTGATCAGCTTCTTACTTTTTCTTCTTTGAACTTTCATCGGCGTTCAGACGTTGAAAGTATTATCGCTCAGCAGGCCTTCTATCAGGCCTGTTGAGTAATGGGTCGAGGAAGGCATTGGTCCGCAATGACATCGCGTGTAAAAAAGAAAGGAGTATGTAATGGGATTGGAAGTACTACAGACTGCTAAATAAGGCCTTATTGAAGGCCTTTTTACTCCTTCTATTTACCGCTGGGGAATGCTATTTATTTTCTGTGGCGATTTTGCCATTTTTATCTCAACGTGCATAAATTACATCGTTTACCTCTTATATAAAGTGAGTGAGTGGCCTTTCTTTTTCGGATGGGGGAGGGTTTTGCTGTGTAAGTTGTGCATTTCACCAAACATTATTAACACAACGCAATAGAAATAAACATGTAAAAAATGTTATAGATTTTTCGTATGGGGGGGGGGGAGAAATACTCCTCAAAATATATAATTTCTTTATTTTTTACGATAATAAAATGTTTTTAAATGCATAGTAGCGCTATGTTTATTAATGGGTAACTTTTCACAACTGAGCTCATTTCACCATACACCTTACAAGCATACTGTGACAATCATCAGAATATCAAATTCTGTTTGATATCACTTTAACAAATCGTGCAATAACACAAAATGTCAATGTACGGCCATTCTATTGGCATTAACACTAGATTGAGCATACATGTTGTTGTAGTGTGTGGGGACATTTCGCGATAAAAATGTATATAATGTAGGCGCGGATCCAGCTTGTGTTGAATCCGCTAACTGAAACATTCTACATATTTTGCAAAACTTCTTTTAGAAAGTCAATAGAAATGAGGTATATTTTAATCGTTTGTGCATGGGGGATATCCCATTTTCCAACCCCCCCCCCCCCCCCCCCCCCCCCCCATTGCCTGATCCATGCCTGTATGACGAATATTATATAATTACTATTTATTTGAGTTAAAGCATTGTTACATTTTAATACATTAAAAATTTATATTAAAAATCTTTAAACTTTTTTCTTCACTTATGGTGTTTTCTATTCTACAAAAAAATGTGAAATTTTTTTACTTTTTATTTAAAAATTGCAATTTAATATTCCTCTAAAGGAAACATTTTCCTTCGTAAGGGATGACACAAAAACAATATTCTTCGAAACATGATTATATTGCAAATTTTCATTAAAAAGGGCAAATAGTGCAACACACTTTTGTAGAAAAGAAAATGCTATTAAACTCACTTTCGCCATTCGTAACTAATGAAACTATCAAAATAACACAAATTAACATCTGGCAAGAAAATTTTTAGGTTCGTCGAGATATCCGTTATATTTAATATTGTATTCGAAAATATAACATTATATTTTAACCATTTATTATAACATTGAAATTGTAACTAAAGTGCCAAATATGATTACTTATATTTTGAGCTGTTTTGCGATTGCATTTTTTTACAAATTGTTAATTTAAACCAAAAAAAATCAAACTCAAACACTCAAAACTACGTTTAAATGAGTCTAGTTGCCGCGCTATCTTATCACAAAAATAAATTGATATCATTCAATGCAAAAGAACTTATATGTACAGGGCAAAGCTGATAAAATATATTTTGAGTTAAGCAATTTATGAAAATTTTTTGAAGTTGAAAGAACATAAATAAATTACAATCACGCAAAATGCTTAACTGCAAAAATATCATAATTGAGGGGGCTTAAAAGCAAAGCGGTGCAAGTGCAAAAAAGAAAATTCTGAGTAATTAAGCTTCAAAGTTTTTTGTTCCCATTAGAGTACTGCAAAGTGTACTCAAATGTATTTGTAGAATGTACTCGTATGAATTTCGTGTGTGCATGGATGTATGTTTTTATGTATATGCCCAGCGCTAAAACTTACGATGCATTCACTAAACAGGCCTTTTTACAGGCCTTCAAAGACCTGAATTTAAGATCCAAAAGTAATTCTGTTCTCCCTTCTCAGACAGGCCTTCTAGAAGGCCTCTACACTGGTTTCTTTTGGAAGGAGTATTCTATTTTTATATTTTTCGGTTTGTTTAATAAAAAATTTTCTTTAGAAACAACAGACATTCTCGTATTCTTTTTTCGCAAATAATTTGTATATAAGACTGAAATTTACGTACAAGAGGCATCATACATGCTGATATTATGTCGTTTATGTTGTAGCTACTACATCATGTTCAATTCATTCCAAATAAATACATAAAAATTTGCCTCCCTCCTCATATGTTTAAAAAATAACTTTGGATGAAAAGGAGTTCGAAATAAATAAAACATCACGATAATCAAAAATATAGAAGCCGCTATAAAAATACCGAGATTAAAATATGTACCTCCAATTCATATTTAACAGACCTTCCCAGACCAGGCCTTCTATCAGGCCTGCCTTGATCCGCAATGACATCGCGTGTAAAAAAGAAAGAAGTATGTAATGGGAGTGGAAGTACTACACACTGCTAAATAAGGCCTTATAGAAGGCCTCTTTACTCCTTCCTTTTACCGCTGGGTACTTATGCATACATGCATGTATATGTGTGTACATACATAGCCATGACCAAATATATATATATATATATATATATACATACATATATACACACATATATGTATATGTACAAAAAAACATACATGCATACACACACAAACATACATTCGAGTACTTTCCAGTATATTCGTGCAGCCCTCTAGTTCCATTTCATACATAATATTTTTGGTTTTTAATACATACTGTCTTTTGAGGTCATCGTAGAGGTCTAAATTTTTTATTCTTACGAAACTTTGCATACAGCTTTAGCTATCGTTACAATACAACATAACGTTTAAAAAAGTGGGCAGTGCCACGCCCATGAAAAGTAAATAAGAATTTTAACTACTTCTAATACTTAGCCGATTCTTATGAAACTTTGCATACACATTTAGTTATCGTTACAATACAACATTGTAGTTAGAAAAGTGGACAGTGCCACGCCCATGAAAAGTAACTATTCATTTTAACTACTTCTACTTACCCGAATTTTATGAGACTTCGCACACACACAATTAGTTCTCGTAAAAGTACATAATGATAAAATATGGGGGCGGTGCCCCCATAGCTTGTCTGTTGGTCACGTTTTTTTTCGGCAAATATTTGCCAAGTGTGACCGTAGCTTAACAGTCTTAATTTAATACTTAAAATTTACTTTTTAAGCCCCGACCAAAAAAGAGCTGCTATAAGTTTGTAGTATGCACCTGTGTGTCTGTGGATCTGTATGTCAGTCTGCAGCATCGCACAGTGGTTTAAAAACTTTTTTGCGGACATAATTCGGTAACTCTTGAACAGTTCAAGATATCATTATCAAATTTCACACAGACATAGCTCAGGTGTTTTGAAATTCAGATGCGAGGGAATGGTTTCCTACCATAAAGTGGTGGACTAACCTAATACCCGCTAATTTAAAAAAAAACGGCAATACTAGCGATAAAATTTAAAACAAAACGCTGAAATTTTTATGCCGATATCTTTTTTCGCTAAAAAGATACATGCATCTGAAGATAAAACATTCTTAATTTTTGGGGCTTTTTCATAGTGAAACTAAAAGCTGGGTTTGTACGATTAATCGATTAAACAACGACATCAAACTTTTTTCAAAATGACAAGTTTCAGACCGATTCTGGTAGAGGGCACCAAAAAAATAGACGTGCTCTCCGTTTTGACAGATTATATCTGGAAATCATTTTGGGGGTAGTTAAATTTTCCAAATCAATCGTTAGAATCTTGTACATGTTTTTGTGTTGCACAGTGTTATTTGGTATATCAAAAAGTTGTATTTTTCAAATTCATGATTAATCAAATAATTCTGAGTTTGATTGTTCAAAATCATCATTAATTGGCCACAAACATTATTGCAGGGAACAAAATATACTTGCCATGCCAGAGACGTATCTTCCCTTTAAAAGTGTTTTCTATGTTCGGCTATGCCGATTCTTTCCTTTCACCAATACCAACGCACTCAAATCTTATGACAGGTAAGGATTTTTTTCTGATTTTCCATATCCATCTATTTAAAACAAATCCTTATATATTAGCCCAAATCCGAAGTCTGTAACTTTTCTGAAGGGCTTTGGAAAATCGAATTCACGTACACACAGACGGATAGACCGACATCGTTAATTCGAGCTAATTTGAGTAACCTTGATCCAAAGAGTTTATGGAAAGTTTTAAAAAAAGCAATAACAACACATTATATAAGGGTTGCATTTTGTGCAGAAGTCGAATAGCTTGTATAATAGTATAATAAGAGCTTTATGACCTACATAAACATATTAAGAAGTAATGTTACTTGTTGTTTGTTCAAAAAGCTTTCGTGTTGTGTCAAAAAACCAAGCATAATTGCTTGGTATCCTACGTGACAAAAAGTGGACTTTCCTGTGGAAATGCCCATATAGTACATACCCTTAAGGGCCATGGCGACTTATCAAACTGTTTGATCCAACTCATGTATGTATTGGTTGAGGTGAGTTTGACGAAAAATCAAACCCATTTAGATTTTTTCGTCAAACCATACGTGTAAGTTTTTTTTTACTAACACAATGATAAAAAAGGTGAGTTTGAAGCACCATTTGATGCGAGTTTGATAAGTCGCCGGGCCCCTTTACCATTTTTGGTGAAAGGTATACAAATATAAAAACAGAATGCCAGCATACACACGGGGCAACCGTCAATACAATGTATTAAATATTGTAATATTTCAGGCGGCAAGAAGCAATAGTTGATGTAATATATCAAGCCCTTGTTGCTGCAAGAGAGTTATAACGCAAAAAATTCGATTTGTTTGTATTTAATAATGCAAAAATAATAGTCATATGGGTCTCTATATTGTGTAAAAATTGCATGCAAATATTTTGTAGAGTATAATTATCTGTTATTTTACCGTTAAGTTTTTAGTAAATTCAAAACTTTAAACTCGTTGTCTGCAAAACACGCTTTTTTGAGTTACGACTCTCTTGCAGCGAAGGGTCGATATACAGAAAACTATAACGGTTGCCTCTTGTGTACTTAGCAGAAAGACTTATTCGATTATAGAGCACTATGATACAAAAATTGAGAAAAAATTTATTCAGGGGCGCCAATTCTGTTTTGTTGGAGCCCGTAGAAAAAAAATACCTTTATTTTTTCTAGGTCACTTCGTAAAGTAATTTTATAACGGTAAATGTAACCATAACTTCTTTATTTCAAAACGAATTTCTATGAACTTTTTTATGTTTGAAAGATATGTTTTACACTTAAAATGTCATAACTTACCCATTTACTAACCGATTTTCAAAAATCCTGCCTTATTTGAAAGATAACGATCATATCTTTCATATATGAAAAAGTCTGTAGAAATCCTTTTTGAAACAAAGAATGTATGACTGTTTAAACTTCAAACTCAAAGAAACCCATTTATAATTACATATGACGTTATAAAATCACTTTAAGAAGTGACCTAGAAAAAGTAAAGGTATTTTCGTCCTCTATGGGCTCCAATGAAACAGAATTGGTGCATGAGAACATCTGAATAATTTTAGTGTATCATAGTGTAAATTATTTATTTTTATTCGCTCACATATTTAATATATGTATATACTTCCTTAACACTAATATCACTAATGGCATTAAAAAACTTGAAAATTTCGCGAACATCGTATTGGCTCCACTGTCGACGTAATAGCTATAATTAAAGGAATTATTATTTGTAACAATCCAATTATTGTAGTACGAGACATTCGTATAGACACCAGGATAACCGGGCTGTGCACATCCTTGGCCCCACGAAACAATGCCAACTAACAAACCATTGCAAACTAAAGGACCACCAGAATCACCCTGACAGGCATCAACGCCACCTTTCTGCATATAACCGGCACATAACATGCCCATAGAAAGATTGCCATAATTAATATCGCAGGTATCATAACCCACAATGGGAACAGTTGCTGCCATCAACACATTCGATATGTAATTCTTAAAAGATTTAAAAACAAATTAGTTACTTTAAATAAACAAATTGTTGGAATAGAATAAAACTCACATATCCTGTTGATCCCCAGCCGGTTACAGTACATATTGTACCCTGCGGCTCCGTTATTGTATTCACAGGTATGGCTGATACTGTTGGCCAATTCCAGGGTATATAACCATTTATTAAGAGTAATGCTATATCGTTTGTTAATGTACTCATATTAAAATTGGCATTGACAATTATTTGCAACACATCGTATTGTAGTGTGTAATAATTGGTTGATGTCAAATAGGTTGAACCCATTACTAAAGTGAACTCGCTTGCAGTGCGATATATTATTGGCGTACTGTGTTCACTAAAACATACATACATGTGTACATTTATACATACATATCTAAATACATATATTGAATTCAAAACGTAATAAGAAAAATGAACTTACTTTATTATACAATGTGCAGCTGTGACCACAACACGTTCTGAAATAACTGAACCACCACATATGTGTCCAGAACCATAGATTTCTGCTTCTAATGCTATAAGGCGCAATGAAACTTGCCACGGTGCCGACTCTATAGATATTGCCTGACCTCCCACGATCCGAGGATCAATTTTCGATTTCGAAAATAGTTTGTTCACTAAAATATCCAGTAAAAATTATCATGTATTTTGAAGCAGTAAGACAAAATTTTAATATGAATCGTATAATAATACGCTTTAAAATAAGAGCTTATTTCGGAGCGGTTAACGTATATGAAAGAAATTTATACAAAAAATCTGATTTCATATTGCTGATTTTTAATAGTCAGCTCTTTGACAATTAACACAATAAGTGTGTTCCCGTACTCAAAAATGGGCGCCCAATTTGCACGAAAAGCGTTCCCGTACTCGAAAATTGGGTATATGAGAGCGCTTTTGAGAACATAGCATTCTTCTTCTTCTTGCACGAAACAGCCCGGACTTTTTCTTCGGGCAGATTGTAGGTCCGTTTGTTTACTTTTCCAGTAAAATCCAGTAGCTAAGTAAATTTGAGGTTATTTTAAAATTTTACTCTCAATAATGGCTATTGCACAAATAAGTACGCAAATGGAAAAATTGCAAAAACTTGCAGGATTATCAAAACAGCTGATCACTATAAAGCGTAGTGATGTAAGATATGTATTGTTTTGACTACCCAGTACATATGTACATGTTTTTGGTACTTGATACAATGCATTTTTATAATTAGAAATTCGTGGCGAAATGCATGTATTAAATAGAACTTTGGAGGAAGCTTTTACACTTATTTATTTTATACACGATTTTAAAGTTTGTTTCTGGTTAAATGACGTACGAAAATACATCAATTTAAATTCGGTACCCAAAATAATATGCAGTAATAAGTACTCAAATATCTAAAAGCTTCACATCTCTAAAACAGTAATGTAAATAAAGTCTGCTTTTACACAGATCAGTTTTTCTTGAAGCAACTTTTCTTTTCTAGTGAGAAAGAGCGAGAGAGGAATAAATAAAGTATATTCCTCTCTCGCTTTTCCTCACAAGAAAATAAAAGTTGCTTCAAAAAAAACGGCTCTGTGTAAAAGCAGACAAAACACATAAAAGAAAATTTGTTGCCATTGTTGCTAAGAAAAGAAAACTTGATACTCTATGCTCTTCTGGAGCATACAAAGTGATAAGAAACTTGCTTATGATGTATGTAAAATAATTATTTTCAGTTTTGTTGCACTTTTAATTCAGCTTTTCATCTTTTAAACGTTTTTATTACAAATTGTATACTTTTTGATTGCCTACTTTTGTTTGTTTATTTTATTGAATCATATGTTTTTCTCTTCTACTGGATTTTACTGGCACAAATTTGTCCAGTAAAACTTTGCAGACTCTCAGTCAAACAACTGTCACTTTACTCTCTCAAGTGGTGCTCTCTTTACACATAAATTTGCATGTGTAAACGAACGCATTTCAGTAAAAACCAGTACAAATTTTTGCAAGTTTTGCAAGTTTTGGGGTAAACGAATACACTTTGTTGTAAAGTGCAAAACAATCAGCTGTTTGCAAAATAAACAATAACAAATGAAATATTATAATTTTAGGCAACAAAAATACTAAAGAAATAATTGCTTGTTTAACAAAATTCAAAGCAAAATACATTTGTATGTATTTATGAAAATACCTAAAACTGAAAAATGGCATTAAAAATCATTGTTTTGGCTTTTAATTTTATGTTTATTTTCGCAACACTTTCATGTAATTTTTCGGGATGGTTTTTTGCGGGATGGTTTTTTGCGTTCCAGTACTTTTGTACATTTTTGTCTCTCAATGAGAAAAATATGTGTTTGCTCTCATTTTACCGAACTTTACCCAAAAAGTACGGGAACACACTTAATTTGCACGAAGAAAAAGTTTGGGCTGTTTTGTGCAAGAAGAAGAAGAAGAATATTACTCTCTTAGAAACGCTCTCATTTACACAAATTTGAAGTACGGGAAGGCTTTCGTGCAAATTGGGATCCCAAAGTAGAGTAAAGAAACACACCTAATAATTTTTTATATAATTATTCGTGTAAAAATTATTCGAATATGTATATGTATGTATATGTGTATGAGTATACTGATAGCCCAATTCACTATGTCGGTTTTACACGTTTTCCGACTAATTTCTGACCGATTTCTTTGTTTTGTATTCGCTATATGTTCTAAGCTATATATTTAGGTCGTTGTCTTTGAAAATTAAAAATTATTGCGTCCAATAAAATAATTGTTTAAATTGCCACATTAGAATAATTATAAGTTGAACAAAAAATACAGGCCAAATAATTTTTTAAACTATTATGGTTTTTGACTTGGCAGTACCTTATTTCCAATTTCTTGTAGCCAAGACAAGAATCCCGACAATCAAACGAAAAAATAATAATGATTTACTGAATTGCATTAGTGAGTGCTTTCCGTCTATAGACGTAACGTTTTATCGAGATACTGAATTTGGCTATGAAGCACACCTCTACCGCCTTGCATATCTTTTCGACAATTACACTATGCAATAAGAAAATGCCGAGGAGTACCACTATATTTCTTTTTGATGTGTTATAGTCCCCTAACTACAAAAACAGTCGAAATTCTAAATTCTATGGATAATTTTTTTTTATTTTTTTTTTTTAATTTAGGATTTTTGAAGAGGCTGCTTCACTGATTTTATCATAACTTGTAAGGTTGTTGACCCATTTTATTACAAAAACCACTAAAAACTTAAATAAAATTACCTTTAAACCTTTCTAACCTTATTTTTTATATACCCAATGGTTTCGGAATTATTCAGGCCACAATGATGAAAAAAATATATTTTTTTATGAAAAGTCGAAATATTTTTATTTATTTTTAAATATATAAAAAATCGAAAATTGCAAAATCATAAAATTTTTATTCACTGGCCTTCAAGCCACATATACCGCAAATAAAAAAAAAAACTTTATTTCGCGAAAATCGATTGATGAATATGGATTTTATTCACAATAAATTCAAATTACCTGGTTTTTGTAAAAAATCGAGTTTTGCAGACGTAGCTCCGCCGATTTTATCATAACTTGGAAAAAGGTTATCCAATTTCCTTACAAAAACCCTAAAAAAAACTTGGAATAAAATTACTTTTAAGCCATTCTAACATTTTTTTATATACTCAATGGTTTCGGAATTATTGAGACCGCAATGATGAAAAATATATATTTTTCAGACAATAATGGAAAATTTTAATTTTTTTAAAATACAAGTATATGAAAAATCGAAAATGCCACAAACCTACCATTTTTCTAAAGAAATCATAAAGCCACATATATTACAAATAAAATAAGGTTTATTTCATGAAAATCGATTAATAAATATTGATTTTATTCATAATAAAGTGAAATCACCTGATTTTTGTAAAACTTGCGAATAGTTACACTGTACAACAAAATCTGGGATTTATTTTAGGGGGAGCTAAGTTTTCTCCCCTTGTGCATATAGATATACTTATTCGCATCGTACATCTTGTAGGCCTTACTTTTAACGTATAAGATAACACGATTAACACCTGATGAATTTTCAGAGAAATTGTAAAATTGTTTATTCAGATCAATATATAGGGGTGGGTAGACGTTGATAAATTCACCATGAATCATAATTTCTTCATCGTCGTACAGCTAAGGTCGAACATTTACATCTTTATGTGGGCAACAATAACCGCCAGCAAAAAAATTAATAGTTTTATTCAGTGTTCGAAATGCTAGCTGCGAAGTAGCAAAAGTACGGAAATTGTGCTATACCACACTATAAATGTTTAAACTTTTATTTACAATACTATCGCTAATACTGTGCTATTGGAAATAAATATAGCATATCAAAAGAAAATGTAAAAAACTAAAAGCATTCGTTGCCACACAAATTAATTGTTTATATTTTAATTTATTTGTGCTGTTGTTTGCTGTTGCTGTTGAAAAATATAATAGCAGTAGCAATAGCAATTACATTCGTAGCATAGCAACCGTTTTATAAGAGCCTTAGGATTTTTCTCAAAACAAATTTTATATACAAATATATGTAAGTACATGTGTACTCACGTATGTATTTTTATTTTTAATGTGTTTAACCATTTTCTATATTAAAAGTCAAGAGTTTTGCAAGATATGATTTGTTGTGCAAATGAAATAAGTTTGCAAAAATCAGAAAAAGTCTTACAAATCACTAAAACTATAAAAAGGAAAATCGCGAAACATCACAAAAAAATGCAACATGAGAAACAATCCTAAAGCAGGTTAAAACTCGCTAACACGGCAAGGAATGCAGAAAATTTTAAAGAAATTGTAAAATATCTTAAAATTTGCAAAATTTTGTTAAAAGTGAAATGATTGCAAAGTGGTTAAAAATTCCCAAAAATGGGTGAAATTCAAAAACTTTATAAAAATCAGGTCTATGGCGTAAATTTGCGAAAAATTGCAAAAATTTAAAGAAGCTATAATATCGATTGAAAAGCTCTAAAACTATAAGGAATGAAAAAAATTAGGACAAAATTGCGAAATTGGCGAAAATTCGCGAAAACTTGCTGAGAACGACATGATAGCAATATCTAATATTGATTAAAAATCGTTAACACTTTAAAGACGTTGAATACCCAAAAAAAACTTTATCGCGAACATTGCAAAAGTTCGCGAGAAACCCCAAAATTGAAACCAAGCTCTAAAATTTATTAAAAATGGCTAAAACTGTAAAAAGCAAATGCCTCGGAAAGAACACAAAAAGGTTACAACGCAAATTTGCAAATTTTTTTATAATTTTTAACCAATTTTGGCATTTCTTCTCATGATTGTAATGTATTGGGAGTTTCTTAAATTTTTTGCAATTATTTCCGAAATTTTTACGTTATTTAGATAAAATTTTTTTTGCAAATTCGTCCAACCATCGAAAATCGACCCAAACAATTTCGTTTTATCGTCAAAGCTAAAGGAAAAAACAATTAACAACTGCAATCAATGTGACAAAAATCATTTGCTATTGTTATGCTGTTGTAATTTTCAACAGCACATAATAACAAAAGCAATATCGTAAATAGTTTGCTTTTGCTGCTGCTGTTTGAAAAACACACTTTATTATATTTTGTTTTGCTATTAGCATGTTGTTGAAAATGGCCATAAGAAAGTATAACAGTATAGTGATTGCTATAACATTTGACATATTGCTATTGCTGCTGATATTGTATTTTCTGTGGAACCTATTAGCAATAGCAGTAGGAATTTTCACATAGCATTTTTTTTAAACCCTGGTTTTATTATAAGATTTATTTAATAAATATCATAAAATTTGTGGTTTTTCATTAAAAATATTTATTTCTTATAATTTTTATGAACTCTAATAAAGAAAATTAACAATAAAGTAAAAAACAACAAATTAAATGACGTTTCAGATCATAATATATTCACCTGAACTTGAGTTCTGATTATTATAATTGAGTCTATAGGTGATGAATTTTCATCATGCTATCAATTTGACATTCGTCATGATATAAATTCATCAGATGTGGACACTATGTAAAATAACACGGTTAACATTTTTGTAGAACATTTTAACCCTCTAGCTCTTCGGGATATGGGTCTTTTTGGCCCCTAAATAAATAAGGGGCAGAAAATGTTCCCGGTGGTGTTTTACGTAAAATTGTTGAATACATCCTACACCTTAAACCTAAGCCCTACAAGCATAGCTGCCAGAAATGACGATTTTTTACGATATGACTAAAAACGATATGACATACTGTGTTGTCGTATCGTAAGTTTCTTACGATATGACAACACTGAGAAAGCCATACACTGTAAATGGCTTCCTCAGTTTTGTCATATCGTAAAAAACTTACGATATGACAACACAGTATGTCATATCGTTTTTTGCCATATCGTAAAAAATCGTCATTTCTGGCAGCTATGCCTACAAGATATTCTATGCCAAGTCAATCTAACTATGTATGTGCAAAAGAAGGGAAATTTAACTCCCCTTAAGAATTAGTCCCAGATGTGAACTTTCAAAACGCCGATTCACGTACATATGTATTTTTTGTGACTTCTACCAGGATCAGTTGTAAAAACCTTGTTATTTAAAAAAAAAATTGATTTTATTGTACAGTGTAAATATTCGCAAATTTTGCAAAAATTAGTTGACTCAAATTATTATGAATAAAATCAATAGTTATCCATCGATTATCATGAAATAAAGCTTATTTTATTTGTAATTAGGTGTGCTCGCCCGCTTCGCGCGCTTAAATGAAATTGGTGTAGCAGCCTCTTGAAAAATCCCAAATTTTAGAAAAAAAAAATTTTTTAAAAAATGTATCCATAGAGTTTTAAATTTGTACTGTTTTTGTAGTTAGGGGAACATAACACAACAAAAAAATATAGTGGTGATCAAAGGTCATGACAAAAGTTTCATTTTGTTGCATAGTGTTATTAGTAAAATGAAAAATATTGGAATAAATATTATTCGAATAAAATTATTCGAAAAGAACTAATAATTATTTTTAATTATACACATATGATTCCATATCTTAAAATGTAGTATTAACTAACTTGCATTTCGTATATTTTGCAATTATTTTCACAAAAACCACTTACAATTCGCTGCACTATTTCTTATCAACATTAAAAATATCAAAGTTATTACGCTTTTTATACTAGTTTCCACCTTCATTATAACGCCAGTGTTTTGAGATTAAACCTTTCACGGGTAATTTCGTAGAGGTTTTACCAAACCTGCTTCAATTCAACTCATTAAATATATTTCCCGGTCTATATCTATTGCCAATAAAAAATTTAATAAAATTAAAAATTGAAATGGAATTATGTTGAACCGTAAAATTTGTCTTTTTGTATATTTAAAATTGTATGTATCATATGATAGTTTTTATATCTAATCAATTTTATGATATAAACAAAATGATGTTATCGTAAATTGAGGATCAAATAGGAATTACTGATAAATGTACTTTAAAAAAATTACGGGAGAATTTTTTGCTTGAGCTCGCCAACAACTAAAACTTACTCATGAAATATATATCGATGGCTTAATAAAAAAAAAGTCGTAGCTCGAATTTTCGATATTTTACAGGGGAAGGAAAAAACTGAATAATAATTCTTGAAAAAAAACCAACAACAAAATAGGCCTGGCACTGCCCCCATATTTTGTCATCATGTACTTTTACGAGAACTAATTGTGTGTGCGAAGTTTCATAAGAATCGGGTAAGTAGACGAAGTTAAAATGAATATTTACTCTTCATGGGCGTGGCACTGCCCACTTTTCTAACCACAATGTTGTATTGTAACGATAACTAAATGTGTATGCAAAGTTTTATAAGAATTGGGTGAATAGCAGTATTCAAAATGCTTATTTACTTTTCATGGGCGTGGCACTGCCCACTTTTGTAAACATAGGCCCCTATTATGATTCACAACTAAATTGATAGTTGAGTCGTAGTTGTCAAATTCATATCATGGAACACAACGTCATAAAAGCAGTTGTCTCAGTTTTTTATCAGTTGTGTTTTGGTTTTTATTTCGACTATTGTGTTACTTTTAATTACTTTTAAAATGGTACTTTTAGGCGCCAATCTATCCCATTTGTCAACTCATATTGTTGCCATATCCATAAAACATAAAATCTCAAGAAAAAATAGTAAGGCCAAAACTAAAAATATTTAATTATATTTTGTGATGGCTACTATGGTTTCAAAAAACAGAGAGTATAGATTAGAACCTTTTTTCGAACATTTTTTCGAAGACAACTAAAATTAGTTGTCAATCATAATACAAAAAAATGGTTGAGTTGGGTCGTAGCATTGACAACTCAACCTAGTTGAGTTGTGAATCATAATAGGGGCCTTATTTTTCTGCTTAATAACAACTGAAAGACGTTTGCTAGTACAACGATTTGCGGTACAAGCTTCTCTGCCTTTAGCCTGCCATAATGTTGTATTGTAACGATAACGAAAGGTGTATGCACAGTTTCATAAGAATCGGTTTATTAGAAGTTGTTGAAAAAGAATATTTACTTTGCATGGGCGTGGCACAGCCCACTTTTTTCATCCTGATGGAGTATTTAAACAGAAACTTAATGTGTGTGTAAAGTTTCATAAGAATCGGTTGAGTAGAAATAGCTGAAAACGAATGTGTATTTACTTTGTATGGGCGTAACCCCGCCCACTTTTCAACGGGACCAATCTGGAAGTAATTCCTTTTGAATAGAGAAAAATCCGAAATCGATTCATAAATAGCGGAGTTTTGAGGGAGCATACATAAAATTAAAAAAATACATAACGAATCGATAACCTTTCTCCTTTTTTTTTGAAGTCGGCTAAAAACTATAGCCATTAACTTCGGGCTCTAAATCACTATGAAGCTAATATTTATCGAAATCTAAGAGTTCATGCTGGCGCCATTCATTATCTAACTTTCGCGAATCTATATTAAACGATGGAAATCTTTTCTTTAAACGAAAGAATTTCGTCATATGAAACGTAAAATGTAAGTGACAAAAATTCAATAATCGGCTACGTTATCATCAAAGGGAAAACATCGTAGCCACTTGTACTATTTCATAAACTTTTTCCCTCTCCTGTAAGATTTAAAGAATTGTAGTTACATGGTTTCACGTTTTCTATGACGATTTCAAATTACACCTGAAAAAAATTACACACGACAGTCAAAATTACACCCAAATTGATTTCTTAAAAAAGATTAATTAAAATGCAAACTTCTTATTTATTTTATGTACGTACTTTAAGGTGACATCATTGATAAACAGCTGACATTACACTCTCCGAGTTGTCGTCTGATTTCAATATGTAAAAGTGAATTATCGTGTCTTGTCTACAATTTTCAATTTTTCGTCTGAGCTCAGTTGAAAATCTCATATAAAACATGAGTTTTAAATCTCATATTCTTATAGTTAGCTATTAAAATCAGAGGAAAACTCAGACAGTGTAAAGACGGCTTTACAAATACATTTTACCTTAATTTCATATTTATTGAATTAGGAATTTATTAAACAATTTTATTTTTTTTTAGAGCACTTAAATTTATAACAACATTTAATTAGAATGTAAAACTATGTATTTCTTAACTACATAACTGGCAAATATCTTTTGGAAATTAAATCATCAATTAAAATTTAATAAAAAATTTAATAAATTTTAAAGGGGAAAATTAAAACCAGTGTTCGAAAATTTACCGAAAAAAACTAGATAATTTTTCAAAAGTTATGTCATATTAAAAATTTCGTCGAATGTGTTTTTATTTTTACAATACTGCCAGTTCTGTAAATCGATTCGAGTTGAAAACGCTCGATTTAGAGAAATTAAATCCACTAATAGCAAACTTTTTTCAGATTTTTTGCAGTTTCATATATTTTAGAGCTTAAAATGTCATATCTGAGATTAATTTACTTTATACGATTTAAAATACACACCAATGGGGGCATTATTTATTTTGGAAAATGAGAAATTTACTCGGATTCGGTTAACAGAACAGGGTCGAATATCTCGAAAACCATTTTAAATGCAAAGATGATTCTTATGTGATTTTAAAGACAATACTTGGGGCTACAAAAAATATTAAACACTAATTTTTTGGGAAAATTTAATATCTCCAAAATTTTCAGCTTTTAAAATTTTACCAAATCAAAAACCTATATATTTTTCGGTTGATCTTTTTAAATGGTTTTATTTAACTTAAGGCCAGATTTTGTAAATACAAACGCTTTTTGCGTTTCGAAGTTTGTATGGAAAAAAATAATTTGAAACGTATTTGCGTTTCTTTTCATACAAATTTGAAACGTTTACAAACGAAATTTTTTACAAAATCTGACTATTACCCTGTTTGTGGAGTTTGTCGCGTTTGTGTCGTCGGGTCAAATCTAGTAATTGAAAATTTACCCCCTTCCTGTTGACCGATTGATCTGAAATTTGGTAAGCGCCTGTAGCTTTGGTGACAATTTAATATTGTGATTAGAAAAGTAGACAGCGCCACGCCCATAAAAAGTGGTACTTAGTTTTAGCCCCTTCCTGTTAACCAATTAATCTGAGATTTGGTGGACACCTTTACTTACAATGACTCTACACTTTTGTATTTAAAAAAGTGGGCGGTGCCACGCCCGTAAAAAGTAGTACTTCGTTTTAGCTCTTGCCTATTAACTGATTGATCTGCGATTTGCTGGACACCTTTACTTACAATGACTATACACTTTTATAATTAAAAAAGTGGACAGTGCCACGCCCATAAAAAGTAATACATACTTAGTTTTAGCCCTTTCCTGTTAACCGATTAATCTGATATTTGCTGGACACCTTTACTTTTTGATATCAAATGAAAGGGTTTGTAGAATACAGTACGCAATGAAAAACTTCCAATTCCAAAATGGCGGCCAGTACAAAATGGGGGGGTTATATTATTCATGCATAGATATTCCCCCTAAGGCAAATTTTCGAACACTGATTAGAACATTAAAATTTTGTTAGTTCTTTCTAAGAAAATTTGCCTGCCAGTAATATTTATAGCTTACAACTCAAAAGCATGCACTTTTAGTGATTTACTATTATCATTTTTTTTTTTGTTTGTAATACAAGGTAATACCTATTGCAAGTGTTTGGTGAATAAAATTCAATATTGCAAAAGTTATGTTTACAAGCGATTTGAATTGCAAAATATTACCTAAATAAATGTGTTTCAAAAAAAAAACATTATTAACTAATTATTACATTAAAACTTGAATAAAATACACCAATAGCTAGAAAACTTAAAATGTAGCATGTGCAATTGAACACAAGAAAATGTTTGCTCTTCAAAACCCGCAAGAAATTTTTATACATAACTTTCTTAATTTAAAAATCAAAACTATAAATAGAAGAATAGAAGTTACAAAAATTGAATTGGGAACTATTTTTTTTTTTTTTTTGCTATTTTAAAAGAATTAGCATCAGGTAAATTTTAAATTAAGCTTTACACATGCGTTTTTTTAAATCTGCTAAGCGCATCGCTTCCAACGTTTCCAGTTCCTTTTTGATGGTATCCAACTGTGATGATATCTCATTGATAATAACTGGTGTGGATGATTGACTCAAGTTTTTCTCAGAAGGTGAACTTATCGATGTACACCCAACAGCAGGAGATATATGACTCATGCACTCATAATCATTATTTAAAGATAGCATAGAAGAACTCTTACTTCTTGATAATTTAATTCTTTTTGATTCTCGTAAATCGCTTTCTCGTTTGTTTTTTTGTACCTTATTTTTTTCATCTTCACTATCAGTTGAAAAATCAAAACAATCTGAGTTTTCAAGTGATTTTCTTCGCGAATTATTTGAAAGAGATAATGATTTAAAACATGTTTGCTTTTTTGCTATAGCATTATTATTTTTGGAGTTTGATTTAGTTTCTTCAGAGAGGTCATTTTTGTTGGAGTCTTTCGGAAGATTAACCACACTTCTGGTTGACTTTCTCGGACTTGACGTTCTTATATTATCCTCCTTATATGAATCTATGCTATCCTCACTAGACATGAAATATTGTACTGTAGGTGTCTGCCTAGAACTTTTACGAGGAGACAATATAATTTCAGTTTTAGATTCCTCTTTATTATTTTTTATTCCCGTTTCTTCAATGGTTTGACTGTTGTCGCTACTTATAGTTTGACTCTGACTACTTAAGTATTCTAATCCCCGTTTACGTAATTTTAAGTGTTGCTCCAAGTGTTCCATTTTACGTTCATTTACATTGCGCTTTCTGTAAATATATAATGAAATAAATAAATTTTGACTCGATTCGAAATTTGTATCATCATTGAACTAGAAAAAAGCTGACAACTTCCAAACGACTAGACTAATTTTCTTTAAGCAGATATCACTCTGCGGTACAAACTAGGACCAAAGTTGGACCCCCATGTCACATTTCAAATGTAACAGGTCGGTCCGGTCCGGTCCAGTAGTTTCAGTTGCGAGCGTGGTTTAAAAAATTTATTAAATTAAATCATACCTTTGTCTAGGACTCATTCTCGTAGTTGGGCTTTGATCATTTTTAAAATTGTCTTCAGTTTTATTTATAATGAAGAGATTTTTTACAACTTCAATTTCTTTTTTCGATTCGTGTTCTTTTACATATTTTGCTAATTCTCTGAAATTGATGGCTGCTTTGTTGCAGTCTTCAAATTTCTTGCTAAAATTCTCAAAATCAAATGGTTTAGTAACCAAAGTTTCTGTAATGAAATAATTAAAGGATGTACAAGGATATTTACATATTCGTATGTACAATACTTGGTACGCTCCACAACTAATTACTTACTTCTATTCAAAACTGCTCCTTCTATTCGAAACTGTTTTAATTCGAGATCTTTTTTACGTATGCTATCAGTTAAAATCTCAACTTGCTCATGACAACCCAATAAGGCCAGCAGCAAAGGCTGGACGAAGGTTTGCTGAAACTAAATTTTATTCGTTAATACAACATTAAAGTTTAATAGTAAAAAATTATACCTCTATTAAGTTCTGTTTCCTCAGAGTCCATTCATAATTTAGAAGGCAATTTTTCACACGATATTTAACCTTTAGTAAACAGCTTTCCTGGTCTGAGGTCTCTTCTAAGACGGCAGATTGTAAGGCGTCACCCAATAGCGCCTCTTTAATATTATCATCATTAAAATCAAAGCGTTTATTTAGAAGCTTTACAAAGTATATTGTAATACAAGTATTAATTTCACAAATGAAACAAGAGCTCTAAGGTAATACGAGCTTACCTTAACGTTTTTTTTAACATCCTGCAGAGTTAAAGTTTGACTCCAACTTGTTTTCAGATCGTATATGATGAAAGTTACATCCTGTGTGTTATTTAAATTACAGTATATGAAATATGTTTGCTGAGATATTTTCAACAGTTTCCACATAATTGTTATAATTTCTTGAACAAGTTTTTTTAATATACAATAAATAAAAATAAATGTTGAAATTATACTACACAATAGGGATGGGCAAGTGAAAATAATATATCGATATATATCGATATGGATATATTTTTAAATATAGATATATTTTTAAATATCGATCGACATCGATATATATTGAATAAAAATATCGATATATCGAAATATCTATAATTTTTCAACAATGATAATTCATACGTAGTCCCTGAGTTTTTTTTTAAATAAAACGAAAAAAGCACCTTTCTTATAAAAAAGAAGGAAAGAGTTAATTTCCAAGATCCTTACCGTTCCACCAATATTTCATGGAACATACATCAACAAAATTACACTCAAAGAATGATTTTCGAATAGACAAATATTATAAATAAAACAAAAGTTTTTATTAGTAATATTATATTTGATGAAGACTGCTAAAAAACCAAAGGTAAAATAGATATCGAATTCGATACTGTCGATATATTTGGAAAAAATATCGGTATATCGAAATTAAAAATATCGACGATATATATCGATAAATTTTTAAGAAAGTATCGATATATCGATATTTGTTGCCCATCCCTACTACACAACTGTAAGGGTCTTTTCACATTACGCCATTCTAGCTTGCCTTTTTTGACAATTTCTTTAAGAACCACTACGAAAAGTAACGCACATTTAAGTTACAGACTTTTTCTCTATTACTACGTTTATACGCAGGGCTTATTTGCAAATAAAAACGTAGTGCTGCCAAGTATATATTTTTATTGTAACTTACTAACTCACGAAAACAATTGCTGATTAACGCGCTATTTGCAAATAAGAAGTTTGGGCTACTACCTTTACATATGTTTGTTAATAAAAAATAATAAATAGATAAATATATTCACAAATAGATGAATAATCAGTTATTTAATAAGTTACAACAAAAAAGGATTTGGCAGCATTTTACGTTTATATTTGCAAATGAGCTCTGCGTATAAACTAGGTATATGCCCTTTTTGACGTTTATACACATGCTTAATGCTGAGAGTACGAAAATGACAAAGAGAAATATTAAAAAAAAGAGAAATATTGGTGGCTATTTTAAAAACCGTGTCGAAGAAGTGAAAACCTGCATAAAACAAAAGTTTCGCCAATTGTTTTTGTTTTCATTACATTACGCATTGCTCTCTCCTTTAAAAATGGTAAATTTTGTATGATAACAATTTTTTAGATTTATGCTATTTTGTTTTTGTTTTACATGTAACTTTCACTAAGTCGACGCGTATTCCAGAATAGATACCATTAAAATTTCAATTCATGCCTTTTTTCTTACCCCGTTATGCTTTTCTCGCCTGGCTTTAAAGGCAAAATTTTTAGTTTGATTGAGAGAGGTTGTGAGAAGCATGGAGAAAAAGTCTGTAATGTAGCAACACTGGTATTAAAACTAGAGATGTGCAAATGTCGTGAATTTTCCGTGTCAGACGTGATTCACTCGTGATCTTGATTAAAATAAAAAATGCTCATGAATGAGTGCTTGAGCGTGAATTAAAAATTAAGTACCGTGCGTGATTTTAAGAACTTAATTTTCACGCACTAACGAAATTATGTATATAGTAAATTTCGTAGCTTGCTGAAAAAAATTAATGATAATGATTAATCTGAATTTTTATCAATCCAAAAATTGAATTAATGGATTAGTCACACGTGATGGAAATCAATTTCGAAAACGAAACAATTTTAAAAATGGGGTTTTTAATAATATTGCTTTATTAGAAAAAAAAAACTTTATCACAAATAGCATAAACTATTTCTTTACTTAAGAAAGAGAACTTCATCACGAAAATTATAAATTATTATCGATTTGCATCACATACATACCTGATTATCTTTAATTTTTTTTCCAGATATTTAAATAACTATTCACACAGTTTAAAATAAATATTAAATTATAATTTTTTCATAATATGCGGATCAGATTCTTTCTTAAAGATATTCGTATAGCGCTGAATAATCGATTATACGTATACATACATACATATGTATTTATCTATGTATTTAAGTCGTTTTCATAATCAAAACAGTTTGCTTTTTATTAACTTTTTTTATGTGTATCTCCTACAAATTAAAAAATGCTGATAGACCCTTTTGCATTTTATGTGAAGATATGTTAATTAATCTATTGCTTATGAAATAAATTCTGTAGATTCATACATATCTTTCAGAAAATATGTATTAAATTTGCCATGAGCGTGCGTGATCGTGAAAGCTTAAGCTTTTGTCGTGGGTGAGTGTGCGTGATAAAATAAATTTTTATCGTGAGCGTGCGTGATCGTGAGAGTCTTAAAATTGCTGTGCGTGAGCGTGCGTGAAAAATATATATTTGTGATCGTGCGTGATAGTGAGCGAAAACTCACTCACGCGCTCATCTCTAATTAAAGCTGTAACAACAATTAGCTTATGTATATACGAAAGAGCAAGTGGCACCAAGTTTCTTCATTTTTCTATTTGCTATAAATAGTTGCTACTTGTTGTCGAAATCTTTTGTAATATTTTTGGTTTTATCTGGAAAGGTTGAGCCTTTCCTTCTGACCGCGTGTGTATATTATCTTTACATTATTCTTATATATTTATTAATAAGTTTTCGTCATTTTTAGAGCTACACATTTAAATTGAAACATTACACCCACTACAGAAATTACCAAGAAACGGAAGATGTCTAAACCTGCCTACAAAGTTGGTAAGTTAGTGTTCCACAAGAGTCGCTATTTGTCATGTGTTGCATTATGAAATTGTACTAACACATTTTTTAAATTAACAAATTTATTCAACATATCTAAGTGAGCACGTTTCTTATTGTTTTTATTTTACTATTTTTTTTTACTTTTTACGTCGTAACCAGCTGACATTAAATTAGCGGAATGGGGTCGTAAGGCTATTATTATTGCCGAAAATGAAATGCCCGGTCTTATGGCCTGTCGCAAGAAGTACGGCCCTTCCAAGATTTTGAAAGGTGCCCGCATTGCCGGTTGTTTACACATGACTGTTCAAACTGCCGTACTCATTGAAACTTTGGTTGAATTAGGCGCTGAAGTAAGTATATTTAATATTTTGCGGGTAAAGATAGTTTTTGTTTTTTAATACATGCCACAAAGTATAAATTATCACTCATATGCACAATAGAGTTAATGCTTAAAGGGTGGGGTTAAACGTAAAAAGGAAACAATAATCTTCAAAAGTAAATTCAGCTTTAAAATATCTTTCCCACGAATAGGTCATCTATTTGGAACCTTTGTTATCAGTTATCTTTTTGTTGTTGCAAATTTGATTTGTTTATTGTCGTCAGAGCCAAAAATTAAATCTATGTGTATGTGAGCAAAACACTAATAGTAATCTCTAAGTTCAAAAGATCAAAAAATACTTTTTTATTTATGTAACTTCCTGTTTTTATTTGTAAGGTTCAATGGTCCAGCTGTAACATTTTCAGTACGCAAGATCATGCTGCTGCTGCAATTGCAGCAACCGGTGTCCCCGTTTACGCGTGGAAAGGTGAAACTGAGGAGGAATATCAATGGTGCATTGAACAAACATTAGTTTTCCCTGATGGACAACCTTTGAATATGATTTTAGATGATGGTGGCGATTTAACAAACCTTATTCATGAAAAATATCCCCAATATTTGAAAGGTATAAAAGGATTATCCGAAGAAACTACTACTGGTGTGCATAATTTATATAAAATGTTCAGAGAGGGGCGTTTGGGCGTACCAGCCATTAATGTTAACGATTCAGTGACTAAGGTAAGTTTTATTCGTACGTTGGACTTTTAAATGCATATTCACTCTTATTTTTAGAGCAAATTTGACAATTTGTATGGTTGTCGGGAATCATTAATCGATGGTATTAAACGTGCCACCGATGTTATGATTGCAGGAAAAGTTTGTGTTGTTGCTGGTTATGGTGATGTTGGCAAAGGTTGCGCTCAGGCTTTGAAGGGCTTTGGTGGTCGTGTCATTATCACTGAAATTGATCCTATAAACGCTTTACAAGCTGCCATGGAAGGCTATGAAGTTACCACTATGGATGAGGCCAGCAAAGAAGCCACTATTTTCGTTACCACTACTGGTTGTGTTGACATTATCACCGGAGAACATTTCATAAACATGAATGATGATTCAATTGTCTGTAACATTGGACATTTTGATTGTGAAATTGATGTCACTTGGTTAGCTGCCAATGCCGTGGAGAAAGTAAATGTAAAGCCACAAGTAGATCGTTATACCCTGCCCAATGGTCGTCATATTATTGTTCTGGCCGAAGGACGTTTGGTAAACTTGGGATGTGCTCATGGTCACCCAAGTTTTGTTATGTCTAACTCATTCACCAATCAAGTTTTAGCCCAGATTGAATTGTGGACTAAATCTGAGAAATATGCTGTTGGCGTTCATGTATTGCCAAAAATTTTAGATGAAGAAGTTGCAAGCCTACATTTGGAAAAATTGGGTGTAAAATTGACAAAACTGACGCCAAAACAGTCTGAATATTTGGGTGTACCAGCTAACGGCCCATTTAAACCCGAGCACTACAGATATTAAGCTTTTAATTTACACTACTTGGAGCTTTTACTTTTAAGAATACAAACTACAATTTCTAATAAAATTATAAAATTCTTTTTGACAAAAGAAATGTTAAATGCATTTTTTACTTTGCAACAATTGGAGCATCTATTTCCTCCAATTGAATTGAAAATTAGCAATTGTGTAGTAGGAAATAAATATTATGCGAAAGTATTTTCTTTCATATTAAAAAGTAAGTTTCATATCGCTCTTATCTCAAAATAGTCTAAGTTGGGAAAATGCGTCTAAATTCTCAGAATTTTGTGGCTATAACTTCGGTTTATATTTTTTACAAATAAAGAAGGTCCCGGTCCACACGTGCCCTTTTTATTGCAGCAATTTTTAAATTTGTGGGAGTGTTAAAATAGAAATATACACCTCATATATTTCTCTCGCTCTTTCTTACTAAAAAAAGACAAGGAGCTCTTTTCTTTAGTAACTTGAAAATTTTGGTTTTTGAGATATGCTTACGTTCCAATAAAGGAGCGATATGTTTAAGCGCAATTTTAACAATTTTCCCATCTGGAACCTTTTTAAAAAGTAAATCCCCTTATTCCGTAACTATTTGTCGACGTCACGTCAAGACAATACCAAAAATTGGTACATTTCTACCAGTCATCCACAACAATTTACTATTATTGACGGCCACTTACTATTCTCTAAGGCATATAAAATGGGAAGACTGTTAATAGTAGAAAATTTTTGTCGACAGGGAGTAGGCAAGTGTCAATCTTATGTTATTGTGTTGACATGACATTGACAAATAGTTACGGAATAAGGGGGAATATAAACTGTTCTGTAAATGAAGTCGATTTAAACCATATTGACTGCAATAAACAAATGCTACTAATAGCAAATTTTCTGTTTTTATAATTTTCTATTTTTTAGAGCTTAAGAAATATCTGAAATTTTATTAACATAAAAACATCAATTGGATCATTATTATATGTATGTCTGCAAATAAGTAGCTCGATTTATATAATATACCGAAAATTTCACCTTGTTCGGTGGGGCTATTCACATATTACGTTACGGTATTTTTGGAGTTTCCTCGTAATTTATAAATTTCTTGCAGTGTATCACGGTGGCTGCTGTTTAATGTCACTGTCAAAGCGAATTAATATCAAGTGGCCTTATCATCAAAACAACACACATACAAAGTAGGTGTAGGACTATTTTTATTTGTGCTTTGACAGTTCGGGTTAAAGTTTTTCTCTTTTCTTATATAGAGATTGACTGATTGGGTGTAATCAGCTGATGATCAACTGTGATGATAGGGCTACCTAGTACTGAACTCGCCTTGGTCACTGTAAAGTATATCGTTTTCAGTGAATTACAAATTACAGTGTCGGACAATATTGATATGTCGTACAAAAATTTGTATATGGGGCATATTACGACATTCGATATCAATCGAAAAGCTTGGGTAAATTTGTGCACGGAACAGACTGATTGTTACGATTTTGAAAAAATTAATTAAACAAAAAATTATTATTTCAAAATAACTTTTCTGTACTTTCATTAAAAAAGTCGAATAATAAGTATTGGAACTATGTTGGGAAGTATCTGACCCATTGAAAATGCAAATGTTGAGTACCGTAAATCCGGAACTAAAGGAGATGCCAGACAATTTTTGTATATTTTTATAGAGCAGCGACTACAATATAACATAAGATAATGTATGTACATGTGTATAGTGCAAAATCAGTAGTTTATTCAAATGAAAGGATTTCCTCCTCTATAATATATCAAACACCAGCTATGCTAACTAAAGCGTTTTTGCATAGACGGCCTTTGGCCGGGCGCAAAGATTTTCTCCTCTATGGTATAACAAACACCGGACACGCTAACTAAAGTTTTTTTGCACAGCCGGCCTTTGGACGGGTACAAGAATTTTCTCCTCTATGTGTTAATTGCGAAAATGTAAGTGGCTTTTCACACTATGCCTTTTTTGACAATTTTCTTTTAAAGCCCCTATGGAACGTCACGCACATTTGCATTACAGACTTTTTCGCCATGCCTCTTTTGACGTTATACACATGCTTAATGCTGAGAGTACGAAAATTTCAATTCTTGCCCTTTTTGTTTCCCCGCTAGCTTCTCACCATCTCTTTCTAAAACTAAAAAAGTCTGCCTTTGAAGCCAAGCGAAAGAGGTACAATGTATATTGCGTGTTAGCTTCTCAACAACTCTCTCTCACAAACTAAAAAGCCTGCCTTTCTACCATAACTAAATAAGAGCGGCAAGCGTCGCGTTAGCAGCAGGGTACGTGTTTACAGAACAATCAGAGTAAATTGTTTTTGTAGAATGTATTGTAAATACGTACACTGTTGCTAGCGCTACGCATGCCGCTCCTATTTAGATACAGCAGATTAAAGCCACGCAGAAAAGGCACAATGTAAACTTCATATAAGCTGATTATAAAAAATAAAGTGTATTTTGATAGATACTGTAAAACACATGCACGTGTTTATATCGTTTGACAGCACTCAACATCGTGGCCTTTTTCGACATTCAGCAACAATATTGAAGAAATTAGTTTCTAGTTTTTTTTTTAATAAAAGTGAATTAAGTTTTATAAGCATGGGCTTTGGTGGACGTGGAGGCGGCGGAGGAGGACGTGGAGGCGGCGGAGGAGGACGTGGATTTGGCGGAGGCCGTGGAGGTGGTGGTCGAGGAGGTGGTGGTTTCAATAGAAACGGCGGAGGTGGTGGAGGAGGCGGTGGCTTTCGAGGAGGTCGTGGAGGAGGAAACTTTCAACAAGGTCCTCCGGATAGTGTAATACCACTCGGTCATTACTCCTATAAATGTGAAGACGATTTGGTGTGCAAGGTAGAAATCGACGATGTACCGTATTTTAATGCACCCATTTTTTTGGAAAATAAGGAACAAATTGGCAAGATTGATGAAATTTTTGGAACCGTCAAAGACTACTCTGTTTCAGTAAAATTATCCGACAACATCAATGCCAGCAGTTTTAAACAAAACCAAAAATTATTCATTGATCCATCAAAACTACTACCCATTGCAAGATTTTTACCCAAACCACCCCAACCAAAAGGAGCGAAAAAGAAAGGGCCTGCTGGTGGTGTCGGAAATCAAAGAGGTGGTGGCGGTAGAGGAGGCTTTGGCCGCGGTGGTGGTGGCGGTGGACGTGGAGGTGGTGGCGGATTCGGCCGTGGTGGAGGTGGTGGCGGATTCGGCCGCGGTGGAGGTGGCGGCCGTGGTGGTGGTGGTTTCGGTCGTGGAGGTGGTGGCGGCGGCGGTGGCAGAGGTGGTGGTGGAGGACGAGGTGGCGGTCGCCCTCGCTGGTGAAGATTATAAATAAACATACCTATAAGAATTTACAGAAAACCTTTGGGGTTAACCAACTCCATATTTAGATTTAAGCAGATTTGTCTAAGCTTTTAATAAAAAAATTTTCTGATTTTATTTGTACAATTTATAGTGCATCATAACATTAATTTGAATAGTATGTGAACGTTTTTTTTTTACAATATTTTAAGGATTTATATAAGGAATGTACTACATCGTGTTAAAACGGGTTTCCCGCACTTTTTTGTTTCCCGGGAGAGCGGGAAATAAAAAAGAAATTCTCCCGGATGTTCCCAGGAACGTAATAAATATATAGCAAACATTTAATTTCCGGAATTCATTCATTTTATATGAGTATAATTGAATCATTATTTTAAACTGAGCTTTGTTTCAAAAGTATGTATTTCACAAACAAAACAGTTTCTAAGAAATGAGATAAAACAGTAAAAAACAAAAAGATTCAAAGTAAATTATGTAAAAAAGAACAAAAATATTGTTCTTTAAGCAAACTTCGTATGTATTTATTTTTAGACCAAGCAAAATTAGAGCATACAATACAAATCATTAGTAAAATTACTGATGAACTGAAATCAAAGTATGTAGTTTTATATTTGATCATTCATCAATGATTTTAACACGTGGTTGTCAGAGGATGGAAGTGATACAAAGAGCGATTAAAATGTTGTCTAGGATAAATGTTGATGACAAAGAGTATTCTTAGAATATGAAATTCAGTCCTTTACTTCTTAGTATGCAATGAAAATTATCTGCCCTTAGAACATTTGTACTTCTATATTCTTTGTTGCAAATGGATTTTTAAAACAGTCAATAGCTGAGTTCAGTGATTGATGCAAATCGTCTTGCGAAAGCAAAATATCTATCTTTTTTATGAAATTTGGTGCATTTTGTTGTTGGATTTCATAAAAAAGCTACGATATTTTGCATTCGGGAAACGAAAATAAGACAATTTCCTGGGAAAAACCCTATTTAAAACGTAAGAAAGATTTTTAAACCGACAAAAATTGGTTTCATAGTATGAAATTCATACGTTACAAATAAGTAAATAAACCTTTTAAAAGAGTTAGTTCATGGGATTAATCGTTAGTTCTATTCGAAAACAAAATTTTTGATTTTCTATATTTTTACGTTCCAACTCGAAAATGTTTTTTTTTAAATCGTAGCAGATTAAAGAAGTACACTTTTAAGGCGAACTCATTACAACAGGTTTTCCGGTGAACGTAATATAAAAAAATCGTGCGAAAAAACCAAAGTAAAAAATAATGGAACAAAGTTTGACATTAGGCTTACCCCAGTAGCATTTTTTAAAATTTTTAATCAAATTCGGTCTTTCGACTAATCGGCGCGATTAAAAACCAGAATATGTGCTCATTTTTTGATCATAAATAATACTTTTGTACCGCGACTCTTCTGGAAGAGTCATTTATGACTCGTTCTTTGTTCAGTTGCGAGTCTTCTTCGGGCCATATTTAAGCCCTTTTGTAATCATTTTGAAGTAATTTTCGAATCATATTTAAGTAAAAGTTTATCCAATGTGGATTGAGAGGATGATGGATGTATTACAAATGCGCTTACGTCATGTTGTATATTTATTATTTGGTATTTTTAATGACTGATTTTAATTTTTACCTTCTGTTTGTTATTTTAAATCTACTGGGAATCGAACCAAGCTCCTTTCCGTTTGCTGTCCCACGCACCAACCACACTCAGCTAAAGCACTGTATACAACAACGATAGCACAAAGTTAACATAAACTTACTCCTAACCAGTCAGTATTTTATGAGATTATTGATAATTTTCGAGTCTTTTATGACTATTCTATTAGCCGAGCCGCGACTCTTCTGAAAGAGTATTTTATGACTCGCGTTTCTAATCAACTACGACTCGTTGTCGAGACTTAAATGAGTCATATTTTGAGCAACTGCATGATCAATTTGTGATTGAGCACATTATGTAAATATTGTTGTTACTTTTTAAACAAGTCGTTTTCTGATCATTTGTAGGAGTCATTTGCGGGGTAATGATTACATTTTGTAATTAATTACATGTTCAAATACACATTACGTGTAATTTGTAATTAGCACACTGCAATTACAATTACTTGTAATGTGTAATTGTCTGAAGAGTAATTACAATTACATGCAATTGTAATTGAGGCATGAACAATTACATGTAGTGGGGAGTTTATATACTAGCAATTACAAATTATTTTAATTGTAATTGAAGATTATCAACTACAATTACATGTATTTCGGCAAAAATAATAGTAATTTCCCATAAAGACGTAATAATTACTTTAACAATAAAAATTGCTATAAATGTATTTTATTACAAATAGAATCTATTATTTATTAAATTCAATAATCATTCCAGAAAATCTGACATATTTAATGCTCAACTTATCTCTAAAACTAACTGAAAATAGCTAGAGCTCTAAAAGAGGATAAAAGCTAGAAAAATTACTTACATCGCGAAAATGAGAAAGTGTGAACAATTTTAAATAGCCCCTTAAATTCATCACACATCGCTCAAAACACATTTGTCGCGGAAATCGCGAAAATTTTTAAATTGCAAACAAGCCCTAATTTAAATTGTTTAGTCTATGTCAACTTTTGCTTCTGCAACTTTCTTAAATTTTCTTTTGAAGCTGCATTCGTGTCCATATAATGAAATTCTTGTTGCACAGCTTTTGTTTTTTTTACATAGCTTTTGTTGTTGCTTAATATTACGAAGAAGAAAACAAAAGAGAGTTGCATGTACATGAAGCAGTGTACTCCTTCCCTATCTTCTCACCTCTCTCTCTCGCATATACTCAAAAGTTGCGCAGCAAAAGTTGACTCGTATGGACATAGACTTAACAATAGCTAAAATTATACGGAATGCAAAAAACTCGGCAAAAGTCGGGAAAATGACGACAATTCGCAAGAACTTGCTAACATCGCAAAAAATAATAAAGTTTTATGTGAATCGGTAAAACTGTAAAAAATCCAAGAAATGGTGAAAAATCGCTATTATCGCGAAAATTCGAGAAAAATTAAAACATTTATTAAATATAGCTAAAAATGTATGCAATACAAAAAACTAGGAAAAAATCGCGAAAATTACGATGTCCCAAAAACTTGTTAACATTAAAAACATGGAAAAGTCTGAGAGTGATTAGAAATTGATAAAACTGTAATAAAGCCAAGAACCCGCTAAAAAATCACTTTTATCGCGAAAATTCGCAAAATATTGCAAAATGGCAAACAAGCCGTAAAATTGCTTAAAAATAGCGAAAATGGAGCAAATTCGCGGTAAAAGTAATTTTATTGTCAGTTTTTGGGTTTTAAGAGTTTTATAAATTTTTTAATCAATATCAGACATTGATATCATTTTAATCTTACTAAGTTTTTGCGAATTTTCTTCATTTTCTCGATTTTTTCCTAGATTTTTGCATTCCTTACAATTTTAGCTATTTTCGTGAAAAAAGTGAATTTTTAGGTTAAAGATTTATGGATTTGATACTTTATACTGAAAATTTTGTAAAAAGCGCTACCCAGGGGGGGGGTATAAAACCTTCGAAAATAGCGTTACGTAATATGTGAATAGGCCCCAAGGCAATTACAAATTACTTGTATGCAATTGTAGTGAAAATGTAATCATTACTCCCCAAGCCTGCTTGTACGCAATCATAAATTGAAAGTTGAAACTAATTTGGTGCCGAACACGATACATAAAATGCTTAAGAACCGACAAAATAGAACAAAGTTACAAGACATTAAGTGAAAAAACAGAACTGGTTTTTGGTCAGAAATATTCTTTTGACTATAAACTGAATTTTATAAAATATCACATGATTTTTTCGCTCACTGACTTACAACTTTCTTACTTTTGTGGGGTCTTAACAGTATTGCCAGTAGATGTTTTTTTTTAAATAAAATACCTGCGAAGCACTGATGTCTCAAATGTTTCGTTTTAACCAACACAAAATGTATATGTATCTGTCCGATTTTTCCTACGTTCTTATTTCAATGACTAAATTATCTATGTACATGGAGGGAATTTTCCCTCCGTTTTGGCATCACTGGGTCCTAACTACTTCATGTTAAAGACAAAATTATCTTTAGCAATTTATATAATTTTTGTTTCATAAAAATTATTAATTTTTAAAAACATCTAAAAATGCACTTTTTAATTTTTAAGGCATGTAACTCAATGAATTTCCTAAGAACATATCGTTATCTGAAATGCAAAATTACACAACTACACTGCTTAATTTTATAGGAGAGAAAAAATACTAAATAAAATACTTTATTGATTTTTATGATAAATATTTTTTTAGTTAAGTTATTTCGCATTTCAGCTAACGATATGGAACTGTGTAGTTGCATACATTTACAAAAAATCATATATTATCATCAGTGTATTCACAACATCCCGCTTTCCATAAGATATTTTATAAAATCTCGCTTTTTCGTCATATTTTCTTCAGAATGCCGCTTTTCAACCATTCTTATCCCGCTTTTGACCAAAACCTTCTGGTCACGTTAGGTTGAACAGGCTGCCGGTTTCTATCAACCGGCCCACTGGGGTCCTTTGGTCCCATTGTTCTTGTCACGTTACGTATAGACCTCTTCTTTGAGTACGTGTAAAAATCAGGGCTCAAATCGTCACATCCGTGATCGTATCGGCAATCGTACTAAAATGAATTACGTGACACGTCAATCGTATAAACTGTATGGGATTACAGTACGTTCACGTATGCCATAATCCAAAAAATGGCGTTTTTACGTGACGAGTTGTACGTTCACGGATGTGACGATTTGAGCCCAGGTGTTTTCTTTTCTTACTAAAGCGTAGTATGCAGCTCTGCCTGAAATTCAGGCTGCCATAAGAAGTATGTATAAAAAAAATAAACTGAAATTCAGGTTAGTAAATTTCTTAAAAGAAATTTCCGTTTACTAGTACGCAGTTCCAAAAGAAAAATACATGGAATTTTGGCATTTATTGTCTATTACAGGCATGTTATAACAATAAGTGGAGAATTTTTCCGTCAACTGAAACAAAAATTAATATTCAGCGAATTGTTTGGTCAAGGAATTTTTGACATTTCTAATTTTTCGTACATTGTAATTAATTTTTAGTGTTTTTGTGTGCTGTAAATTAAAAAATATATAAATTTGTGTGTATGCAAACAAAATTCTGTATAGAATTCAACATGGTTACTTTTCCGTGTAGAAATAAATGCAAAGCTTCAAACCTGAATTTCAGTAAGAACTGCATACTACGCTTAATCATGATACAATAATGTACCTTGTTACTAATATCATTTAATAGGTTACTTCTAGTATAATAGTATATTGATACATACATACATACATACATACATACATACATATATTGTTGAATATCATACCAAAGACAATAGATTATAAAGATGTTGCACTGCGAACATTTTACATACACAGAAATTTTAAACTACTAATGACGAGGGGGGAGAGTTTAAAGGGTAAATAAAAATTACTGTCTTTGAATTGAGCAAAACCAACAAGAGAAAAGAGAGTAGTATTTTTTATACACAGCCACACACATTCATTCGTGTATATGCTTACAATGAACACTTGTGTGTGCGTTTATGTATTGCTTTTGATACTTTATTCAATTTCCCACATTTTCAAAAATAAAAATGAATTTAGCTTCGCTAGCAACTTTTTTTAATGCACGCAGCATACAGCTTGTATGGAAGGTCATTATAAATAGGGAACGAACATGATTCTTTTCGTTATTGTAGGGTAAATATACTTACTTTATTGTTGTAAATCTATAGTCTTTGATCATACACTTTATTGGATTATATCACTTATACATACCTATATACATATAATTTTGTAGACTAGTCAACTTGGTCCTACGGACTTGCGACATATTTTTTTTTTTGAATAAATGAAAAAATGAAATGACAAATTTATGTATTCGTACGGAACTCTTTGTGTGCGACTCAAAGTAGCACTTTATTGAATTTTTATTTAGATCTTTTCAAAATTCGATTAGAAAGTTTTATAATAAGTTTGGGCATTTCATCTATTTTCGGTATTAACAGCTTAATTACTATAACTGCGCTTTTATAAAAGCAATATGTATTAAAAAAATTTTGTCATATTGAGATTGCAAAAGCTTATCTTTGAGTAGTTAATAAATATAACTAGACGGGTGCATATTCAGTTTTTAATAGGGTATTCCGTTAAATATATATGTATCTTTAGGAAGACCTACTCTTAGGGGGAAAATTAAATTTTCAGTTATCACGTTGTATTGCAAAGACTTTCAAATCGGTGAGATTTTTTTTTTAATTTATTGCTTCCAAGTTGAAATTCCCTATCATAACTTTTGCTTCTCTTCTTTACAAACGCGCTTATACGATCCATTTATTATATTACGAATTTCGATATAAAAATATTCTTAGCAAAAATTATATTTTTCTTTTACAGTTTACAAGAAATATATACATAATATGTATTATGTATGTATATGTATTATGTACATATATTATGTACATACATATGTATCTAAATCCGATGTTTTTTATCATGATGTCATACTCGTTATAGAAAAGTAACACTATTTTTATGATGTTTTTAATAGATGGAGGTTGGCAATTATTTATCAGAGCTAAGCACTATGCTAAAAAAGCAAACTAATACAAATAAATAAGTGAAATGTATGGCGTTGCGTAAATAGGGCGAAGCTCCCACCATTTTATACGGCAGATAAGCTTATTTTACGCAACAGCATCGAAATGTGGAAATACTGTTTTTAGGGTACGCTACGCTGTCCATCTGTCTGTCTGTCACAGGCTGTTTTCTCGGGAACCGTAAGAGCTACGGACGTGAAATTTTCACAGAATATGTAAATCTTTGGCCGCTACAACAACATATATATGACAGTTCAAAATTAAAGGATATTCTAAAGCGATCAACGAAACATGTTGAAATAGTAACGTAATATACAGACACATATATAGACACTTTAAATTTTCAAAGTGTTAATTGGTGTAGTCTGTAGAATAGACTACAGCATATAACACTGATATTTAAAACAATAAAAATTGAATCGTGTTCCAAGGCATATTCATTACAGGTACCACCATAACTAAAACAAATACAACATCAAAAAACACATGTATTTTGTTGGTAGAAATACCCCAGAAATATGTCAAATCCATTATCTGTGAGTCGCACACATTCATAAGCTCTCACAAATTTACTAACACATGCCCGTTGTTGATAGAAAAATCCCAGACATGTGTCAAAATCTATTGTCTGTGTGACGCACACATTCCCAAATTTACTAAAACAGCTGTTCTTGTAGTGGTACCTGTTCAATATACCTTGTCGTGTTCTATAAGTTAATGTAATTTTGACTATGTAAATTAGACAAATTGCTGTAACTTGGAAAACGTAAGAGGCAAACTCTTGAAAAATTCCAAAATTAAAAAAAATGTCAAATCGAAAAATCGCCAAAATGAAAAAAAAAACGCTAAAACGCAAAAAATCACTAAACTAAAAAGATGGCAAAAAAAAACTGAAAAAACCCAAAAACCGAAAAAAGTCGTCAAAACGAAAAAAAGCACTACAACATAAAAAAATCGCTGAAACTAAAAATATCATCATAAAACGAAAAAAAAAAAACACCAAAAATGGAAAAAACCAGCAAAAGGAAAAAAAGCGTCAAAAACAAGAAAAAAGGGCGAAAACTAAAAAAATCGCCAAAACGAAAAAAGTGCAAAAAAATCGCTGAAACTAAAAAAATCACAAAAAACCGAAAAAATCCCCAAAACCGAAAAAAGCGCCAAAATAGAAAAAATCGCCACAACTAAAAAAAACGTTAAAAACGGAACTCTTCGTTTGCGAGCCAAAGTCGCACTTTACTTAATTTATTTAATTATTAAATTGTATTTGGTTCTGTTCTTTTGGAATTTTAAATTGAAAGCTATGCAATTAGGTCCGTAACCAAAAACACACGATTTTTAACCTCCTTGCAATAACAGTAACATAGTGTCCACACCTGATGAATTTATATCATGATGAATGTCAAATTGATATCATGATGAAAATTCATCTCATATAGACTCAATTTATTAATGTTATATCAGCGTTATGATATAATCATCAGAGCTCAAGCTCAGATGAATATATTATGAATATATTATGATATTCATTTGTTGTTTTTACTTTAATGTTAATTTTCTTTATTAGAATTAGTGAAAATTATAAGAAATAAATATTATTTGTTATTCCGACTTATACACATTTTCAGTTCAAATAATAATTACGTACAAATAATAGAAATAAATATTTTTTAATGAAAAACCATAAATTTTATGATATTTATTAAATAAATCTTATTATAAAAATATTAAATTTTTTTGCTGGCGGTTATTGTTGCCCGTATAAAGGTGTAAATGTTCGATCTTAGCTGTACGATGATGAAGAAAATATGATTCATCATGATATAAATTCATCAACGTCTACCCCTATGTATTGATGTGAATGAAAATTTTACAATTTCTCTGCCGGCGTTATATTAGGTGTTGTAATGAAAATTCTGCAGGTGTTAGTGTCCACACCTGCAGAATTTTCATTATAACACCTAATATAACGCCGGCAGAGAAATTGAAGATATTCTGATATAGTCATCAATGTGACTATATCAGGAAAAGAAAGTTTTGTGTAGATTAATAATTCAGAAAGTATTTTAAAGTTTGGAGGGACCATTCGTGAAATATTAAGTGAATAATACAGAAAGTGGTGTAAATTATGCAAAAGCTAAATATCACTATATCTTTAAAACTAGAGCTGCTAGAGTAAAACTAATGACATCATCGTAATCAGAATATAAAATGCTCCATTTTGTTGTGCTGTGTAATTACTCGTATTACTGGCAAATTGAGTGTTTGATTAATTATAATCAGGGATCGTAATTGTTATGAATTTTTTAAGTCAAATAATAATAGTAGTTATTTTTTGACCAAAATATGTTTTCGGTCAAAAATAATATGGTTATTTCGAACGTATTTGCTTGTGAATCCAAATTGATTATTAGGCTAATCTTCGTAACTTTAATTCAGATAGAATTGGGCATGATTAATATTCCAAGGAATAAGGAAAAAATTAACATCAACTTAATTTTTCAACGTACACAGCAAAACAGAGTTGCGTCACTTTCGGAAGCTGCTACACTTCTATCGTCAGTGATCACGTGTATTTTGCTTATCACCACTTGTCAGGTGGCTCTGTTGAATTTGATTTCAATTCTTATATATACAAAGTGGCACTAGTTTGTTCTGCTGTGTACGTTAAAAAATTAAGTTGATATTAAAATTTTCCTTGATCCTTGGAATAATAGTTATTTTTTTACTGTTATTTTTTCGTTTGAAAAACAGTTCGAATGCTCACACTGTGTGGCCGGAACTTGGCCTGGCGCACTACCGTGCGAATTACTCCACTTGATTTTTGTTAATTTTAACTTGAATTCAATTTCAATATGCGTACCGTTATAGACGATATTTACTTTTGAGTATCGGTATCGTATCGGCAAAAGCGTATCGTTGCATCCACAGTTAAAATAAACAAAGAATGGTGGTGTAGCGACCTCTAAATCCGTTCAAAATTTAACTATTATTTTTTACCAAAAAAATATCGGTCAAAAATTAACTTTTGTTTTTGACCAAAAAAAAATATCGGTCAAAAATTTACTTTTGTTTTTGACCAAAAAATATCAGTCAAAATTTAACTTTTATTTTTCACCGAAAAAATATCGGTAAAAATTTCATTTTTATTTTTGACCAAAAATATATCGGTACCATTTTAACTCTTATTTTTTACTGAAAAATTTTCAGTCAAAAAATAACAATTATATTTTGACTTTTTTAAGAAAAGTAGATATGTAGGTATATAAAAGTATTTTTAGATATTTATTCCTTAGCTCACGACCATCAGACTGTTATACTCAAATATCGTATAGGCAAATTCTACCAGTCTGACTTTTTGAACTTAAAATTTCATAATAACTGTTATTTTCGGACCCTGATTATAATGATTTTGTTTATAAAGAAAATTACATAGCGTCTTCACGAGCCATTGATTTGTCTTGACAAAAGTCAAAGTCGATATGTAAAAATAGCACTAACATTTTTCTGATGTTTTTATGTATGAAGTTTGACAAATGTTAGATCAAAATTATGTCTCGTGAAGACGGGGTGTTAAGAAAATTTTCAGGATGACAAACAAAAATGGGCATAAAAACTGAAACCCCTGTCTCACATCATAAAAAACACTGCTCTAAAGTAAAGACCGTACTCACGTAGTAGATACGAATTTATGGGTATATTAACGTACATACATACATACATATACTTAATATTTTGAGAGTGTGTCGTATCAAAACCAACTCTCCAGCAGAGCTGCTAGATTTGGGGATTTCAATCCCCATCACAATGTTGGGAAGTTTTCGTTGTTAATACTTATGAAAAATTTTTATTGGAGATTAGGGTTTTTGTAAGATATTTTATAAAATTTGTAACCATTCTTTGGAAAAAATATGATCTCAATCGGAAGGAAGTATAAAAATCTATGAAAAATAAACAAGTTCGAGCTATAAATATGCTTTCTATATTTTCTTCATAAAAAGGGATTTTTCTGTAAATGGAGTATGTATATCAAAAAAAGTAACTGGCAGCTTTTCTTTCAAGTGCAATAATGTATAAAAAAACAGGTTTAGATCACTTATTGAATCTTTAGATCAAAATAAAAACGTTACACGCAACGGTTGTTAAAAATATTTGAGAGAATGTGATAAGAAATTACAATATTAATATTGTTTTGCAAAAGTTATTACATTAGTCAAAATACCTATGTAGATAGTAAAATTTTTTTCCACTAAATAATTCAAGTACATAATATCTACATAAGTTATTAAAAATGTTTATTCTCAAAACTATTGAAATATTAATTATTTGTGCAACAGCATGCCAAGGAATATCAACAGCCACTCTTGGTACAAGATTAAAAAAAGAAGTAAAAACCCAGTGGAATGTGGAATTCAAACCACAAAATATTACTGCTCATATGAATACGGTGGAAAAGATAGAAGTAGGAATAACAGGTAAGTTGGTACATAGTAATAATATGTTCAAAGCAAATGCTCAAATGCACATTGCTCATACACAGATACTATTAATTTACAAATGTTCTTTCTATTACCTACAAATGAATATATCGACCCCTTAGCGCGAAATGGACGTAAGCGACATTTTGTAAAAAAAAACCAATATTTTTTATTGAAATCCAAATTTTACGAGCCTACTTATAGTTTAAAAAATGGAACAAATTTACAAATAAAAAATCTGATAGAAAATTTAATTCTAAGAAAAAAAGTAAAGTACAAAAATCCTCGGAAACGCATATTTTCGGAGTTACGAACCTACAAAGTTTTACAGATCTTAAGGATTTACTTGAAAAATTTTTAATTCCGTGTAGCAATATGGGTATCATATGAAAGCTTATTAGAATTATACGATGACATAAATATTTAAAAAAATTAGCCCATTCAGGACCGATATTTTTCCTTTTTTGTATTTTTTCAAATTAAGTGTCTCCTTTGTTTTATTTTTAATTTTATTTATAGTTACAATATACATATGTTTAACGAAAAAAGTTAAATAATTTGTTTTTATTGTTACTAAAGAGTTTATGCATAGACGGCCTCCGGCCGGACTTAAAAGTTTTCTCCTCTATGTATGTCGAATAGTGGCTTCGCTGAGTAAAGATTTCTTGCATAGCCGGCCTTCGGACGGACTTAATGATTTTCTCCTCCATGTATGTCTTATAGTGGCTTCGCTGAGTTAAGAGGTAGTGCGTAGCTGGCCTTCGGCCAGGGTTAAGGATTTTCTCCTCTATGTATGTCGAATAGTAGCTTCGCTGAATAAAGACTTTTTGCCTAACTTAAGGGTTTTCTCCTCTATGTATGTCGGATAGTGGCTTCGCTGAGTAAAGAATTTTCGTATAGCAGGCCTTCGGCCGGACTTCATGGGTTTCTCCTCTATGTATGTCGAATAGTGGCTTCGCTGAGTAAAGATTTCTAGCATAGCCGGCCTTCGGCCGGACTTAATGATTTTCTCCTCTTGTATGTCTTATAGTGGCTTCGCTGAGTAAAGAGTTATTGCGTAGCCGGCCTTCGGCCGGGCTTAAGGGTTTTTTCCTCTATGTATGTCGAATAGTGGCTTCGCTACGTAAAGATTTTTTGCCCTGTTCTTTTTTTGTTTGGTAAACTTTCATACGAGTAGTACACTTAATTTGAAAAAATAAAAAAATTAAAAATACCGGTCCTAAATGGGTTAATTTTTTTTAAAATATGTTTTTCATCGAATAATTTTGAAAAGCTTTCATATGATACCTATATTGATACACTGAATTAAAAGTTTTGCTAGTAAATCCTTAAGATCTGTAAAACTTTGTAGGTCCGTAACTCCGAAAATATGCGTTTCCGAGGATTTTTGTACTTTACATTTTTTTTCTTAGAATTAAATTTTCTATCAGATAGGAAACTTTTATTTTATTTGGAGGAGTGTAACTAAAGTAAATTTAAGCCAAAAAATCATGTTTAAATACATAAAAAATCCTTCTCCTGAAAAATGTTTTTTTTGGCCCTTACGATCATTTCACGAAAAGGGGTCGATATGTATGTAAAAATGTGTATAATATAATTAGTAGTTAACTAACTACCATATCAAAATAATAAGTACCCAGCAAAAATTTTTTTTTGTCGATTTCGGTCCGAAAGTCTGTACAAGGACGTCAAATTCATATGAGTAGTTGACAAAAAGCGGACCTCTTTGTCTCGAGGAAATTCTAAAAGCTTTGCCGAAATGTCTAAGAGAATTCTGTGCGAATTCTGAAGAATTTTCTATGGAAATTCTAAAGGAATTTTCGACATGTCTGGACAATGTCGGAAAAATGTCTGACAAACAAATACGATTTTCCGATTTATCTGATTCTTTCTCTACGTTCTGTCATATTAATATTGGTTAAAAGTCGGAGCTAAAATTAGAAATTTATCAGGAATGTCGTATAAAATTCACAAGAATGCCATGTATTTTTCTTCTGCTTATAGCAGCTCATTTTTTCATTTAATATAAGGCTTAAAAACTCAAACATTTATACAAAAACTCTTAAGAGGTAAATGAGAATTATGACGAAAATTTAAATCACGCAATGTAATGAAGTGACTGCTAAAAGTCGTAAGAGGCAGATCAGAAAATGTGCAGACTATTCTGTTAAGGCTGCGTTTTTTAGATGTGGATTAAGATTAAACTTAGTTTAACGTAGTCTGAAAATCAGATTTTTACGGCGAACTGTATTTTTTTTCAATATTTCATTCAAGACCAACATTTAAAGCAAAACTAAGCTGTTCCGTAAAAATTTTGTGGTCAAACTTCGTAATGGCGGCACAAATCTGTTTTCAGATTAACTAAACCTAGTTTAACTAAGATCTCAAAAACCCAGCCTAAATGTCTTAAATGAAATTAAATTGCCTTCAGATAATGTGCAGATTAGTCTGATATTAATCGGACAATATTTCAGAAAATGTGCAGAAACGTCGTACTATAAAACTGCCGGCTAACCTGTCAAATGTCTGAAGAAATTTTAGACACTTTATTGATTGTCTGGTAAAGTTGCAGACAGCGTTGCCAATTTAGCATTTTCGAGGCTAGATTTAGCCTCTTATTATGTCTTTTAGCATTGAAATTTGCGTTTAGCTTCGTGGCTTTTTTCTAGCCTTTTTTGTATTTAGCCTCAAAAGGCAAAATTTTTTCTCCACATTACAAAATTTTTTTATTTTAATGCCAACTTTTGCAGTAAACGAATAAAAATGTATCTCTAGTTTTCTTGTTCTTAAGGCATTTTAATGTATACTTTTGCAATAAATGAGTAGTTTTTGTTAAACTGGAAACTTTATCAACTGTTAAACTTGTTAAACTGGAAACTTTATAAAATGGTACCAAAATTATTTGTATATTACTTTTAGTCCTAAAGAAAATATTATGCACTGCATAAAATAAGCTGTATTTAAATATACATATTTACCTTTGTTTTTTTTCATAATCTACTTGAAGTGCCTTCTTATTTAGTAACGCTAAGCAACAAAATGAAACTTTTTTCATGACCTTTGATCACCACTACATTTTTTTGATGTGTTGTGATCCCCTAAAGCGGCCCACCCACTTGCAATATAATTGTGGAATTTTTCGTATTTTACAATAATATCACCAATTTGTATGCAATATTCGCAGGTGGCACAGTATATTGGCAAATATCAATAGACTTTTGATTTGTATTGTACAATGAAGAAAATTGTGTAATGTGTGGCAACATTGTTCAGTGCTATGTTTACTTTTTCACTGTCATGAAAATTGGGCAATATTTCTTTAGAAATATTGTACCCTTTATTGCATAGTATAGGTCAAAACGACAATAATATGTACAATAATATATGCAATAATATTGTATAATGGATGGGCCGCTTAACTATAAAAATTTTGTTTGATACGTTTTTTTAAACTTTTTCTCAAATTTTGCACTTTTTATGAGACTGCTCTGCTCCACCGATTTCAATATAACTAGGGAACGTGTAGTCCAATTTTATTACAAAAACCATAAGCAACTTAAAATAAAATTACCTTTAAGTTGCTTAAACGATATTTTTTATATATTCGATGGTTTCGGAAATATTTAGACCGCAGTGCTGAAAAATATATTTTTTAATCAAAATTAAATTTTTTTGTTAAAAATTTCTGAAAAATCGAAAATGGCAAAACTTATTCATTAAGCCATAAGTATATACAACATTTAAATAACCTTTATTTCATGAAAATCGATGGATAAATTTTGCTTTTATTCATAATAAAGTGGTCACCTGATTTTTGCAAATATTTCGAATTTGTATACTGTACAACAAAATAAGTTTTTTTTAAACAACAAGGTTCTAACAACAACCAAATAATAAAAGTAGTAATTATTTGCCACATTAGATTTTTTTATAAATTTTTAACAAATAAAAATTTTCCAATTCTGCATAAAGAAGATATATTTTTCATCATTGTGGTCTGAATAATTCCGAAGCCGGGTAGTATATAAAAAATATTAAAGCGGGTTAAAAGTAATTTTCTTTCAAGTTTTTAGTGGCTTTGTAATAATACTGGACAGCTCCTTCCCAAGTTATGATGAAATCGGTAGAGTAGCATCTTCAAAAATTGCAAGTTTTAGAAAAAAAATCACTCCTAGAATTTAAAATGCCGACTGTTTTTATAGTTAGGGGACCATAACACATCAAAAAAATATAGTGGTACTCCTTTCCATTTTTCTTGTTGCATAGTGTAACAATTACCATAGCTGTGTTCGTTTACTCGAAATTCTTACTACTTTTACTACAATTGGAAAAATTTGTTTACTTTTTGTATTGAAAACTTCCAGCTGTAGTAAAAGTAGTAAATTGTAGTAAGTAAACGAACAGACATCATGTTTATGTATTTTTACTTATTAAATAATAAAGAAAATATAGTTTTCAATAAAAAAATATTTAAGTGTTGTTTCCACATTGCTTGTCTAAAATTTATATGAAAAGCACTCAGTTTTTTGAGTGATTTCCATACAAATTTTTTACTCAAGTCGCTTGTTTGCATTGTGGAAACAGCACATTAGCCTTTTTAACTTTTATTTTTGTGCGATTTATGTGCTGTTTCCGCAATACCAACAAGCATTGCTTGTCTAAAATTTATATGAAAAGCACTGTTTTTTGAGTGATTTCCATATAAATTTTTTACTCAAGTCGCTTGTTGCATTATGGAAACAGCACATTAGGCTCTTCTAGCCTTTTAAAAATACCTATTTAGCCACTTTTCCCTCCAGCTCCTGGCAACACTGGATGCAAACGACAGACATGTTGACAAAAAATGTTTCCTGGGTATGTATGTATGTATTTATCATTCTCCGTCCGGACAACTTTCATTTTTTTATTATCGTATGTTAATGTTAAATTACCATTTCGAAACTTATTAAATTTTATTATTTAAAATTAATTCCCCTGATAAATAAATTCAATGAAGTACGACTTCCACACGCACACAAAGGGTTCTGTACGGATAATAAGTATCTACCCAGCAAACAATTTTTGCCGATTTCCGTCCGAAGTCGGTCAGAAAGTCTGCACAAGATGCCGAATTCGTATCCGATGTTGGTCAGAAAACGTACCGAAAATCATAGGAGTGGTTGATAAGAAAACGGATCTCTTTATCTGAGGAAATTGAATTAGTTTTTTGCTGTAACTATGACAACGCAAAGAACTATTTCCAGGGAAACTTACCCAGAATTCACCTAACAGACGATCCTTCAATAGACATGTCGTTACTTTTAAATTGCATTACGGAATCTATTGAAATTTCTACTGTTAAAAAGAAGCAAAATTGCGCCATGGATGAATAAAAACTTAGAAAAGTTAATAAATTTTAAAAACAAATTACTAACCGTGAGGAAAAAAACCCAAATAATTTAGACTTACAAAGCAGGATAAAGTCAATAAGAAAAGTTATTAAAAAAGCATCTAGGGCTTCGATAAACAATTTTTATGCAGACAACCTAAACAAGGTTCAGCATAATCCAAAGAAATGTTGGAAGTTTATAAATGAATCTCTGGGAAGATCATCTAAAATAAAAATAAATATTAAGAATGATAATGATGAGATTGTTACTGACGAACACCAAAAAGCAGAAATTTTAAACAAATATTTTATTACATCCGTGAATGATTTGAAATCTCAAATACAGACCCTTCCAACTGATTCATTAAGAACTTTAGTTCAACATATAAACAGATTTCAGTTTTCTCTTACTACAGTCGATGAAATGCATAGAGAACTCTCGAATTTAATACCTGGTAAGAGTGTCGGTCACGATAATGTGCCAGCGAAAATTCTTCTTATGTGCATAAATGAGCTAGCTCCACTTTTGGTTAAAATTTTTAGTAACATGATCATTAAAGGCGTTTACCCAGATGTCTTAAAAACTCACAAAGTTGTACCAATACCGAAGGAACATAATGCTTCTGATATTCATTTGTTCAGACCGATAGCAGTGCTGCCTGTTATAAATAACGTTTTTGAGAGAATCATATACAATCAAATTTCGCATTATATGCATATTGAAAATCTATTTAATAGCTACCAGTACGGACTTAGAAAAGGGTGTGGTACAGAAGAAGCAGTGGTTAATGTAGTAAACTTTATATGTAAAAGCCTTGATGAAGGTTATAAGGGAGTTGCTGGTATTTTCTACGATTTAACAAAAGCATTTGATCTCATAGACCACGAAATACTGATACAGAAATTTAGGTATTTATGGTATTTGTGCCCACGAGTTGCGTCTACTCAAAAGCTACTTAACAAACCGAAAGCAGTATGTAGAAATTAATTCACAAAAAAGTACAGTGGATTCGATTGCAAACGGAGTACCGCAAGGCAGTGTTATGGGGCCATTATTTTTTAACATCCACTTAAATGATTTTAAAAGCTTAAATTTGCATGGGAAGCTTTTCATGTACGCCGATGACATCTGCTTGTTTTATCCATATTTACATGAAACCGTTGCTAAAGCATATATAGAGTACGACTCAGCTATTATGTCTGAATACTTTAGAATAAACAAACTTCTTTTAAGCCCAACAAAACCGAAATTGGTACGATTTAAGCCTCATGCTTCACAAAACGTAAGCTTTATTGTATTTGTCGATGGAATCGCCATAGCTGAGCAGACGTCAATAAAATACTTAGGTCTTATTATTAGCAGTAATCTCAACTGGAATCAACACATTCTACATGTCAAAACAAAAATCTCACAATCCATTGGGCTTTTATACAAATTTAAAAACAAATTTCAGCAACCCACCAAACTTCTTATCAACAACGCATTAATTCACCCACACTTAAATTATCTTAATATATTATTCGGTTACAAGAAATCTAGTGAGTTAAAGTCTTTACAACGACTACAAAATAAAGCATTAAAAGCCGTAGCGGATCTCCCATTAATGTACCCTACAATAACTTTATATCGTAACATCTTCCCTACAATATTGCCAATCTACGGAATATACAAACTGCAGCTGTTAATTCATGTATTTAAATGCTTACATAACATTGGGCATCACACATCGCATTTTTTAAGAAATCTGAATATTTTCAACACTAGGAATAGCAGTAATCTAGCAGTAGCCAGATGCAGATTGGAGCTGACTAAACAAAGAATAGAATATGTGGGTAGTCGTGAATTCAACAACTTGCCACCTGATTTGAAAAACATTAATAGAATCTCTGCATTTAAAATATCTATAAAACGTCTCTTATTTGAACAATTAGAAGAACTCCTAACTTAATATTTGATCTCTAATAGCACAACATAATTTTCCTCCTTCTTTTTTATATACATTTTTTTTTATTATATAACATACTATGTATTATAAACTGTCATATATTTATTATATAATTATTTATAATATTGCCAACTTGCCTCTCCTAATGCCTTTTAGGCGCGGATGCCTCATTAATATAAGCTTTAATTAACATTGTGTAATAAATAAATTGAATTTAAAAAAAAAACTATACCGAAAGGTCTAACAGAATTCTGTACGAATTTCGACGAATTTCCTAGGGAAATTCTAAAGGAATTTTCGAAATGTCATAAATGTCGGAAAAATGTCTGACAAAACATCAGAAAATTTTCCGATTTATCTGATACGTTTTACGTCCTGGCGTTTAAAATTCTCCATGCTTTGTGTGCTGCTTATGGCAGCTCATCAGAAAACATTTACCCACATTTTATAAGTTTAAAGACTCAAATATTTGTGCGTATAAACTCAAAAAGAGATAAATGAGAATTGTAACGAAAACTAAAATCAGACAATGTGCAGAAGTGACTGATAAAAGTTGTAAGACGTAGATCAGAAAATGTGGAGACTACTCTGTTAAATGCCTTAAAGGAAATTAAATTGCCTTCGGATAATATTTCTGATATTCTGATATTAATCGGATAATATTTCAGACAATAAGTATTTCTTATTTTCTTCGACCTTAGTTTGTTAAATTATATTTGGGTTTTTTTTTTTTTTTTTTGGAAAAAACCCAAATATAATTTCAGACAATGTGCAAAACGTCGTACCAGAAAACTGCCTACTGTTCCGCCAAATGTCTGAGGGAATTTTAGACAACTCGGCTGATTGTCTGGTAAGGCCTCAGATTTTTTCTGATGCTAGACATGTCGGCTAAAATTGTTTCCTGGGTAGTACTAAATATTTCATGTACATGTTACATATACTGCATATTTATTTTCGTTTTTGTGTTTTTTTGCGACTATTTTCATTTTGGCGATTTTTTTCGTTTTTGGAAATTTTTTTCTTTTCGGCAATTTTTTCGTTTTGGCAGCTTTTTTCGTTTTCGGAAATTTTTTTCTTTTCGGCAATTTTTTCGTTTTGGCAGCTTTTTTCGCTTTGGCAGCTTTTTTCGCTTTGGCGATTGTTTAAGTTTTGCGTTTTTTGTTCGTTTTAACGATTTTTTCGTTTGAGAGAATTAAAATTTTTGGTGATAGTTTTTTTTTCCATTTTGACGATTTTTTCGTTTTTATTTTGGCGATATTTTCTTTTTTTACGATTTTTTGTAGCAATATTCGCTGAATTCGAGTACGAATATTAAATTTGAAATTTAACGCCACTATTCTATGGCTCGTTTTTTTTTTATTCCTCCGCCGGAATCCGTTGTCAGAACCTTGTTGCACAAAAACATAAATGTGAAAATAAGGGCACTTCCAGCATTTAATTTTGCCATTGTATATCAATTCGTTTGTATTTTTGTGTGTGTTCCCTCAAAACTCCGCCATTTATAAAACGATTTCTGATTTTTTCTTTATTTAAACGATGGTAGCGTTGTTAAGTGGGCTGAGCCACACCCATACAAAATAAATATATAATTCTTTTTCAACAAATTCTACTTAACCGCTTTTTATGAAACTTTGCACACACATGAAGTACCTGTTACAATAATGCATTATGATTGAAAAAGTGTGCAGTGCCACGCCCATGCAAAGTAAATATTATTTTTCAACAACTTCTACTAAACCGATTCTTATGAAACTTTGCATGCACATTTAGTTATCGTAACTATGCAACATTATGGTTAGAAAAGTGGGCAATACCACGCACACACGTAGAAAATATAATTTTTCAACTATGTACTTCTATTCAACCGATTATTATGAAACTTTGCATGCACATTTAGTTATCGTAACTATGCAACATTATGGTAAAAATATACTTTTTCAACTACATATGTACTTCTATTCAACCGATTCTTATGAAACTTTGCACTAAGTAGGCACTGCCATCCCCATGCAAAGTAAATACCCTTTTTCAACTACTTTTATTAAACCGATTCGAACACACATTTCGCGACCTCAGTCTTGTTTTCGCCCACCTACCATTTAAAAAAAAGATTGAGTTAAGTATGGGATATATATATTTTGAATACCCTCTTTCAGAATCCAAAAACTGTTTCGCGAAATTGTTCCTGGTTTCTGAGATATCAAGCATTCATTGTGCTCGATATCATAACTTTTGATAAATTTTTTGTAAAAAAAATATTAAATTTTTTAAATAAAAAAATAAAAATCAGAAATCAAGTAAAATACTAAGTTTCATCAATATTAACTTTCTATTTCATGTAAATATCTTTTCTAATAACATTTATATGCTTATTTTCAATAAAAGGTATAAAATTTCATCTCAATGACAAGTTACTCAATACACAGCAGTTAGTTAATTTCTAATCGGATTGATGAAAGTTCACAAAAATGTACATTTTTCTTCCAAACATATGACGGAAGCAGTGGAGAGAATACAAAAAAATTCTATCGGATATATTTTGAGAAATCTTTATGTAAATCTTCTTTGTTGTTTTTCTCCATTCCGACTTTTTGGCATATGGGCTAAACCAATACTGAGGTCGCAATTTAGCTCTCGTGAAATTACAACACTGTGATCAGAAAAGTGGGCAGTACCACGCCTAAACCCAATATCTATATATCTCGTTTACCAATTGTTTTTGATTGGAATGTACATATGTATATACAAAGTACATAATTCAAGATATTTTCTATATCGATGGACTATATTCTCTCTATATTCGATTTTGAGGAAAATAACGCAAAGTATTGCGTAAAATAAACCGCATCTGTGGTATAAATTTAAAAGTAAAAATATTTATTTTTTTGCAATTTTATCGTCATTTTTTATTTCACTATCTTACGCAGTTAACTTTCTACGAAGGCAAAGTCCTCTACCTCATAAAATATTATTTAAATAAACTGAATTTAAATTGAAATCATCTGATTTTGTTTTGATAATCTCGTATGATTAAAACTTGCTCAAGATGTAAGGTATGTCTAGACATCGGAAAACATCGCGAAAATTACGAAAATTCGTAAAAACTTGGTTATATATGAAATATTAACACGTTGCGATTGAATAAATGCACCAAAAATGTAAGAAAACTATAAACTTAAAAAAATTGCACCTATCGCGAAAATAGCGAAAATTCGCGAAAAATTCCAAAACTTTAAACAAGCCATAATTTTGATTACAAATCTCTAAAACTGCAAGGAATAGCAAAAGTTCGAAAACAAATTGCGAAAATTCTCAAAAAATTGCTAACAGCAGCGTGTTAACAAAGTCTAATATGGTTTAAAAATCGTGTAAACTGTAAAGAGCCTAACAACTTGCAAAAAGTCGCTCCTATCCCGAACATTGCGAAAATTCGCGAGAAGTTGCAACATCGGAAACAAGCCCTAACATTGACTAAAGATCGCCAAGGCCGCATGCGCTCACGAAAAATTGCTAAATATATTGAAGAAATCAATCACTAATATTGAGAAAAAAAATTGCTAACATCACAAACGTTTTTGTTCTTTAATTCAGATGTCGCAATAAAACTTAATCATATTATTTGTTAAAAATTTACTTAATTTAATAATTTTTTTTTCCTTTTTTTTTACTATACAAAATCCTCTATCTTATAACGTATTGAGTATTTTCGAATAACAAAAACCTCTATCTTTTCATAAAATTGCCAACAATGCAAAATTTTAAAAACAAATTACACACAATATTGAGTCCTGGATTTTAAAATATATTATAGAACACAGATTTTCAAATAACATATCAATGCAGGAAGTAAACAGTTTTTATGCTCTCCTGGAAAGTTGTGAGTTTTAATATAGAGGATTTTGAATATAGGCCGTCGTTATGATGTTTTTTTCTTGATGATACTACACATTAGATTTGTCTATTTGATTTATATACAAACAAAATCAAAAAATTTTTTTAAAATTTTAAAGCAAAGATTTTTCTTTCAGATATTAATGTGGACAATTTAAATGTTATATCGTTTCGATTTAAGTCTGATAATGAAGATTTGGCAAAAGTAAACGATATTATACTGGGATCCGAAGTTGATCCAATGAAAAAAAGCTGGAATGGAACTATTACAATAGATGCCATATTCTTGGGATCGACACGAATTTATGTTGAAATGAACAACAGTTTGGATAAGACGATAGAAAAAAGCCAAAACCATTTTGACATCATAATAATACGAAAACAACGTATTATAGATCATGTATTTACTGGTTCAGTTATTTTATTAGTTTCTTTGCTGTATATTAATTTTGGTGCTGCTTTAGATTTGCAAGTCTTAAAAGGTCTTCTAATAAAACCGATGGTAAGTTAGTTGAACACTAATTTAAATGGGAATTAATATATGAAAACTTGTTTGCTTTTTGTGTAGGGTCCTATCATAGGATTTTTATGTCAATGTGCCCTAATGCCATTGCTTAGTTTTGCTGTGGGATATTTTGTATTCCCTCATAATGTTGAAATGCAACTGGGTTTATTTTTTACTGGTGTATCACCTACTGGCGGTGCTTCAAATTTATGGACTGTTATTCTGAATGGAAATTTAAATCTATCGGTCTTGATGACTACTGTAAGTAACTTTGCTGCATTTGGTATGATGCCGTTGTGGATTTTTACATTGGGCAATGTTATTTTTACACGGGGAAACTTAGAAGTACCTTACGTTAAAATCGCCACATATTCTATAGGACTGATTGTACCCTTAGCAATTGGTCTGGCTCTGCAAAAATGGACACCCCGTATTAGTCGCGTGTTGGTGCGTCTCTTAAAACCCATATCGACTTGTTTAATTTTATTTATTATAGTTTTTGCGATAGTAACAAATTTGTATTTATTTAAATTATTTTCGTGGCAGGTAAGATAATTCACTTCAATTTAGTAAATTGCTCTTGTTAACAAAATTTTCATATTTTTTTTTCATTATTTTCTACAGATCATTCTGGCCGGATTATTATTACCATGGTTAGGCTATATTATTTCCTGGAGTGTGGCAAAAACTTTAAGACAAAATTCAGCTGATTCCTTGACCATAGCAATAGAGACGGGTATACAAAATACCGGCATTGCTATATTTTTATTAAAAACATTGCCACAGCCTCAGGCTGATTTAACTATTGTTATTCCAGTAGCCGTTGATATTATGACCATGTTTCCACTTTTAGGTTTATATATCTACCAAAAATGTACAGGTCGTAATATCAAAGAAGGTATTCTTCCAGAAGATCACCAAGTTATTAGGCCTTAAGGTGTATATTAAAAAAAAGTTGTTGTTTTGATTTAAATTATTGTAGTTTTTTTTTACTTGAAATGTATTATATTTTTCTGCAATACATATGAAAACATACCTTTATTGTTGTTAATATAAAAGCATGATTGAGTTATTTTTAGTTTACAAAACCTTTTATGTACTGGTTGCTTGCAATATCTTTAGCAAACATTGTGTGGTAGATGAATCCAATTGCAGTTTTTGAAATTCCTTGATGTAACTTATATAATTTAGTTGGCGCTGAACAATTAAATTCATTAAATTTGGTGTGAGTTGATAGTAAATTATTACACCAACCAAACGTGCCACATCTTGGACAGGAAGATTGGCAATAATGTGAGCTTCAAAGTCACGTGAACCTATAAACTGTCTTAAAGGTAGAGACAGCTGTTGGCGACAATTATCCATAAATGTTTCAAACTCTTCAATAAAGGCCAATATTAACTCTTTGGGAAATAGGATATGAGATTGGGAGTACTGTTGCAAATATGTGCCGACCAATTTCAATTGCCAAATGTCATTAAAGCTTAATTGTTTGGTTTTTAAATGCAAAACGTGCTGAAATTTCAATAAATTATAATTTCTCATTACCATTTTTGCTATAACACTGGTCAACAAAAAAAATTTATCCTTTAAAACAGTTTTTTCTATCACGTAAAGATTTTTTTACGGGTGTGACCAGCGGTGTTCAGTATGACGATTTTTTACGATATAACAAAAAACGATATGACATACTGTGTTGTCATATCGTAAGCTATTTACGATATGAAAACACTGAGAAAGCCATACACTGTTCATGGCTTTCTCAGTGTTGTCATATCGTAAAAAACGTACGATATGACAACATAGTACGTCATATCGTTTTTTGTCATATCGTAGAAAATCGTCATACTTAACACCCCTGGGTGTGACTAATATTTACGCGAAATAGGGTTGTCATCCTAATATAATTCATCATAACTCGAGAACAGTTTCTCCGATTTAGTTAAATAAAACGCTAAAAGATGTGGAATAAAATTAAATTTTCCTGCATATAAAATTTTTTTCATTTCGGAGTTATTCAAAAATTAGTGGCGAAAAACAATTTTTTCACGCAAGACTAGCCCCCATATGTAAAAAAAAATAAAGCCTGTTTGAAATGTACATTAAAACAAAATTTCCATAGAAAACCCGGTTTTAATGTATATTTCAAGCACACTTTATTTTTCTGCATATGGCGGTAATTTTTTTCTGTTTTCAAAAACTCAAAAAAGATTAAGTAAGAGGGCAAAAATTTTACATATTTATCATTTATTAGAAAAGAATACATATCGACGGCTTATATTAAAAATCCTCTATATTCGATTTTGAGGAAAATAAATTTTTGATGGCAAAGTATTGCATAAAATAAGTCGCATCTATGGTATAAATTTAAAACAAAAAAAAAATTTTGTTTTTGCAATTTTATCGTCATTTTTTATTTCTCTATCTTACGCATTTAACTTTTTACGAAGGCAAAATCCTCTATCTCATAAAATATTATTTAAATAAACTCAATTTAAATTGAAAGCATCTGATTTTTTTTTGTAATCTCGTATGATGAAAACTTGCTCAAACTGTAAGGAATGTCAAGACCTCGCTCGGGAAACATCGCGAAAATTACGAAAATTCGGAAAGACTTGCTTTATATATGAAAGACTAAAATGTTACGATTATTAAATGCGTCAAAAATGTAAGAAAACTATAAACTTTGGAAAATTACGCCTATTGCGAAAATAGCAAAAATTCACGAAAAATTGCAAAAACTTTAAACAAGCCATAATTTTAAATAAAAATCTCTGAAACTGTAAGAAATGGCAAAAATTCGCAAAAACTTGCTAACAGCGGCATGATATAACAAAGTCTAATATGTTTTAAAAATCGTGTAAACTGTAAAGAGCCTAACAACTTGCAAAAAGTCGCACCTATCCCGAACATTGCAAAAATTCGCGAGAAGTTGCAACATCGGAAACAAGACCCAACATTTGTTAGAGACCGCCAAGGCCGCATGTTCATGAAAAACAGTTAAATATATTGAAGAAATCAATCACTAATATTGTAAAGAATAACAAAATTTCAGAAAAATTGCTAACATCGCGGAAATAGCAATATATAGTAAACGTTTTTGTTCTTTAATTTAGATGTCGCAATCAAATTAAATCATATTATTTGTTAAAAATTTACTTAATTCTTCATTTTATCACTTTTTTTACTATACAAAATCCTCTATGTTATAACGTATTGAGTATTTTCGAGTAACAAAACCCTCTATCTTTTCATAAAATTTTAAAAATAAATTACGCACAATATTGAATGATTTTTAATATAGAGAATTTTGAATATGGGCCGTCGATATAATATAATCTGAGTCTTTTGTTTTCATCACCACATGCGTTATTAGCCTTTTGCTTTAGAGTACATTTGTCGTATGTTACATTTTTTTACAAGTTATTTTCTTTGAACATACAACAGAAAGACTAGTGAAAATATTTTATTTGTTGAAGGAAAATTGTTAACATTTGTGATAAAATCTTAAAAAAAAAAATTGTGAAAAAAAGTTTAAAAAATTTAATGCATAATGATGATAGCATCACTAGAAAAAGGGTATAAAGTTTATTATGAATATATAATAATCTCAAAATCGAAAATTTTCACACACGACATCCGTATTGTGGGGTAGCGATTTTAATGATTTATGGCTTATTTTATTCCTTCCTTTCATTTTGTATGAAAACGTTTTTTTTCGACGCTAATTTCTGAATAAAAAAATTGTATATGGATGACTTAAAGGTAATTTTATTCCGTATCTTTTTGGTGTTTTACTTGATCTAAAAGAACTATCAAGTACACAGAAAAAATAAATATTTTAACACATGTATGTTTGAAGTTAACTCAGATCTTATTATAACTTTATTTACTTTCACGAAACATTTCGTGCCGTAACCGCGAAAATAGCGTAAATGACATATTTTTCGAAAATTACATTTTGATGCAGAATTGTTCTAATGCCTCGTACACGTCGTCTGATAAAACATTGAATCGAAACTATTAATAGTTACAAAAAGATACAAGCCTGTTAGTTTTAACGTAAATGACACCAACCTTTTTTGTGACCACAAAAATAACGTGACATACAAAATGGGGTCGCCAACGAATTTGCGAAATAAACAAATTAATTAATTATAAAGGGCAAGCAGTATATATCGCTTATATTTTGACTTATATGTATGTAGTTAAGAATTAATAAGTAACGATTTCTCCACATAGGTATGTTGTATTCTGGCGCGAAAAATGGAATGTCTATTTTTTCATTATTTATGCAAAATATTCAAGTTGAATTTAACTGAAATTTAATACATAAATTAACTTTGTATTAGTTACTTTTCTTAATTTAAATTTTAAGTTTAATGTAATGTAATAAATTCAGGTTAATTTTTTTTTGTAAAAAAGCTTCTTTAATACGCGAATTAACGTAGTAAAACCAGTCTATAATCTGCATTAGACCATTCATTGTATGCTTCAATTCAATTTTCATTGAAAAATTCTGCAGAATTTAGAAAAAAAATTACAAAAAAATCTCCTGTAAAATTTGGTTTCTGTGGATTTTAGGGTAACCTGTCCGAAATGTGACCGCCAAAAATAATGTAACTGACAAAAAAAATCTATAACTCGCATAAGTTCAATAGTAGGCTACATTTAAATTTTCATTGAACAATTCTAAACACATTTGAAAAAAAGCAAAAAAGCTTCTCCTGTAAATTTTGATTTTTGCAGTTTACGTTATTTTAGCGGTTAGGGCACGATTTGATAACTGTTTATTCGTGGAATTGGTAAATTTTTCATACAAAAGTGCGTTATAATTATACGATTGAATTTTATATGTTCTTCAAATAGTTGTATTGAGGCCAGGTCTGGGAATATTCTATTTGTTAGATTAATTTGTAAAAATATTTTATATACTTATATGATAAGTAACCACAGAAAATACATTCTTCTTAATGATAAATATATAATTGATTCATTTCAATTTAATTTTCAAACTATTTTAATCAAAATTGATTGTCGCGGAAAAAGTTATTCTATTTCGCGTCAAAATAAAATTCCCATGCCTGGTCTCATTTCATGGCATCAAATCAAGGTGAATTAATACCAGGTGGCCTCGAGAGATCTGGTGACTACGAATTGTTTACCATATTTGAACTGCAAACTGTGTTAATGTATCGGCTTTTTTGATAGTCCAAATATAAATTCTGCACGGCGAATTTATATTTGGAATGTCAAAAAGCTGATATATTAACACTGTTGATAGTTCAAATATAGAAAGATTTTCTTAGTCACCTGATCTCTCGAGGCCACCTGGTATTAATTCGCCTTGCCTTGGTATTAATTAAATTGACATTTAAGATACGACAAAATAACGATACAACAAATTTGTCTGTTCACAACCACATAAACAAGTGTCGTCTTTTTTTAAACGATAAGACATACGACTGAGCTTGTGAATTGAGCAATTGAATATTGCTAAAAGCATATATCAACAAAAGCATTTTTCGAATACCATTTTTCTTTTCTTTCAGTGGACTAATAATAAAAATTATAAAAAAAAATTAATATAGTCCGCTATGAATGTGCTATTGTCGCCGTCTCATTGACGACACCCTATTTCGGCTGTAATATTAGTCAGGCCCATAAAAAAATACGTACGTGATAGAAAAAATATTTCAAACGAACTTGATTTTAGCGCGTTAAAATCTTTATACTTCATAGGTTTTAATTTAAACGACATTTTATCTTCAGATTAGTGTACAGTAATACCTCGATTTACGTCGCGATTGGTTCCGGAAAATGGCGACATATGTAATTCGAATTCGATATTGCACATAATAAAAATTGTCAATTTCCATGTATTTTTCTTTTTATAATTGAGGCGACTTAAATCGAAATGACAATGCAAATCGAAATGAGATTGAACAAACATTTCGCCTACGTAAATATTACCTTTATTGTATTTCAATCCATTGCGTTTGACAATCGAAATAAATAGCTTGCATGTGTAAATGGAAATATGCAGCTACACCGCACAAAAACTCCGAGAAAACAAAGATTTTAACTAAACTCTGGGATTCCCGGGTTTTGCTAATAACTTGTAAACAGCTGAGGTGACGTAAATCGAATGGCGACGCAAATCGAATTTCAAAGGCACAAAAACTTTAACGACGCAAATTAAATTTGAAAAGTACATAAAATTTGACGACGTAAACCGAAACAACGTAAATCGAGGCAACGTACATAAATCAAGGGATTACTGTATATTTACAAACTTACATTGTAGATGGCCAAATAGATTGGTAAAACATGCATTTTATCTTTCACGACTGCATTGTAAAATAGCATTGTTAAATGTTGTTTTAAAGCTAATTCTCCAGTTGAGGTTTCGATTTCATCTAAATGCAGCAGACGATCAGTAAAGCCTATAACATACGGCTCATTGGAAAATCTCTCTAGTGTTTTAGGATCTATTTCCCAACAAACGTATTGCTCAGATGTTAATGTCTGCGAGAAGAGACTCTTGAGACGATCCGGATCCTCAATATGCGACAAGCAGCCGGAACGTTTTTTAATCTCTATGCAAGCTGAATTTTCTAAAGCTTTACTATATAGAACAAGACAAATGGTAATATTCTAAAATATTTTAATATTAAGTTGTAATCGAAAATTTCACTTACACCAACTGTTGCCAATTACGACCTTTTTCAAACGACACTGGCCAATAATTGGGATCATCAACTACAACTTTTTGAATGGTACTTAATTCTGGCAACATACAGGGTGCCATAGGTAAACGTCTCAACTCTTTAGAGCCAATTTCCAATACTGATATGTTGCATAAACATAATTTCCGAGTATCAATGTCGCGAGGCAAAAACAAACGAGGTTCTACGGCCAAAACATAGAGATGGCGGAATGCCTGCAAATGATACCTTAGAAATGTATAAAAACAGATAAATTTAAAATGAAATACTTTTCTAATTGCAAAAAAAACATACCTGTTGTCATTACTGTGTGTTGGAAATTTTGGGAAGAGTGCACACACTAAAGCTGCAACAGCTTCTGAAGTTTTGGCTATAGTAAAGCGACCGGCACCCAAAAATAGAAAACCCAAAGCCATATGTATGGCCATTTGAGAACCATAAGTAACATGAGGATGCTGCGTTCCAATTCTTGATCGTAAATAACGTATAATACGAAGAATTTCTAAATCGCCTGAGCCCGCAAATACTAGTGATATGGCTAGCAAAATAACCATCAGACTATTTTCTATCGTTGTACGTCCAGCAAACTCTCCAATATATTTGCCTGAAAAGCCCAAGAACGACTTAATAGCTCTTCTTAAAGTTTTAAAAGCCACAGGGTTTTCTGATCCCGCATATTTTAAGCCAATACAGAAAGCTGCCCCAGCAATTATATTACAATATGCTTGACTAAAATTTAAAAGATATCTATAGTTAGTATTATTTTCTAGCTACATGTCTACATTTCAACTAACGTTATAGCTTCGTAGTCTATGTCCTCGTTGTCATTTACTTGAGGACCCTTTTCTACATCAAATCTAAGATTAGCAGGAAATTGATTGCGCAACCAATCTTCATCCGGTTGAACTTCACTCCACATTATAAGGCCATGGGCAATTGTGCGTAGTAATAATAAATCGGGTCTGACAAGATCTAATAAGTAGCGTGTATTTGGAGGATTCATCCATTCAGCAACTGCTTTGTTATCGGTGTTGAAGAACATAAGTCCAAGTGCCAGGATAGCTCCTGGAGCTGTAACGTCTATGTTGACCTGATCACCTTCGCGCACTTGGAATGAGGGTAATTTATATTTTTCTTTTTGTGAACCGGTCAGTAATCGTTTATTACCGCCTACCATGTAATAATGCAATGTATCGGGCAACTGAAGATCTCTTAAGCCTGCTGGAGACTCACCTTGTCCTAGAGTAACTAAACCTAAAGCCAGACCTGCTGTTAAGGCATACGATTCTCTTTCAACACAGTTTTCCATCTCTGGCCCCGGTGGTCGACCAACTTCCTGTAGAAGAACTTCAGCTATATGTCTTTTGGATGTACCTTGATAAAGCAAACCTATGCCCATTAAAGAAGCCACCTGAATATTTTGTGGTATATCTAATTCTAATGCTGTAGCCGGCAACAAAGCCTCTATATGTACACTTAACATTTTTGTGGTGGTATTATTCATAGTACCTCTATGAGTGGCCGATATGCCCAAAAGCAAACCTACACTTGTCATTTCATCACACTTTACCAAGTATTCGTAAATACTCATAAAAGACAATGTTTTCAGATGATTATTCAAACCCAAAGCCATTAGAAAGCCAGCATGTTCGGTAGATATATCTGTTTGCCCTTTCGGTTTATTGTACACAATCCAAGTAGAGTCTACATCACGAGCATTTGGAGATATTTTTAGGCCAGCGGCTACACCATTATGAAATGTGGGCCATAGACTCATATTGGCGGGAAACTCTATTTGTTGCATTTCGACTGTCGCTCCTTTTATGGGCTCTTTGCCAGTAAGGCACAATTTTGGTATGGGCATTGATTCTGTTGGCGTTGGAATAGATGTCCTCAATGTAAACATTCCTCTGCCCAATGGTAATGTCATCGTTCTGGTACATAACGTAAATAATTGTTTCTCCTGTTCTTCTATAAATTCATGATCTGAAGTTCCAGGAGACTGCGTTATATCTATAATAACAGGTTCTGATGAAGTTAAAAGTCTTCGAACTTCCGTTATTCGCATGTCATCAGGATAACGTAGACTCAACAGTTTGGTATCTATATTATCCATGCCGTCATCCAATGCACCTTCCATTTGTGAAATGCCACTTTTAGAGGGTGGGCAACGGGCTGATAATGAGTCTTCTGTATCTATATTCATGTTTTGTAAATAATTTGAGCTTCTATTAAGTGTTGCAACATCACAATTCTGCAGTTTAGCATGAGCAACTAAATCAGATCGCAAAATCAATTCGTATGTATCAGGCAAACAGCCTATAGGTGGTTCTAATCTTGAGTATTCTAAACATTCCGCTATTATTAAATGTATAGCAACTGGCAAATGTTCTATGTCCTTGCGAGTCATATCTTCACAAAAAAACACAATTATTATTTTTATATAAATAAGTTAGTCTCAAATACACATGCTCTTTAATTGAAAGTTATTAAATCAGGTTTGTATTTATATTAAGAAAGAAAATGTACATAAACACATTAATCGCGACCTTAGTATTGCTTTGGCCCACCTACCATTTAAAAAAAATTGAGTTAAGTATGGGATATATATATATTTTGAATACCCTCTTTCAGAATCCAAAAACTTTTTTGCGAATTTGTTCCTGGTTTCTGAGATATCAAGCATTCATTGTGCACGATATCATCATTTTTGATAATTTTTTTGTAAAAAAAAATTTTTTTTAAATAAAAAAATAAAAATCAGAAATCAAGTAAAAAACCAAGTTTCATCAATATTAACTTTTTATTCCATGTAAATATCTTTTCTAATAACATTTATAAGCTTATTTTCAATAAAAAGTAGAAAATTTCATCTCAATAACAAGTTACTCAATACACAGCAGTTAGTATACATATGGAGCAACAAAAGCTACTTTTTACAAATAAAATAAAAAAAGTGGTTACTGGAGCACAAAACAAGATATTTTACTTTCAGTAAAAATATGTTAATTTCTAATCGGATTGATGAAAGTTCACAAAAATTTACATTTTTCTTCCAAACATATGACGGAAGCAGTGGTGAGAATACAAAAAAAATTCTATCGGATATATTTTGAGAAAACTTTATGTAAATCTTCTTTGTTGTTTTTCTCCATTCCGACTTTTTGGCATATGGGCTAAACCAATACTAAGGTCGCGATATGTTTTTGTTTACTATACTTTAAAATAGTTTTTTAAGGTTAAGAGCTGATTAAAAATAAAATAAATTTTCTAAAATTCTAGGACACTTATCAATTCGAAATTAAGAGCCGATGAAATTGGATTCGGTCGGTGCAACACGTTCAAATTTATTTCAAAATTTTTATTTTCGAAAAATCGTAAAATCTACCAGGCTGATTTAAGAATTTGTTCCGATCGGCTTAATCGTTCCGATCGGCTTAATGAGCGATATTTCTGTACTTGGGATTTAATCACTGTTACTGAAAAATCACGAATCACAGTTGTTACAAAATTTTTCAACTAACTGCTACTTGCAAGGTTGTCCTTATCTATTTGTTACATACACAAAATTATAATATTTCACTTTTTGTGCGGGTAACAACGTTTTTTGCGTACAATACAATAAAAGAATAACGTTGCTATTTCTTGCCCTATAAGCAACTCAGTTAACTTTTAACGCACTTTAAGCTAAATATATCGCAACTAATGGTGGTTGATGCCTGGATTACATTTAATGGAGTCAACTGATTATTTTAACACTGCAATGTCCTAGGCGGTACTCAATTGTCCGACTTTGCATTACTTTCCAACTAACTTAAAGTTGACTTTATTTAAGTCATCTGGTAGTTAGTATGCAAAAAGATGATGTTGGGGTTCGAACTTTGTATCACACGTTCAACTATGTATCAAATAGTCAACGCGCTCACCACCCAGCTAAGGTACCATTTAAAACAATGACAGCAAAAATTTAATATAGACTCGAAATGAGTTTCAAACATAGCTGCCAGAAATGCCGATTTTTTACGATATGACAAAAAACGATATGACATACTGTGTTGTCATATCGTAAGTTTTTTACGATATGACAACACTGAGCAAGCCATACACAGTGTATGGCCTTCTCTGTGTAGTAATATAGTAAACAACTTACGATATGACAACACAGTGTCATATCGTAAAAAATCGGCATTTCTGGCAGCTATGGTTTCAAAGCAGCTGCGAGAGTAAAATTGTTATCTCTCACCAAGGACCATCATACACTCAGCGTGACCGTTTTGCGACTAAAGTGGCAATTTGCCACTTTTTCAACTGCATTGCCACTTTTAGAGCCCCTTTTTTAAAATTACCTAAATCTGCCACCTTTTATAAAATTATGCCCCTTTCTGCCCCTTTCTTATGAAGTGATACTTTTTGTTTTAATATGAAAGTGTTTTTACAAAAAAATATTTGAAATAGTTTAAGAGTTGAGATCTATAAACATTCACTATTGCACTAAAATTATTAGAAACAAACACCCTGATTCACTTACACGAACAAGAACTAGCAACACGTTCTTGTATGAAAAGCATGCAGTTTTAAATATTTTAAAAGTTATTGCCATTAAAATTTTTGAGTGAACGTTAGATTTATTTTTACTAAGAAAAAAGTAATAATAACGTTTTGAAATTGTACGCGATTCGAAAAATTGGATTGACGGATTTTTATAATGAAGCCCCGTATATCTTTGGTTTTCGCAAATAATCATGCATGTTACAAAATACATTCTGTGTAGAATATCCAAGAAGATTTTATTTAAAACCATAGTAATTTTTATATTTACACGAATATTAGTGCTAAAACTTTAAAATTTTTATATTGAACTTGCTATCTTCCTTTCTCTTTGCTTTGCAGTCAGGTATAACTACGTATGTATGCATGTCAGAGCTGTGAAAGATTGCAATCAAATTAATTGCAATCACAAGATTTCATGTTAATGATTGCTAGTTTTTGATTGCAATCAAAATCGTAAATTTGATTTCATGATTTCCATTTGAAATCTTGAAATCATTTCAATAAAAATGATTGCAATAAATTTTTTGAAATTAATTTCTATATTAATTGATTGCAATCAAATCCAGTGATTGCAATCAAAATTAAATCAGAATCAAAATCATCGTTCTCTTCAAATGAAACTCATTTTTCTAGAAATAAAGCTTACTCTGATAATTAAAAAAACTGCATGAAATGGCTTACTAACCTACGTTTTGGTACGTTTTTTATACACACAAATTGATTGCAATCAATGATTTAAGAAAAAATAATTTCAAAAAGATTGCAATCTTGACATAATTTCAGTTTGAAATCTGAAATCATTTTGAAATCAAAGAATGAAACCAATTAGGTTGAAATCATGTTGATTGCAATCAATATTGATTGCAATTTTTACAGCTCTGCTGTATGTGTTGTTGTTAGAATGCGGTTTACTTCGTTGGTGCTGAAAACTGTCTTTTTTAGATAGAAAAAACATAAAAATTTATTAATTTTAATTCAAAAGCATTATATGCCCTAAAAATTCATTAAATACTAGAATTTGGTTCAATTATTCCCTTTTTAAGAAAGTTGCCCCTTTTTTTCGATGAATCCCCTTTTTGGTGCCACTTTTTTCCTCAAAATCCCCTTTTTGTGCCACTTTTTAAAAATTTTCAACGGTCACCCTGCATACACTGAACTTAAAAATTGATTTTTGGGTCAGTTCTCAATTACATTGAAGTTAGCTATTAGTTTAGTTGTAGTGCACTACAGATTTGCTGATAGGGTGTGTTCTCTCTTTTTCCCTATTAGTATTTCCTTTTAAAATTCAAAGTATATTTTAAGGTGCATTCAAATCTACCTTGGTATATTTCTACAGTAAATGAAATAATGTTTTTGTTGTATGACTTGGCAATTATCCTGCTATAGGACAACTGAAAACTATGATCACAGTCAGTTTTAAGTAACAGATGCTCTTTAAAAATCATGGGATCGGTCATTTCTAATACACATACATATGTATGTACATGCATGCATACAGCCACATATGTAGGTTATCAGGTTGCTGGTGAAAAGTATAAAGAAAGGGTTCCAGCCCACTTGGGTCCATTAATAATGGTCCCTTTGTGATACAGCCTACAGCATGCAGCCACATACATACACATATTCATATGAATTTCGTAGGACCACAAATCGTCGAGATCAGTGACTTCCCATTTTTTGATAGAGGGAAGTTCAAAAAAGAATACATGCGGTTAATGCAATTCCACAAAAACTGTAAACGGTACAGTTATTCGAAGTTGACCATTAAACAAAGCGAATGAGTAACATGTTCGACGGCAAAACAACAACAAAATGCCTGACAGCTCTTAAAAGATAAATTACTATGATGTAAATTACGACCGTCAATCTTTGGAAAAATTAACAATAATGTACATATTTTAATTATTTGACTTAATACCTTTCAATTAATGCTTCATCTTATATAAAATTTTACTTACTCATACTTATTAGCATTTGTATAACTTGTTCGGATCGACACACATTGGTCGATATAAATCTTTTTGGTTTCTTTGCAATAAAAGATTGTACTGAATCTACAAACTCCAACGGTTTTATCCAGTCTCTCATTTTTTCCGTGCCATGCATAATTAGTGAGACCACCTTAAACAACATATTTTTTTAAATTGAAACATAATAAAAAAATTCGGAGTTGTTATTTACCTGCAACACATTGCGGCTTAAATCATTTATATCTTCTACATAGCTATACGGCAAGGTAACCTTATTTTGTAGAATACATTCTAGCTGATTAAAAACGTTAGGAGCTTTAACTTGTAAAAGTTCTTTGTGTGACATTTGAGAACCATGTTGCTCGGTTAAAATACAGTTTTTCGTGCAACTTTTAGCCAGAAAAGGAAAATCTAATGAATAATGAAATGTGTAACTTTGCAACTGCATATCGACAGCCATTTGGTGAAGAAACTATGAAAAATGGAAATATTTTAATTATTTATTTAAGTATTATGAATAAGTTGCTTATTTACCACTGCTAATGGTAACAAATATTGCTGCATTGTGTTATCCAATTTAAAATCTTCATAAAGCAAATGAAAACTATAGAAAATTGACGGTATTGTATTAAATAAATAAGCTGTGGTATCAATATCATTACACGGTGAATTATTTTCTTTAGTTTGTTTATTAGTTTCTCCTACCAAAATGTACATCATAAATTGCCAATCTTCTTCAGTTCCCGAATGTATTTCGTCATTTTTCTTTCTTTTCTTGGGTTCTTCAGCATTAAACGATGTACCAGCAGTACTGCTACTAGTATCATGCATTATAGCTGAATAGCCCATCAGATCTAATAATACATTACAAAATATTTCCCATTCTTTTTTTATAGAATAATCGCGAGATCCGGGACGATTACGCGTTCCATACCATTTTGTAATTAATTGTATGTATTGATCTTTTTTGAGAACTTGTTTTAAAGCTTTGAAACACTGTGTAACTAATTTTGTTTCATTAATCAAAGGCAACGTTATTCGCATCATTTTACCAGAACTATAGATTAAAGTGAGACGATTTACGGCGGGATCACGAAGACCCAAACAAATATTGCTGGATCTGAAATAGAAATTTAAATTAATAGCTAGAAAAGAGCTGATATCGGCTATATCGATTTTCCTTCCCGATCAAGTTAAAAAAAGAAATTGGTACGACAAAATACAATGCCACACACACACACACAAACAGACAGATAGACACGTTAAACTCATTTACTAAAAATGAAACTTAAGATTATACAATTATAGCTTTCATATTAAAAAAAAAGTTACAGTCTGATATAGATAACCTAATTTTTCCCTTACCTATTGCAAAACTGTGGTTGCAGAGGATGCACTGGTGATAGCAAATGTAACTCATCCTCAAATGTAGTATTTCCTGGTTTTTGTGCTGTGGGTAAAAGACTGCTGCGACGGGGAAATGAACTATTCAGTGATTTATTTTCTGAAGATGATGGAGTTGTGTTCGCTGTAACTTTAGAAGGTGGTGTATTGTTAGAGAGAGTATTGGGTATATGAACTTTAGAGACAAAAAAATTGCCAGTATACAGTACTAAGATGCCAGAAGGATCGAGTACTGCTATCATGTTCATGTGCTATCAAAAGAATAAACGTGTTAAGACCAAAAAATTAGGGATTTCTATTTTTCGAAATAAATTACCTCTAGAGCCACAGCATCCTTTGCAACTACTGTTATTGGTGTGGCAGATATTTCTAAATCTTTGTTTTGATTGCTCTTTAAGCGCAACATTTGGAGTTTGCATGAACGAGGCAAAAGATAACACAAATAAGTTTGGCCCACCAAGTCGGTGTGAATAAAAGCTTTTGTAGACATTTCGCAAAAATCGCGGTTGCTATTTAATGAAATATTTTAAGAAATTAAATTATACTTTATTTTAAAGGCGGCATTACTTACTTGCCATAACTATTTTCGCTCCATACATGTTCCAAACATAGCTCGGGTACAATTGGTTTGGATGGTTGTGATTGACCACATTTACGTATGTCTTGAACTGATATTGAGTGTTGACCTATTGTAGACTGCAAATTATTTAGAGGTGAGGCCACAGCAGAACGACTGCAATGAAATTGTTTTGATAAATCGTTTTTGGTTTTCTTTTTATTGGTAATTACTTAGGATTTCCGAAAGCTGCACTAAGAGAATGACCACAATTGAGGAACTTACTTATATGCGTCGAATAGTTTGAAGCTCCCAAGGTAGTGCGTCCCAAGTGGGTGCTGTTCTTAGGACCCACTTGATAGTAGCAAAATAATTTATCATTTAGTAATTTTATTTTATAAAATACAATAGTGCACCATAAAAATACTTACCACCCGGAAATTTAATGCTGTTTTGTGAAAAATTACACTGACCGGCTGTATTTTGTCCCATTGTACTGCCTCCTTTATGCATGCTAAACTGATGAGCTGTACTTCCTAATACAGTTTCATTTTGTGCACCAATGTATTGTATCTCTTCGGGAGTAGCTTTGCGTAGTTTCGATATAAAATGCTTGCCAATTTTTGTGTCATACAATAGCAAAAGTTCAGAATTTTCATTTGAAAATATTATAGTATAATCGGTTTCAATGAGATATGAAATTACATTGGTTGCTGACTTGCTTAATACTGGACAAATCTCGTCCAAAGGATGTGACAAGGAAAATAAGCGTGGCATAGAAATAGTGTGATTTTGAATAATAGTGTTAGACGCAACTTTTTCTAGAAGCATGCCAAAACAAGTAGGCCAAACATGAGATATAGGAAATTCCAAATTGGATAGGAAGTCCTCGCCATCACTGCAGTACACACGTAATGATGTTTGATCTAAATTTTTCAAAATAAAATGTATTTCTTACAAGTATTTAATAGCAACACTCACCTATAAGGCAAATGGAAGCTTTTTTGTCGTTTTGCTCTTCTCCTTTTTTGCTGAATTGCAGAGAGGTCTGAGTAAATGACTTATTGCAGAAGAAAGCAAATTTTATAGGAGTCTCACAAGTAAAACATAAGCTTGGCAATATACTGCGTTCATCTGATAAACCTTAGATTGTACCATAAAACAATACAAATTTCAAAAGTTAAGATATTCATGGAAATCGATATTGATGGAAATCGATTTCGAAAACGAAGCTATTTTCGAAGGTGTTTTTTAATAATATTTCTTAAGGGCCTGTTCACATGTTACGGTTTAGATAAATTATACTGAAAATTTTCTAAAAAGCGTTACGAAGGGGGGGGGGGGAGGTGTATAAAAACTCCTAAAATAGCGTTACGTAATATGTGAATGGCCCCTAACGAAAAAGAAATTTACTGCAAATATTACAAAAACGTTTTTTTATTAAAAAGAATTTTATCACAAAAATTATAAAAATTGGACGAAAAGTGTATTAATAAGGGCTTTTAAAACTGCTTCGTTTTTAAAATCGATTTCAATCACATAACTGATTATAGCGGTTTTCACTCTTGATGAATATAACTGAGTTATAAACTTAACACAAAGAGTGAAAACCGCTTATGTATTATTGGAAGGAAACATGAATAAAAAGAATACATAGAACCTAATCAATGAATTCGATTTTCCTAATCCGAAAATTCAATTTTCCTAAACTGAACTATCTGTGGAAAAGCAACCAAGCTCGTTCACCTGTGCCGTTTATGCTTGGAAGAGGATGAGACAAGTCACATTCTCTGTGAGTGTATCGTTTTATGTAATAGTAGGCGTTTTTCATTTTGAGTTTTAGTGTTCGGATGATATTAAGCGGGCTTTTCCAAACTTTGTGCTGACTTTCATAAGGAGTCATGCAGAGCTTTTTAGATCTGTGGCACAGAAGATCCACTAGGTGTCGCAGTGCCGGTCTTTGGACCAGATCTTTCACCTATTCTATCTTCCTAATCCGAAGGAATTTAAATATTAAATAGAATTAAATTGATGTAATAACTTTTGGTAAATGAAAAAAAAAATTGTTTTTCGGTGAACTTTATATTATTGTTCGTTACAATAATTGTAATAACTATGTTTATTATATGGACTTATCATAAATAAATAATATAAAACTAAAGTAGCTACCTCTTGTCCATACAGCAGTATGTTTCTTTACATACAACTCTTCTTCCGAGTTAATTAAGTATTCGTTTACATATTCCTGTGGTGCAGTTGATACGCTCAACTTATTTTCTTTATCATTACCACATTTGGAGTTCTTTTTTATAGAAGGTTTAGTTATATTTTGCTTCTCCCACTTGCATTCCTCGTAGATCTCACGTATGCACCAGAATTCATTGTGCTCTTCTTTAGCGGATATGTTAACATTTTGTAAACGATGCAGTAATATATTCTCCGAGGGCAAATTCTGATTTACTTTGGATTCTGTAGGACCAGGATGCTCATCGACCGCCGGTCTACCTCGAGGAATATATTCCAAAGGAGGTTCTGATACGGCGATCATTACTTCACCAATTTCATCCAGATTTGCAAAAATTTTTTCCAAAACATTCAATGATTATCACAGGAAAATTTTTTAAATTGTCTTAAGACAAGAAAGTAGAATTGTTTTGCTGCGGCAATCAGAGAAAAAGTTCAATAGAAATTTCTATACGGATAATAAATTCACGGTCAGAGCACGAAGCCGTTCGGCGCATAGCCGGCTTAGCAGCCGCCGCCGAATTCTGCTTTTAAATTGCTGTGATCGGCGCACGACTCACCCGACAAGTGACTTATATTATATAAGTTTGGTACAAATACAACAAAAAAATTAGATAATGCTTGTCAGAAATATAAAAAACTTAAAATTTTTTTCGCTAGATAAACATAGTACGTGAGCCAGTCGACAGCCGACACTTTTCATTCAGCCGCCGCCGAGGAAAATTATCGGCTTACAGCCGGCGCTTAGCCGCCGGTGGTTACTTTTTGGGTGAGCCATCGCCGATAATCGAATAATATCGGCATCGTGCTCTGTTCACGGTGTTATTTTTATGCAAACTGCTTCTTCTTTTTCAGAAAAGTAAAAAGTAGACAGAGATGATATCATAGAAGGTACCAGATTACTGCTTAAGTTAAAATTCTTATTCACATACCAGTTAGACGATAGATGGTAATGATATTTGGCCTATTTATATATATGATAATATAAGATATAGGTGTATATTCGGTAATACGCGTCGACTAAGTGAAAAATACACGGTAAACACAACTGCATAAATTTCAAAAATTTGTTTATGTTTATCATACAAAATTTGCCGGTTTTAAAAGGGAGAGAGATACGCGTTAAAACTCTCACGTTTATTTAATTTAAGAAATGTATAGAAAACAAAAATAATTTGTAAAATTTTGTTGTTGTTATCATGTATTTTTGGCCTTGATGGCTTTGTATTACAATATGGATAATAAAAATAAAAATAATTTTTTACTGTATATTTTGTTTTGATTATCTATAATAATCGGGCTTTTAAGGTCTATTTATCTTTGGATGTAAATAAAAGATTATATTTTCATTTTTCTTCAATCCTACGTTTCGTTGGTATTTTCCAACTTCTTCAGGGATTCATTTATTTTATTTTGATCTGGCAACCACAACATATAAATGTAAATAAATATTTTTTAGCAATCAAAAATACACAAATTATTGCTTTCTAGAATAATTAAACTTACATATTCTTTTATAAATTCAGTACATTTCTTAAAATATCACAGATTTGTATGTATGTGTAAAGGGGACAAAAACACAAAGTTAATAAATTAAAATATGTAAAAATTAAACTAAAAATATCACAGCTCGTTGATTGTAGACCTTAAAAGCCCGATTATTACAGATAATCAAAACAAAATATACAGAGATATAGAAAAAAGGTCGATATATTAAACAGTCTATATAATTTTTTACTACTTCGCGCGTTTTCCCGAATAGACACCATAATTGTTGACGGTAAAAAAATTCTTTCCCGTTTTAGAAGATATTATAAGTCCGAAATATCTGGCATCTTTAAAGAAAAATCAAACCATGAAAAATTTTACTCTCAAAACAATAACAACTATAAATAAAAAGTAGTCGGAAAGTAAACGTCAAAGTTGGGAGAACATTACCTCAAAATATAACATTACCACAAAATACAACATTACTTTGGATAATCGAGATATAAATACGCATTTGATAACAACATTTTTTTATAAATTAATTAAAAAACTAATAACAATGTCAAGTATATGGTTAATGTTAATTAATTATTGAAATAACATGCTTTAGAATTATTAAACATCACAAATATATATTAATGTACAGTGTAATTAAAAGAAAGTGTCGTAATCCGTGAAAGTGGTCGATTGACTTACATTTTTATACAGTTTTTAGAAAAGTGGAAAATCCTTGTCGAGGTCATTTTAAAACGAAAAAGAAAATATACATATTTTATGTAGATTTATCAAACTTTGAATACCTATTTTATACAATTTTGTATTCATGTAACAACTTGTCGACCCCCTTCTTGAAATATAAAGCAGAAATATGTGCATATAGTAAATCAAATCAAGGTATCAAGTTAATAAAAGTATTGATTTATACAAAAAATACACAATTCATCAATATTTTATAATAAAAAGATAAATATCAACCACCCCCACCTACTTACTGCAAAGAGAAAAGTGTAAAGTAGAATGTGGGAATTTCCTGTAATAACAAAATGTGATTAAAATTCATATTATTTAAAAACTTATACATTCATTTGTTTTCAAGTGATAAACTTTTTTGTTCTAAGTCGCTTGATATACTATACTGGGAGTGTACATCAAGTTTAAAAATTATAAAGGCGTATCTGCACGCAAGTTAAAATAGTAAAATGCCAAAAAGTGGTTTCGATTTTCCAAAACGTCCTTTATTTCCTTTGGATCCCAGCGGTACTACTACAAGTGGTAATGGCTCCAGTACAAATGTATATAAGAGCACAGTAGCCGGCTCCTCTTTGACAAATGGTACAACATCAAATGGTAAACGTATGTTCGTTTATGCTACAAGGGGTCTACGCGTTATACAACTAAATTGGAAAATTTTTACATCCGCCTTGGCCGTGACACTGTTGGCCATCATATGGTATTATCCAGCCTTCTTTTTATTTCTAATATTTGTTATATATTCTCTACTTTTAGTAGTGACCGGTAAGTTTACAATTTATTTTCTTTCGTCAACTATTTCTGCTAATGTACACATGTCTGTCCGTATTTGAATTAACGCCCTTTTTAAATATTTTGTTGTTAGTGTTAATTAATTTGCAATTTTGCAATTAATATGCAATTGTGTAGTAAAATCTTCACAGCTTTAAAATTAATTTAAAATTTCGTTTTGAGCTAATTTAAAAGTCTCGTTATTAATTGTTATTAATTTTCCGTTAATTTAAATGCCTTTGTTATCAGCTTTTAATGCAGGCATACGTACATATCAATACCTTAATATAGAAAAGCCTTAATTCATTTTATTTTTCAAATTGACTTTTTTGCTTATTTCGAGAGACGAACATTTAATCTATCGAAATGTGCAAAAAAGTAGACTTAAAAAAATAAGTTATGCACTTTCTATATTAAGGTAACGAAATGTGTTTGTAAATTTTTTGTTTTTGTTTTATATTTAATGCAAAACTTATCTGTAATATTCATTATGGCATTGTTTTCGTTATTTAAATTTTTATTACTAACTGATTCTTAATTTTAATTTTAGCTGTGGCTGGTACTGTTTATATACATTATCTGTTCACCACGAAGGAACCACCGAAGCTAGATCGTGAACCATTGAATGTTCTATACTATGCTACCAAGTAAGTTTTACAAGGCTCTAAGGTCTTATTCATAATAATTTTCTAAAAGTTAAAAAAGGTACGTTTTATAACGGCCTTTTTCGGATGTTGATATGTCTGCGAAAAATGTGTCAATTAGATCCATATCGCTCAAAAGGTTTAATTTTCCACAAACAAGTTTAAGGATATTATTTAGATTGTTTAAAACAAAACCGTTGCCGATCTTTGATAAACTGTTGGTAAATGGTTGAGTTTTGCAAGAGTTGAGTTTTGAACTTAATAGGGCACGGTATAATAATCCTGTGCTTTTAAGAATATTCAAAGTTAAATTTTAGATACCACGCTAATACACTATTTTAAAAAGAGAATTCTGTTAAAAGATATCCTTTTTCAAAAAGTTTGATTTTTGAAGAGGTAAATTTTTGAAAAGTTATTAACATATCCAGGCGCGGCTACAAGGGGGGGGGGGGGGGGGTGGAAGGGGATATTTGCCTCCCCCCCCCACAAACGAGTAAATTTCTATAGAGTTTCTAAAAGAAGTTTGGAAAAATAGTATGTTTTACTTAGAAAAAGCTACTTACTCGTACAGTCAAGAACTAAACTCTTCATACAACCCACAATTTAAGGATTTTACTTAGATTACTGCTAAATATATCGATATGCAAAATAAAAAAGTAATTCGTAAACACAATAACAACAACAATTACAAAAACATATAACAATGCATAGGACAAGTCTTCTTGATACAGCCACAGCAATGATGAATTTTGGGCTTAATTTAAGAAAATCACAAACTTTTTGTACTTTTTGGTCATCAATAAGAGCTTAAAAATAACGGGCTATTAATGGTATCATACTTTTCTTCAACATGGGGTGTAGTTTCGGCTTAAACACGTTCAAGAGCATTTTTTAGATTTTTGCAACTTATACCATATTCTTGCAAAAAGTATTCCAATAAACAACCGATATGTGGTGTATTGCGTTAAAGGTCTTTTCCGCATACACCGTTTTAGAGCTTTTTACGGTGTATGCAGAATCTAGCCTTTAGCTGATGTGTTTCCCTTTCCGCCTTCTTAAAATATTTTCCGATTTTCATTCTAAGCGATCGCAATTCCAACATACATATTTGATTGATTTACCTTTATCATATTAATTTTGTAAAATTTATGTTTACTTTAATATTTTTACAGAAATAGCTTATTTGATTTGCCAAACCCCATTAAGAATGCCTGCAATTTATCACTTATTTTTGGCAAAACCGTGGATTTACAAATACAGCAAATAATTGAATATGTTTTAAGAGATTTTATGACGCCATGGCTCCGGTAGGTTAAATTATATTATGTTCTTTAATGCTTGCTTTTAATTAGACTATAATTTATTATATATTATTTTCGAAACATTTTGCAGACATGTAGTTACAAAACCAAAATTAGTTAATGATATTGTTAGAGAGGATTTCTGGAATGCTATTGAAAAAATGCACGAAAGAGCTAAAAAAATTGATGCTCCCAAAATAATAGCTGTAGATATGGTAAACAGGGTAACCGTACATTTAGAAAAAATACGCATCGCTGAAGCAAGAGCGTAAGTTATTTTTTTTTTCTTAAATAACCAAAAGATATTTAAAATATTTTTGTGCTTTTTATTTCTTTATATTGTAGTTCTGAAACTAATACTCCGCCAGTTTTTTCTACTAACTCATATCTTGTAAATGATGAGAAAGAATTGGAATTTTTGCGAAAGTTATGTGAAATCATGATAATACTTCTGCTGCCGAGAGGCTATTCATTACCACCTCTTAAAGTTTTATTAAGTGAAATATTGTCGTATAAAAGTAAGCTTTATATTAGTTCATTTGTGTATGTGCAAGAATATAAAATATTTTTTTTTTAAATTAAAATTTGTAGTATTTTTCCCCATGATTAAAATGTTAACCTCACCTGATTATATTAATCAAAAAGTTGTTCAAAACATTGAAAGTCGTTTGGCTGCCGCAGCCATAAGTAAAAGAAGTTATGAATATGCGGCTAGTTTTGAAGATTTTCTTAAAATCATTAATAATTGTGGTAATTTAGAGGAATTATCATTAATACGTAAAAGTATTGTTAATGATTTAATGCATGCCACAACTGTACAAAATTTACAACGTGCCAAAGGTATAGATGCTGACAATGATCCCGATCACAATCTTTCTAAGTCGGATATTGCGGCTGCCGCAAGATTGAAACGTTATATTAAACAACTAACATTTGCCAAATGTCAATGTGAGAAAAATCTTGAAAAATATGGCTGGAATGGCAATTACTCAAGTGACACAGATTTGAATTTAATAGAGATACTTAATACGGCTGTAGGCCGAAGATATTTGACTTTATTTTTGGAACCTTTAAAGGCTAGTGCTTTGGTGGGCTTTTATATGGCAGTTGAAGAATTGAAACATGCACCTAAATCATTAGCCCACCAATTGGGTACCGAAATATTTTATACTTATATAAGAGTTCCAAAATCTGAGATACAATTTGATAAACATGAACGTAAGCTTATAGAAACATTTCTATTGGGTGATTCGGGTCCCGAAGTTTTCTATGATTTGCAAAAACAAATACTTAAAACTCTAGAGGAAAAATACTATCCGCCATTTGTGTTAAGCGAACAATATCGTTTGCTGAAGGAAGCTCTCGATGCTGAAGACTATAAAGATCCCACCTTATTAATATGCTCTCTAACTGATGGCCATGATGAACCTTCTGTGATATTAGATGGCATAGAAAGCACAGCTACAGCAACCATCGATGTGGCTGCTCATACTTCATATGCTCGCCAAAAACTCGAACAAATACAGGAGAGAATAGATAAGAAAAATCAAGCCTTGGATGCTTTAAAAAATTCTGTCAAATCTGATTCAAAGGTTTTACAAATTTTGGAAAAAGAAATGGAATGGTTAAAAAACATAAAAAGGCAAACAGAAGCACATTTAAGGCGAACAGATGCGTGGACAGAACACTTGGGTAAATGGAAGGCGACTATACAGAGTGTAGAGGTAAAATTATAAATAACAATTTGCAGGATAAATTTATTTTATTTTTTTCATTTTATTTTATTTATTCATAAAGTATTACAAGTAATTTTAATGTTATACATATTTTCAGATATCGGATGAAAAAGAATCTTTACAGCTTATGATCTTAGTACATGTAGATGAAGATATAAATGCTCCCGCTTCATACAAAATAAGTGCTAATAAACCTGAAGTCAGAACGGGTAGCATATCAAGTGGCTGGGTGGTAATGAGATCATTGAATCAAGTACATGTAAGTTATTTTGAAAAAAGCAAAAATAATTTCTAGTTCAAAAAATCCTCATGCCCCGGGAAAGGGTCGAACTCACAACCTTAAGGTTATGAGATATTGGGCCTTATCGTGGTTGGCGTTTTTCTACTTGAAATTCGACAATTTGTAGTAGATTAAAGAAAATAAGCGACATTTTTCTTTAATCTAGTACAAAACGCCTGATTTTCGCCACAAAAACGCCAATCACGATAAGGGGGATTAAGTGGCTGGGTGGTAATGAGATCATTGAATCAAGTACATGTAAGTTAGGGCCTATTCACATATTACGTAACGCTATTTTCGAAGGTTTTATACCCCCCCCCCCCACTCCGTAACGCTTTTTGCAAAATTTTCAGTATAAAGTATCTAATCCGTAACAAATCTTTAACCCCACCTTCCTGGAGCGTTACGTAATATGTGAATGGCCCCTTATTTTGAAAAAAAAAAATAATTTCTAGTTTAAAAAGATCCTCATGCCCCGGGTGAGGCTCGAACTCACAACCTTAAGATTATGAGACTTACGCGCTGCCTACTGCGCCACCGAGGCACGTTAAATTCAATAAAGTTTTAAACACTTTTACTATATATTTTTAGTTTTTGTACAAAAATTCTTATTTTATTTCATTATTGCATTTATTTCCAGGAATTGCAGCGAAAATTAAGACATGTTAGTGCCAATTTAAAATCCTTCGATTTGCCAACAAACTTTAAGTTTTTCTTTTTGAAAAATGATAAACATGCATTGGAAAAGGCCAAACAACAAATTCAACGATTCTTAAATGTGAGTAAATGGTTTTTATATTGTAACCTTGAGATAATTTAATTTGATCTTTTTATTTGTTTAAGAGCATTTTAGAGGATGATCATTTAAATGGTAGTGAAGCTATTTATACATTTCTAAGTCCCAGCTCAGATCATTTAAAACAAACCTTGCCTTCACCGAAAAAATCTAAATTTTCACTTTCGACATTTTTCAAAACAGAAGCAGTAAAAAGTTCTGAATTGTCGGGTAAAATATCAGATCCATTTTGGGGCTTGCAGCGAGATGATGAAGACATATCAAATTATTTAGAAGGTGACACAGCATCCGATAGTAAATTTTTAGCAGACCTAGATAGTAAGGATTCAATAGCTGAGCCGTTGTATGCCTTGATGGGTGAAATATTTGATATGGGTGGCGTTTTCAAATGGTTGCGTAAAAGCATTATCTCCTTTGTGCAAATAACGTATGGTAGAACAATTAACAGGTGGGCATTTACGGAAACTGTAACCTCAAAATAATTAAATAGGTTTATTAAAGTAAATCAACACAATCATTGTGTTTAATGTGCACACAATTGATTCCTTTTGTTTGTAACTTCATTCGACCTTTTAAACATGTACATACTTTACTTAAAATGATTTAAAATTTTAGTCTTTATTTAATTTAGCTCATAATAAAATTAAAATGATTTTAATATTTTTTAGGCAAATTCGAGAATCTATTTCATATTTGTTTGAGGAGTCTATGCTGCATTATTATTTTTCTGCCATACTTAAATCGTTTTGGCCGGGTGGTGTTTTAGCCTCTGCCTATCCAGTGCGTTCAGATGATATGAAGGAAATGACCACAAATGCTGCAAAAGCATTACTTATGGACAATATACCCGAAGTTTTGTGCAATCTTGTTGGTGCACAGGCAGCCAAACGTGGCGTATTAAAAGTTTTTGATGCTTTACAAAATCCTATCTATAACAAACAACTTTTTTATGTAAGTTTACTTGTTTTGTTTTATTATCAAACTAAGCTTATTCCTAAGCTTTTGTATCTGTTTTTTATAGGAATTATTAGAGATACTAATGATTGAATTTTTTCCCGAAATTAAACAATTAAAAATTCATACTAGTTCAAGCTTAACTACAGCAAATACCACTGCTATTTCAAATAAATTACAAAATAATAATCATAATGATAAACAGCAACAACTACATCAAGGTGGTGGAAGCAATAGTATTGCTGGCATTAACAGTGGACAACAATCACACTCAAGCCATTATCATCATACGGGAAAATAAAAAAATTCAAATCATCAGGTGCTTTATGACCAAATCTATATAAATTAAGAACGAACAAAACTCTTGATACTACGAATGAACCTCAATATATTTTATTCTATTCTTTATTATAAGTTTAGTGAAAACATTAAAAAAAGGAATCTTTAAAATCATATTAACTAAAAATGCTTTAAAGTTGCAAGTTGAAATGACATGCAACTTCTAAAAATGTATGAGATTATATCCCTAAGCAAATCGAAATATTTAATACCATTTTTTACATGCAAAATATAGGTTACATATCGTTAGCTGACATGCAAAGCAACGTTATTAATTATAGCATATAACACGTCATATTTAAGAAAATGTGATTTCGATATTTTTTGTTAGTTACGTGGTTTTACATTTCAGCTAACGAAATACTATGTACCATATAATGATATTCAATAATTTTTCTTAAAAAAAAAACAAATCGGGGCCACCCGAATGTCTATTCTCTTTTCTGCTTCTTTTTTTACCTATATAAAGTGCATTATTCGTGAAGCGAACAACCCAACTTTTTGCCCGAAATTTGGCATAACAATATATCTAGTGTATACAAAATATTTGTTTATGTGGTGTTTATTTGTCGAGTTGTGCGGTACTAAAGTGTTGTCCTCATTATACCTTAAATGGGATATCCATAAGTTTGACAGTTATGTTCATACACGTCGCACTGCAAAACCGGAAGTGACCATTTTAAATTCTAATTTTTGTAACTTATAATATGTTGTTTCCACAATGCAAAACAAGCATTGCTTGCATGAAATTTATGTATATTCAAATAATCACTGTTTTTTGGGCGATTTCCATAAAATTTTTTACTCAAGTCTCTTGTTTGCATTGTAGAAACAACACATTAGTCCTAATTTTTTTGTTATATTTTAGAAATTCGAAATTAGCCTATGGTATACTCATATTACTTTGTACATTTTGAAGTGGGACTATTAGTATTAGTTTAAAAGATATGTAAATAACTGTGAATACTTGGAGCACTGCGAAACCGGAAATGACCATGATAATAAAAAATTTTGTAATTTCTCCGTAATATTCCTTATATAAAATTTTTGTTTATGGAATTTTAGTCAATTTCTTTTTAAAATTGCAATCCTGTCCACTAGGGATGGGCAAAAATATCGATATATCGATATTTTCTTAAAAATATATCGATATATATCGTCGATATTTTTAATTTCGATATATAGATATATCTTTCCAAATATATCGACAGTATCAAATTCGATACTTTTTTAGCTTTGGTTTTGTTTTTCGTGCAATTTTTAAAATCATTTCGGCACAGTCTTCATCAAATAGAATATTACTAACAAAATCTTTTGTTTTATTTATAATATTTTGTCTATTCGAGAAACTATAATTTTTTAGCGTAATTTTGTTGATGTATGTTCCATGAAATATTGGTGGAACACTAAGGATCTTGGAAATTAACTCTTTCCAGCTTAATTATTTATAAGAAAGGTATTTTTTGTTTTATTTAAAAAAAAATTTGGGCACACTAATGAATTATCATTGTTGAAAAAATATCGCTATTTCGATATTTTTTATTCGATATATTATATCGATATTTAAAAATATATCGATATCGATATATATCGATATATTTTTTTCACTTGCCCATGCCTACTGTCCACAGTATGAATAAGAAACCAGATGAGAAATGCAAATTCATGGCACTGTATACTCCAGTGTTGCCAGGTAACTCCCCCAAAACATTGCTTTATATATTGCAGAAAATCCAGTAAATATTTTTGTTTGATTCAGTAAATTATTTTATTTAAAATTTGTAAATATTTTTAGACAAATTGTTTTATATATTTGGACAAATTGTTTACTGAAAAAAACGTTTTTTTTAATGAAATTGTTGAGACATTTGTTTCTGTTACAAAATATTTACTAATTCATTGAATTTCTTTACTGAAAATAAATTTTTTTTGTGTATGACCTGGTCGTCTGATGAATTGGGGGCTTAATTCTAGGGCCGCTCTACTGATACTGTTCGCCGGTTTTTGAAGGGTGTGACCTATCCACTTCCATTTTCTTCTGGCTATTTGTCTGCTTATTGGTTCTACTTTGGTCAGCTCGAAGAGATTTATGTCTGAAATTTTATTAGGCCTAAGTACTCCACATATTATCCGTAGGCATTTGTTTACGAATACTTGTGGCCTCTGTGCTTTGTTATCATTTATTCATGTTTCGCTACGATACAATAGTGTCGATTTGACACATGAGTTAAACATACGCATCTCAGTGTTTTGGGACATTTGTTTTGAACGCCATGGTTTGTTGAGCCTCCCAAAAGTAGATCTCTGAGTCTGTTCTACACATCATCTTGTACCACGTTTTCAGTTGACATCATGTAGCCAAGGTAGCGAAAACTTTTGACATATTTCACTGCCTGGCTTTGTATGAAAAAAATCATTGTCATTTGTATTATTTATGCGGGTTGCATGGGTATTTTCTATATTTACTCAACAAATCATTTATTTTGCTTTGCATGTCATTGAATTTATGCGACAGAACGCATATGTCAGCTGCAAAGTCTAAATCTTCGAGGTGATTGTCAAAATTCCATACAATTTCACTTTTTTTGTACACAGTATCAGCATAAGCTCGTCTAAAACCACAGCAAAAAGCAGTGACGAAAGAAGACAGCCTTGCTTAACGCCAGCCTTAGTATAAAATGGTTCGCTTGTCATACCATTATATCGGACGTGGAGGACGACATCTGAGTACATGGCTCGTATAAGACTTATTAATTTGTATGGTACAACTTTGCTGCGTGCGAAACTGAAAACAATCGTAATCTAAGAAATTACTTCACCTTTTGAATAAAAGTAATCTAATTGGTAATCATTACGATTACTAACCATTACTTAGCACCTATGGTTATTATAAAAGAGGATATAATTTCTTCTAAGGAGTTGCTGTCTTTAATTGCAGCCTTATTCTGATTTAATTTCATCCTATTCGCTTTTGATTCCTTTTTTTTAATATGACTTCAGATCTTCTCAGTTTGTAAGGAATCTGTTGTCTATAGCCTTAATTATAGCTCTACGCTTTGACTTAATTGTGCCTCTTATGTCGAAAGTTAATCAAAATTTTTATCTGCTCCTCTTTGATAGACTACATATCTACTTCTTTTGTAACGATTTTGGCCAATTTGCGCTTATTAATTTTTAAGTTTTAGACTTGACGAAGTAATACATATTCGAATTCCACCAAATATCACGAAGTGATAATATTCATTAAAATTTTATGGAAAAGAGTGTCATATATACATACATACTTACATATAAAGATGTGGTGAGTTGAATTCCAAAACTCAAAAACAAATTGTGAATAATTTTAAGCTAGATGTTAGCTAATTGAATTAAGTCCTTTTTTTATCAAACCTTTCAAGACGAACACAAAAACGTGCTATTTTTTGTTTTAATATTTTTAACAGGATTTTAAAATATGTATAAAAACTAGGGATGTAAAGATACGTCTTTTTACCGATACGATACCGATACTCAAAAAGAAATAACGGCGATACCGATTCCGATACCGATACGAATATTGAAATTGAGTTCAAGTTTAAATTCACAAAACTCAAGTAGGGCAATTTTTTTATTATACAAAATTACAGTGGTAAAATTTTCCATATATCTTAGATATTTTTTTTCTTGGACCAGTACTCAGGGGATGACCCCTACTCATGCAATGCATTGTGCTGGAACTAGGAAAATTGATTGTGGGAGGAGGGGCTAAAGGGAGTAGTATTTGTGGACGTTTGATTTGAATCTTCCAACATTGAAACTGTTAGGAAAGACCTCTGCAGGGAGTTTATTCTACATACGAAGAACGAGTTCTATCTATAATGCGTTGTGCGATTTACTGGCGTATCGACCACAAACGGATGTGCCCTTAATAAAGAACGTGTTGTTCGCAAAAAATAGTGAGTTTCAGGAACCAGTTCCCTGATTTCATCAGAGCACATTCCATTGTAGTAACGATAAAACAGAGAAACGCAGCCCACATTGCGTCGATGCTCAAGCGAGTCAATAGAGTTGGCTACCTTACTGTCATCGATGAGCTTCTTCGCCCTCTCCTGCACGCGGTCGAGTAACTTCAAAATAGACTCTGAAGCACCGGCCCATACATGAGAGTTGTATTCCATTTTCGGTCGGATATATGTAGGTGGAATAAATGGTAAGGAGATCAGATGGAGTGAAGTATATCTTACACCGTCTTAAGAAACCAAGGCACTTGAATGCTTCTTTTGAGACTTGAAAAATGTGATCAGTCCATCGAACGTCACACTGGATTTTCATGCCAAGAACATCAAGGGCTTCTGATTCGCTAATACTTATGCCACCCATATTTACAGATTGAGCAGCAGGTTCGGTCGTACGTCTGTGCGTAAGCATACAGCATTGGGTCTTACGAGCATTGAAATCGACCCTATTCGCACAATGGGGTCGTTGTGAGATCATGATTAATCGTATCATTCATGTTTAGCCGCATGGCCCTAATCTCCAACAGACTTGGCCTATTGCTGAATGAATATGAATGGCAGATGCTGCTGTTGTCTGCAAAAGAGCAGAAAGGATTGGAAGTTTGACAGAGAAAGAACAGAGCCTTGTGGTACGTACCCCTGAATTAATCTTGAACTCGTTTGATGAGATCCCATCTATAACAACCCGTATAGTGCGATCATTGAGAAAGCTCGATATAAATCGAGAGAAGTCATCACCAACACCAAAAGCAACAAGTTTTGGCAAAAGCGCACCATGCCACACTCTATCAAACGCCTTAGAGACATCTAAAGCCACCATCTTACTCTCGCCAAAATGGTGTATGGAGTGACACAATTTTTCCGAAACGAGCGCCAGTAAGTCACCCGTAGAGCGCCCTCTACGGAACCCATACTGACGGTCGCTGAGTAAGCTGTTGGACTCCAGATATCTCACAAGATGGAAATTCACCATACTTTCAATCACAGAACATATTGCGATTGGGCGGTAATTTTCAGGGTTACTAGCCTCTCCTTTTTTGGGGATTGGCGTTACACTGGCAACCTTTCAACACGAGGGGAACTCACCAGTAGAGGTGGAAAACTATGGATAGTGTCACTATCGAAAATTTTGGATATTTTGAAAAGTTATATCGATATATCGATTCTGAACTATCAAAAGTTAAAAAAACTTTCGATATATCGACGATACTATCGTGATACTATCAAAGTTTTATAGTTCTCAGAAAATCCACTAAATATATGTATGTAAAAATGCTAATGAAACAGGTTTTTAAACAAAACAGAACTTTGTTTCGTAGTTGAATAAATAACAAACCTAAAAACCTTGTAATATTTCAATACATATAAGAAAAATGTGTGAGTTCAGTGATTTTTAAGTCCAATTTAACTAACTGATGATCGTTGAAAATAATGTCTTGCACAACAATAGTAGTAGATCATTTACAGGGTGTTTTTTTTAGAGGTATAGAACTTCGAATTGAAATAAAACACAAGAAAATCGTTTTAATGTCCATCAATTTGGCTTTATTGGAAGGATAATTTTATGCCATTAATGTTTAAATATGATTTCGGGCATGTGGCCGCCGCGGCTGGCTCGAATAAAGCCAATTCTACAGGTCCAATTTTCAACCACTTTTTCGAGCATATGGGGCCGTATGTTGGCAATAACGCCACGAATGTTGGCTTCCAAGTCCCCTAACGTTTCTGGTTTGTTGGCGTAGACGAGCGACTTCACATATCCCCAAAAAAAATAATCCAATGGTGTCAAATCACACGATCTTGGTGGCCAATTGACAGGTCCATTCCGCGAAATTATGCGCTCATCGAATGTTTCCTTCAATAAATCGATTGTGACGTGCGCTGTGTGGCATCTAGCGCCGTCTTGTTGGAACCACAACTCATCCACATTCATGCCATCCAATTCGGGAACAAAATAGTCGGTTATCATGGCTCTATACCGGTCTCCATTAACGGTAACTGACTCTCCAGCATTATTTCGGAAGAAGTATGGCCCAATGACTCCACCAGCCCATAGAGCACACCAAACGGTCAGTTTTTGTGGATGTAATGGCGTCTCAAGGGTCTCATGTGGATTCTCATCACTCCAAATGCGGCAATTTTGCTTGTTGACGTAGCCATTCAACCAAAAATGAGCCTCATCACTGAACAAAATTTTGCGATTTTGCTTGCTGTAAACTTCGCGAACTGAACCATTATTTTCGAAATAAATTTGCACGATTTGCAAGCGTTGTTCTTTTGTCAACCTGTTCATGATGAAATGGCAAACCAAACTAAATATTAATCACTTGACAGCTGACAAAATGGCCGCCAGTTAAAAAAGTGATGCCAACTTAAAGTTCTATACCTCAATAAAAAACACCCAATACTATCGATAGCGGCAAAATAATATCGATTGTTTTCAAATCATAAAAATATCGATAGTCACAAAAAAATTTAAATATCGATACTATCGATAGTGCCATAGATAGTTTTCCACCTCTACTCACCAGCATGGTACAAAGTGTTACAGAGGGTTGCCAACGGACGTGCTAGCGTCGAAGAGCTCTGCTTGAAGACCAGTGCTGGAATACCATCCGGCCTAGGAGACTTATTTATGTTGAGATCTGCTAAAACGCTAATATCTTAGATATTGCTGTAAAATTAGTTTAAAAATTTTTGACAGCAAAATGTATGGGAAATTTAACCAATTTAACGAGTAAACAGTTACCGAATGTTGCGCGAACTCCACCAGTGTAAAAGAGTATTAATATTTAAAAAAAATTGGAAGTCATTTTTAAGGAACTACATTTTCATTGCTTTCAAAGAATCTATATTAAAAATATGCAGATAATTGGTAGAAATGCAAGTAGAATTTTATTTAAGTCTTACAAAAGTTTTTTTTAAATCGATTTTTTAAAGGACATTTATCAACTAATATTCTTCTAAATAGCTAAATTTTTTTAAAATTCTTCTAAAAGTTTATATTTATTCACTTGAATTTACATGAAAACACAGTTTTGCGTTTAAATTCACGTAAAATGAAACAAGTTGCGAAAATGAGTAATTTTTCATATTTTTTCCTTGAGGAAAAATCATTATCGAACGCCGGAAA